>OX411307.1:136993282-137593282 GCA_948150685.1 Rhaphigaster nebulosa
ATTTCATAAATTCAAAACATTTTTTTTTTTTTTTTTTTTTTTTTTATGCTGCCTTGAATTGTTCCCCAGCCCCCAACTAATACATAATTCTTAAAGACAATGATGGTTACACCAAAAATGTTCAGCAATACCGAAGAGAAGCATACCATTGCAGTAAGAATCGTAAATATTCGCACACCTACCATTCATTATCTCTGGAATATCACATAACATAACAATCAAATTCATTTGTTATAATCATTCCGAACATATACTTAAATAAAATTATTATTTATTAAGCGATGGAAAACCCTTCTTTATCACGAACCATGTGGATCTTTTGAGAAAACCCGTCTGTTCGTCTAGAGATTCCTTAGGAATGGTTTACTTCTTACGAAGCCCTTGGGATTTGTTCTAGTTATTTATTTAGGTTTAAGTATAGCCTGTTTTAGATACTGAACTCTGTAAAAGGCAAGGACTTCACATCCACAAAAAATATATTCTACCTAATTTTCATCCTCTAGGATCGGAAGGCAGGAGAATTTCATCTTCTTGAGATGATTTTTTTTTGCGGGCAGTTGTCCGTGAGGGGAACCTATATCGTTCTCAACTGTTTGATTTGTTGCAGCGTGGCTCTGTGCAAACTTACATAGTTTCCGGACAAACTTCGATTTCTTCGTGTCCCGTTGTTCACATTAATTACAACATGCATCATCATAAAAACGAATATTCAAGAAGATGTATAGACACGGCCACAGAAGGATAATACTTTAAATTTCTCAGTTGCAAATTTACTCAATTTCTCCCGAATATCTCTAAATCGGGAAGATCAAGTTTACTAATATCTTTTTACTAAATGAGTTCAAAATCTCTTTTCAAATTTTGTATATATAAATTTTATAAATTTACTACATTTCAGGAAAGAAATATTACCCCTTGTATACTTCTTTTCATTTTATTCAACACTAATTCGTCAATTTCTTTTACTCGCGTTAATCTTGGCCCATTTTCAAGTTATCTTTTTAACGGACGATTCTACTTTGACTTATTTCAAATTTGTGTCATTATTGAATTTTTTTTGTAAGAAAAAAAATTCTTATTCGTCTATTTAATAGTTCTAAAATTCGTATTCATTCTATTCTGATGACTAGTCTATTTGAACTATACTGACAAATATCCCGCTCGTTAGAATAGGACAATACGAATTTTAGAATTATTTAATGGAGACCCCTCTTAAGGTATACAAAATAGAGCATTGCATAGGAAGTGTGATGCGAAGAAAGATAAGTCCATTGAAGAATTTACGTCGCTATACAATTAAGTATTGCATTTGCTCTCGGTTAATAATAATTTAAGTGTTAAGGCAACCATTAAAATGGGCACACAAGTCATGAACAAATCACTAAAAATTTAATTAACATTAAAGAGACTGGTAAACATTTGAGGTGTTAATCGAGATGAAGTTGGGAGGATTACGTTTAAGTTGACCTTGCAAACTATAAGCAGGTTTTGACGGAGGGCGGAAGGACTGAGGCAGGCAGGTAGTGAATGCTGGTGTCAGTATCCTTTTTCATTACAAATAAATACGCGAAGCTGAATTTCATATGAATATAATTAAAATATAAACAAAAAAACAGTTAAAGAAGATCGAAATAATAACCTTATTAATATTCGTTTATAATAATAATTTCTTAGTAATACAATTTTTTTTTATTTACTGATAACAAGGTGTAAAAAAAAAAAGTTTAAAATTAAATTAATTTATATATCATTTTAACATAAGTTCTTAGTGGTTATTGTAAAGATCACGAAATAAATGTGCCATGCTTTGAAATTTGTGTCGTTTTATTCATTGTCAGTAATAAAAAAAAAATAATACAAAAACGATATTTACTCGAAATTGCTTAGATGACTTCTATTTATTTATACATTCATAACATTAGTACGAATTATAAATTTTGATTAAAGTATGAATCACTGGAATCGGTTTCCTCTGGAATCAGGGTTATGATTAACTTTGAGTAGAAACAGCTAAGATCAAATAAAAAAAAATATTTTATAATGTGATGGCCGAATGTATTTCGCAAGTGAGGAAATATCTTTAGGAACGTCTTGTGTCTACGTATTTTCTAAATGTCTATTTACATTACTCTTCATTTTTTTTTCTGACGATGACATTTTTTTTTATAATATACTATGCGTTTTTAGAAAATTGAATAACAACTATTTTTATTTCCATCATGTTTTCAAATAACTGATAAGTAGTAGTCCCGTGTTAACATAAAACCGGATTCTCCAATTCACGTTAAAAAAATTGATCTTAAAAGAAATTTCGTTTAAAAGGATCAAGTTCATCGTCATCCGATTGATTAAAAGTTTCTGTATACACATTTGTTATCATATTAATTTTTTTTAAAATAATTAATCTCACAATTAGTACATACATTTTGTCTTCGATTTGTAATTGACTATTTTTAATGATGGTTGATAAGGTTAATTTAGGAGTAAATAAGTATTAATTCTTCATTGTTTTAACATTTTTAATTTTAAGCTATTTTTTTCGATATCACGCCATTCAAAATTTCTAATTTCGTTTTTAGATCAGTAGATCTCTGGGTAACTGTTTTTTTTTTTGTTTTTTTTTCAATTTTTAATAGAATTTAATAGATCTTATTTATTTTTTTACGGAACGGTTGTTTCATGTAAAGAGTGCTGTTGAAACTGAATTGCAAAGGAAGTAAGGAGCAGAGCTATGTACGTCGCTGATGAGGGTTACCAAGAATTGTTTACTAAATATTCGAAGGTACCCAAAATAAGATCGTGTTAGCCGAAAATTGCACTCTAACGTTTCTTAATATTGTTCGAGATTCGTGTTAACCGGCAATTTCTTCAAAAATATGGCTAAGAATGCATCGTTTTTGACGGGACTAAGAAATTAGTTCGTATTATCCAATACTTGCGCTATTCGAGTTCGTCATAATGAGGGATTGCTGTATCGAGTGTCAGTCCTGGTCTGTTTAGGTATGAAGTTTAAAAATAGTACTCTTAAAAAAAATGAGGCTAAAATGAGCTACTATTGCAGTGTTGGCATTACAGTGTGCATTACAGAATTCGTTATAAGGGAATAAATTAAATCCCGACTTTAATTTCAAGCGCTATCCGAAGATTCGAGTTTACTGCAAATTGACAACTGAAAATAAAAAAAAGAACATTGAGATAAGGTGGAGGCCCCCTTCTCTTCGCCCCCTCCCCCCTCCCCTCCTCGATCCTTTACCTCAGGACAGAACTGAAAAAATAAACTTAACGGTCAAAAGCCTCAATTAAAACTTGGACAGTTGACATGTTGAACAGTCATTAGGAGGTTTTGTGTCCCCGATACAGAGGGTGGGAGGGAGGATTTAAAAAAAAAGTTGAAAGCTCTTTGTCTCCTTTTGTAACAAATAATGAACTAATTTCGGCCTCCGTCTTACATTACTAACGAAGCGAGAGAATAATTGTTTGTTCTCGGTGACCTCTTTGATGGCCGGATGGTAATTATTTTCATAGAGCTTGACATTAACCCCCTTACTTTTTCTTTATTTTCTCTTTTCGCAGGATATAAAACGATTTCCCTTCTTTTTTCTTGCACTGTCATTATGCTTCGGATGATGTACTCAGTGAATCAGATGGAAGCTACACTGTTCGCGAATTCGAATCATTACCAAGTTGTAATACCTACTAGCAGACAGAATTTTAAAATTCGGTAGTGGCCAGGATAACTGTCAATAGGACGCGAATTGGAAATCATTTCAAAGTAGTATTTCACAATTTAACTTCTGAGTATGATTTGAACTTCATTTTTATAACAATAATTTTTCCTAAATGTTTACCTAAATAATTTTTAAATAATATATTTTAAAATTTGGAAGATAATTGAATGACAGGAAGTGAAAATTTCAAATATTCCTAAATTGTGTTGTTGTTTTTTTAAACAAATACATCATAGGGCCCTGACAATTGGGGGGTTTGTCACATCTTCAGCTTTGCCGCATTACTTTCTGCTACATTAAGCAATTTTTCACATCCTGCTATAGATATCTAATAACTCATCCAAATTTTAAAATTTATTACTTAAATGGAATAAAATATTGGGCTAAGTGATGACCGTATGATGAGAATCGGAAGACAGTTAAGCTAAAATTTGACGGATGCACTACAGTATAATGTTATAAAGAATAAATTTTAACCCTGAAAATGTGGTAAAACCCCGAAACGTTGATGTAATGTATGTGTTTTATATAAAATCATAATTTAGAAAGATTCGAAATTTTCACATCTTACTATTGATGTTAAACATATATATATATATATATATATATATATATATATATATATATATATATATATATATATATATATATATATATAAAATATACTGACATTTAAAATAAATGTATCTAAGACGGCATTGATTATTAATATGGCATAAATATGACTTATAAATATTCATTGATTAATCTCCAATGTCTGCTCTATGAATGAAAATCCTGTGGCTTTTTACTTTTCAGACGCCTTAGATTATCAAGAACTGATTGGGAAGCAAAAATGTGGGGTATTTTAAAATTCAAGTATTCTCAAATTTCTGTAGTCATAAGTATCAATAATTCCGCAAAAATATTATTTATTATATAATGGAGTAGAAATAAGTTAACCGCAGATGTTATTCAAAAGGTGGTTGTGGGGTGCGGCCAAAGAAGAAAAACACACTGATAAGTAACACTTATTCTTAACGTGTGCCGACGTTTCGGCCTACGTAGATCATGAAATCTCAAAATTCTTATTTGTTTCTCTAAATAAATGTCTTATATTCGTTTTTCATCAATTGAACCCAACCCAAAGCAATTAACGGTTCCATTCAACTATTCAATAATTCAGGCATCATCAGGTTTGAAAAACATAACATCATAAAACGCAGACCAGATGTGGCGCATCTCACATCAACAACCGAAAAAGCCTAATCAAGTAAAGGGCTTGAGTAAAACTTTTGCTCATAACATTTGGTGGCCACTAAGCCTTAAAGGAATAAGTCATCTTGTGTTTCCATTGGGGATCTGAAATTAGTGGCTCCTTCCTTTAATCTCATCTAGTATTGGATATTGCTAATTTCTGCCCCACTACAGTCAGTCGCCTATAACACGAACTCTCAACAAGTTGGGTACAATTGTACCACACGCGCCGACCTACCTCCCAATTTTTTTCTTACGCTGAATCTGTAATTCGTCTTTTTTCACAGGTTTGCACTCTCATTATTTTTATGAATACTTTAGAAATACTTCTTCTTTTTCCTATTAAAAGCAATTTTTGATTAACAATTTAAATAATCCATTGCTATGTTTATCTAGTTTAAATAAAGCTTGATATCTATTTAGCTGTAAATACATTAGTCTATATATATAGGGATGCTATTGGGCAATCATTGAGGATGATTATCCCAAAATTGAATAAGCTTATGAATACTTTTGAATTTCTTACCTTGTCCTCTAAATTGGATACCTTTCCAAGGGCCTGGTTTGTGGTTACCATTATTTAATAATTAACCAAGATAAGGTTCCTACTTTTAGTTTTAATACTAATGTTAATCAAAGTTACTGCTATCTTAATGAAATATATTCAAATTAAATATGGGCATGGCTACTAAAGAACAACCTCCTTGCTAACATTTATCTTTATTCTTCAAAATTAAAATAACAAACTATTACAATAAAAAGTTAACCATGGAATGATTCAGCCTAGACTTAGCCATTAATTGTTTTAACATAAATCTCTTATCTGTACTAATTGGTGTTGATGGTTCCTCAGCATCTCTCCCTCGGGTTCCCCTGCATATCTTAAGTTATACTTGTTAAAAATTGTTAGGAACTTTTACGAAATTATTATGAAATAAGTCTTTTGTTATATAGTGTGGACCCAGCATAAGAAATTCCCAATAATATCCAATATGAAATTCACGATTTTATGGAACCTGTGAATGGAATCAATTCTATTGTAGCCAATTTAAAAAAAAAAAAAAAAAAATCGTGTTTTTTTTTCAGGACCAGGTATCTTTTCGACTGTGAACTGTTGTACCTGTGCGAAGGAGACAAGTTTCATAAAGGACAGAGTGGAAGACGTGACAATGGTTGAGGTTGACAACAGCTCGAACTCCCTTAATATTGACTCCCCTCCCCCCGGCTCCTCTTTATTGCGTTCACTGTTTACATTCGGTCCATTTAATTTTATTCATAAGAGCTCATAAAGGAGTTGACGTCGAGTGGAGGATTTAATTTCGCGTTTCTCGCGGCAGTAATTCTTAGGTCGGTTATCTCCGTATTTGCTATATGTATACATCGAGGCTCCTGATATTGAAATCCCTCGAAAGGAGGTCCTTTGAAGATCAGAAAAACCTCAGTATACCGACGTATCGATTATTTTATATGCAAACGTACAAAAACCTGGGCGAGGTTCTGCTAACAAGCAATCTCTTATTTAGAAACCGTTATTACATTTCCCTTGCAAGGATCCCATTAACGCTTGAGGGAGCGTTCCACTTTTTTTATTACTTTAAGATATAAAAGGAGATTATCTTAAAAATAAAATCCGAGAAATAAAGACTAATAGAATAAAAAATAACGTAAGGGACATTTATAAGGGCATTAATGGATCGTAAAAATGTTTGAAAACCATAATGACAGAGACGAAACCAACAATATTCTGGAAGACCTATACAGAATAAGTACGAAGAACATTTTGATGTAATTTGGGTACTGTAAATAAAAATAATCTACATCCTTCCACATACTACAGTGAAGAATCACTAACAAAAGAAGGGAGGAAATAAAAATAAAAATTTTAACACAAAATAGCATAACCAACAAAGCAGAATTCAAAGAAAGAAGAAACTAGAAATAGCGAGATAGTTGATTTCCGCTTCTTGTATCTGCCTGTTTGTCAAGCAAATGATTCTGATTCAGTTAGAGCAGATTGGTTTTAAAAACTGTCAAGAGTTTGTTCTCATTCTCATTTGTCTACATTAAATATACCCAATTGGTAACGGGGGGGGGGGGATAGGAGAGTGATAGAGGCAATGTAAAATATACGAAATCTAACTTGGGAAATTCTTTTATTTATTTTTTAACCATAATAATAATAATTGGTTTACTTGTTTACTGGGTACGTCCCATATAAATAGAACAGGCTATATTATAACTTATTATTATATATCATATGGCTATATTATATAATATATTAATATTATATAATAACTAGAACGTACATGTGATGATTGAAATAAAAAACATGATTCCATTAGATTACTATGTCGACTCCATCTCCAAATACCATCTAAGCTTATGTATATAGTAATGATACATTATTAATCTATACATATGCTTTTATATTTACAAACATATATAATACATAAATACATATTTTCGATAATAACCTTAACATAAAAATAAATAAATATATTTGCAAAGAGCAATTGAACAATTCTGAATTGCTAGGTAATTATTGGTAAAAATGAGGACTATGATTTCAGCACACAAATGGATCAAAAAAATT
This sequence comes from Rhaphigaster nebulosa, assembly GCA_948150685.1. NCBI lineage: Eukaryota > Metazoa > Arthropoda > Insecta > Hemiptera > Pentatomidae > Rhaphigaster > Rhaphigaster nebulosa. The sequence goes on from OX411307.1 coordinate 137,000,840, forward strand.
ATTCATCAAAAATAAATGATTTCAACCAACAATACTGTCTAATGTAACGAAACAAATTTATAGGTGAATCGGTATAGTAAATTTTAAATGATTCCGATAAACTTATATTTATACGACGAAAATATGAAAACAAAGGCCACTCAGATTACCAATAGTACAGTTATCGTTTGGCTTGAGAGTATAATAAATATTATTAAATGTAAATTTAATTTAATAATTACCGTATAATCTAATTTGAGCTAATGTTTTAGTCGTTGAAAACCTGATATGATTGGGGTTCATCAATTTCTGTAGAAATCGAAGAATATTATGTATTGTATCACGTTTGTGATATACGTGATTTTCAAGAATGCTACAGACGATCGGTCCAAATGGAACAATGGAGTGGAGCGACTCGAATGATTGGAGTGAAGAAGATTTAAATGGGCCCACTGATGATCAATCCACTCCATCGTTCCATTTTTTACCGACAGGCTCATTCATGCTCCTACAGGTTATTTTCAAAAGCTATTCCGATCTCATAAATAATACAATCCCAGGTATTAATATGAAACATTATCTATGAATACTATAAAAATTATACTAACAGTAGTTAGGAACTTGTCCACAATAAATTGATTTGGTCACACCTTTTTTGAGTATTATTAAATTAAAAAACACGTATTTTAGAATATTTTCTATATAAAAATATTCTAATGTATATATCAATATACTATTGAGGATCAATGGGATATAAATAGTGCCTTTAGAATAGCAATACCATTAAATAATTTAATATTAATTATATATGTGCGCTATATTTTATATTTGATATTTTGAAAAATTGGTCCTCAGTTTCTCCAGTATTCTGTATGACGTTTAAACACGTATACCCCAACGCAGTTCGTCTAAATTGTGTCTTTGTTGTCAGCATAACCGTTATCTTAAACCTCTTGGAATCGGTAGATGTTGGGTACTTGTTTCTAAGACACTCCATCGTAGCCGTCATGACAAAATAATTAATTTTGAAAACTTAAAACCGAAAAGAATCCTTGGTTTTCCTTGTGTATCTTTACAGCAAAAAAGTTACCTTTCTGGAGCAAGGGAGAACCTTTATCATCCTGATCAAATTCGGAAATTCTCATATCAAGGTCAGAGCTGCTGTTGCGCAGGGTCATATTTGTGTCTGATCCAAAACTTGAACTTGCAGGTTTCTAATTGGTTTGAAAGGGATCAATTTCCTTTCAGTTCTTTCAACAAGTTCCAGTTTTTTCTTAGCTGCTTCTGCTTCAAGCCGTTCTTCATTTGGTATTGATTTCAGAAACACAGATTTTAAGCCCTTACTTTTGTACTTTATTCTTATTTTACTTTTCGGTAAATTGGGGGTATTATAACCTTGAATAGAATAACAGCTATTAGTTTGGACCAAGGCCTTGCGAACTTGTACCCCTTTCTGGTCATTTCGTTCTTATAGCTCAAAAGGTAATTGAACAATGCAAGCATTGGAGTTTGTTTGATGGATCACTATCGAGACAGAAAATGATGTAAACGAAAGCACTATTCTGTTTCACAAAATGGTTTTAGATGAATCATTAAATTCATTAAATCATTGAATTATTGGCTCATAACTGCAGTGACGCCATAAAGTTCCGTTCCACAACTGGCACTGATTCAACAAACACAAACTATTTGCGGGCTCATGAAACTATGGTTATATTTTCAAAACACCACTGGGTACTTTTACTCCCACATACCCTATATATATATATATATATATATATATATATATATATATATATATATATATATATATATATATATATACATACACATACTGGAAATTTTAACATGTTATAAATTCACTAAAATATTCATTCCCTTTTAATTAATATTTGAATTTTATAAAGTAATTAATTAAAAAAAAACTAAACAATATTGTAAGTTATTCTTATCAACAAGTTTTTTATTTATTTGTGACATATTTAATACAATCAATATCGTAAATTCTAACTACTGTATTTATTGACCAACATTTATTATCATAATAGCACATCCTAAAAACAGTGCTGTCATCGTCCCACTCCATCTGTTTTCCACGCTCACTGTCGGTTGGAGTTGATTATTGGGGATTTTATATCCACCGTCGTTCCATGTTCCATTTGGAGTGGAACGGTTGAAGTTAAGTGGCCATCTTTTCGTTTCATGCATCTCGGCCTGTAATATAGGTAGATAGATAGATAGATAAAAGAACTTTATTCTGGGACTAGGTCCCTTAAGAATATCATGAATGAACAAATAAAACAGAAACATTATCTGGCCATAAGACTACAAAATACAGATCAGTTAATATTTACATTATTTTCAGTAAAATAAATAAGCAAATAAATAAGTTTTTTTATCGAAATTATAATTAATTTGAACAAAACAAAAAAAACAACAAAAAAACACAAAAAAAAAAGAAAAGAAAATGAAAAATAATGAATTGATTAGCTAAGTTGAAGTTTGTACATTAAAAACTATTATTCACTTCTGATCCAGATGTTAATCCTAAACTGAAATTTTGCAATTAGAGAAAGAAGGTGTTGGAAAAGGAGGAATTTAAATTAGGATAGAGAAGAAGCATGGCGGATATTAGAAGGAAAGGAATTCCAAAGGGTTGAGGAGCGGGCGAGAAAGGAGCGTTCGAATGTTTTGGTTCTGTGGGAGGGGATATGGAGGTCAGAAAGGCGAGATCTTGTTTCCAGTGCGTTGACCGAAGATTTGAATTGTAGGAGGCTGTAGATGTAAGAAGGGTGTTGGGTGGTGATAGTTTGCAGGTTGGAAGGGAAGAGCCACTTTAACTCGCCGTAAACGGGACACATGGGCCCGTCTCGAGGTGCCGAAGACAAATCTTAAAATGAGTCTTCAATTCCAAAATCGACTAGTTATTTCTTATTCACAACTGAAATATCCAATGGATTTTAAAGTCTGTTTTGCCTTTAACACATGTTTCCTTTCGTTCATTAAAACAAATAGGAAATCTGTTGTTGTTCATTACACGAATTTTCAGGACCCATGAAAGAGCTATTTTTGCGACTGTGATTTAATAATGGGGACATTAAATACCAGACGCTTTATACAGAAAAGTATATTTTTATCAAGTAATAACAAACGTTGTTTTGTTAAATCCGTTTGTTTCCGTATATTTTCAGGTAGGTACCGCTTTGTTTAAATTCTTTTATTTTAAAATGTAAAATCAGAATACCAGCTAAAATTCAGCTAGGTCTAACGGAGATATTTTTCCTTCGTCAAGAGCGGTAGGCTGAGCTGCTCTGAGGGAAACGTTTAAAAGAAATTTCGTTAGCCCCGCCCCTCTTCCCCGCGGTGCTGTGTGCTATTCGAGCAGAAACTCAAGTGCAGAGAGTGGAACGCTAGTTTAAAATACAAACAGAATCTTGGGAGAGCGGTCAACATCGTTTCATATGTGAGTAAATATTAAATTAGCGAAATACAGGGAGCCGGAGGTCTGTAATAATTAAAGACAGTTTCAATTGTAGGAGGTGAATTAGTAATGAAGAAAGGGCCGGGTGGTATGATAGACTGGTGTGGGCACACTTAAGTTGGGCTGCTAACCGCAATCCTGAATCTGCTGACCGCACCTACCCCTCTATCTAATGAAACACTTAGCAGCCGGCTTGTAGCCAGTACATCCCTTCAACCGGTCAGGAAAAATTCAACCTCACCTAACCCCATCTCCCCCTACTGCCCCTCTGTTTTATTTATTATTATGCCAAGACAGGTTTATCTTGTACTTTTCAAACCAGAACCGATTCAAGTATTTGCCTTATTACGAATTGTTTCATGTTATCAGAGCTGTCGCAGGGTTTGGTTAGTTATGGACGTAAATAAAATAACTAATTATTTGTCGACTAGTATTATTTCATAATTAAGATATTTGGATCAATACTACAATTGATCAATGAATACTTAGATATATGCAAACGATGGTTCTTAATGTGGAGTGGCTCAATTATTGCAAATCTCGACCGAGTGGAACATTTTTTGGCCCAATATTTGAGAGCAGCTGGAAGCTTTTAATGAAGTGAATAAAGTAGTCAGCGATGGTAGAAAAGTTATTGGCATGCTAAATTCTCTATTCTGGAGCAGTAATGTCCATGGCAAGACCCAGAACCTAATATATAATGCACTTGTCGAAAGCATAATATTGAATAGCTCTGAGAATTGGAACCAAGTACAAAGCTAGAACCAAGAAAAAAAGCTTTTGATAGTGGAGATGGATCTCAGGAAGAGACCTGCCAGATTTCTAGGATGGAGCATGTCAGGGAACAGCGAAAACAATATGAAACAGGAAAATAAAGAAATATATTATAGTGATCCAAGAAAGAAGATTAAGATGGTAAGACCACTCAAAGGGATGGTCTCAAGTCGAATACCGAAATTGATAATAGAATGGGAGGCATAAGGTAGAAATAAGAGTGGAATACATGGAATATAATGGAAAAATAAAGTTAAGGAAAGCATAGTCGAATATGGATTGACGGAAGAAATGGAGAGAGAGGTTGAAAGAGGGAAACTTCATACGTGAAAAATTCCATTAAAAAAAAAAAAATAATAAAATTATAAAAAACGCCAAGCTATTATTGTAAAATTCCTAAGCAAAATCTTGAGTCGCCCAAATAGGAGTAATAATTACCCTCACAACGATAATAATCTACTGCCAATACTTTATTAGTCAATAATTTATCAATTTACTATACTATTACTGGATTCCCGCAAGGCAACTGCCTAAGTTATTATTTAATTTATAACAACTTTTCGAAAATCAAAAATATTTATTGCCAACGATACAATCTTTTCTCTCCCTCTCACCATATACATCAAAAGAATCATTCAAGAAAACAAATAAACTTCTTAAAAAATGCGGATTAAACCTTGACTTAGATAAAACTGAAGCCATAATTTTTACAAAAAATACAATCTGCTGTCCCCACGAACATAATCTTAAATGATGCTCCCATTCCTTTAGGCAAACCCATCTATATCTGTAATCATATTTTAATAAAAAATCCGAATTCTCCCAGAAACAAATTAATTCTGTATAAATCTGTTGTATGAACAATATTATCATATGTCTGTCCCGTATGGAATTTCAGTATCATAAATATTCAAAAACAAATGCTTTAGAAATGTCAACAATTATCTATTTTACAACAAAATAACAAATATGCACTCAGAATAAAATATATTCTACATGCAAGAATACGTATACCAACAAATACTTTTTTGCAATCATGCCCCACTCCCTAAACCTGAGGTGCACAACCTTTTTATAACGTGTGCTAAAACCAAGGGTTCCTTATACCTTATAGAGACGTGCCACAACTGTACCCCTCCTTCCCTTATACTCTGCCACGTATACAATAATTATGTCAATATCTGTACGGCAGAAGTGAACTGTCGTAAGTAGCATTTTCATTTTCTTAGGAGTGTAAAAATAAGTTTCAGATTTCGCAATGTATTGCTTGTTGTGGATGCTTTTTGATCTTTATATTTGAATTGATGCATATTTTATTTCTTTTTTAGCCTATCTACTATAATTTTACTCGAAAAATATGACCTGGAATAATACAACTACAATAATAAATCAAAATCATCAAAACTGGACTTGGACGAGAATGTACCCCTTACGTACAGACATTGTACAGTCGATTTTTTTGAAATTAGTGTTTAACATAATGAAATCAGGTAATGACTATTATTTATACAATGCAACTTTCATCCAAGTGAGAGAATTTTTTTTTTTTATTTTTAGCAGAATTAAAAATAAAAAAACTAACTGGTTGCCGCGTGCCAATTCCGAACCCTCAGCCAATTGCATTGTGACACGGATGCTTTGGGTTGGGCACCCCTGCTCTAAACCCTGAAAAAACTTGAATAGGCAATTTTACAAAATCCACGACCCGCAATTACAAGCATAAGCGAACTAAACATATTCTGCTATAATCATTTCCAATGATATAGCCTATATTTTAGATCTTCAAATCAGTGTTGGTATATTTTTTTTTTCCAAATTTATTTTTACCAATAAATAAAATACATTTTATACCTATGTAATAAGTTTTAAAAAAAAATGTATTTCATAAGGTTTATCCCGAATCAGTTTTCAATATTTAATGCAATACAATATTTGAAATAAAAAACATTATAAAAAAAAAAATAAAAAAAGGTGAACAGATGCAGTCAAGAGATTGCACTCATTTCAACATAATATATTCACATCTTATTTCAAAATCAATATATTCATTTAAAAGTTTTTATCTCTGATCGTTTTATTTTTATTAACGTAAGAACAGTGTCATGTATTTCGAAGTACCAATCTGGACCTTGGAGCTAAACCGCACAATGTCATTTTAATAAACTTTTCAGTAGAGCAGTTTGAATGTAAATGTCATCAGAAATATTTTTAAACTCCTGAATAAATTATATTTCTGTCAGGCCAAATGTTTTATGTAATATATAGCCAATGTGTACAATCCAACTAACAACTGATTACATTAATGTAACTTTTGTATGTACGTATGATACGGTCGACCACATGGCCTGTTGCTGCCCCTCATAACCTGGCACTGACAACGCCCATCTTCTCCATATTTATGGGTATGCTACGTCGTTAAACAATTAAATTTTAATTACATTTCATTACGGCGTTACAAATTCGTATTCATTAGGATTATTAAAACTACAATATTACCGCTTTAATTAGATCACAGCTGTCGGCTTCCGCTAGCCACGCTTGCTCAAGAAATATACAAATCGCCAACAGCTGAGGTCTGGGTCTTACCGTGATTTAAATTAATTTATTTATGTAATGGAAATATCATGCCAATTTTTACAAACTTTTTTCGATGGAATAATCCCCAAACTTTGAAAAAACTTCGGTGTATCTTCATCCGTTTAAGGTAATTTCAATTTTTTATAATTTTTCGCCCAAAATAGAAGATGAAAATCACAAGTAAAAATATCAATCCAAAAAGAAACAAATCTTATCAACAAAAATATTTTCGGAAATTTGATTTCAACCTGGTAAAATATTTCTCCTTTAGTTAATTATCAATTTCCTTCATGGTTTATATTTATCTACTTTTTATTACTACTAACTACGAGAAATGGTTAATTATTTCAAATTAACAAAATTAAAGGTACTTTAGAGGAAGCCATTTTGAAAATTCTGTATCCGAGTCCCGTCAGACTATTTCGATTAGCATAATCCAATTCATATAGCGTTTGATCAAAATCTTCAGAGCCTTTTTCGAGAAAATAAAGTCAAATCAATGATGTTAATTGGCAATTCCGGTAAGTCGATTTTGGCGAAAAAGTTGCTGTAAAATCTCAGGTATGAACCTATCTTCAATGCGTAGTTTCAGTTTCGTAGAACTTTTCGTTTTTGAGCTTGATCCACATACACTCACGATCCCAATATTTTCTCCAACTGCATATGTATATATTTCATATATAGATAAGTGAAAGTGGGAAGTACTAACATACTTCTTTTTATTAACCAAATTTACATAATGATTTCTTAGAAATTTCTTTAATGATTACACAGACCAACGATGAAAAAACTTTTGTACTGAAAATACCTTATTCCTATAGTTTTTAGGGTGCTGAATCCAAATATGATATTAAAAAAGCTGTATCACCCACAATTTCTTCACATTTTATATTTAAATTTATTAAATTAAGCGAAGAATTGAACAGCTTTCAGTCTTAGGCCTTAAGTTAGGCCTCATTAAACAATTTGTAAAGACTTTGCCTAAAGATGGACTATGTTTCAAGTATCTCTGCCAAAAGTTTCAACGCCTTTCAGAAGCTAAACTAAAAGAAGGCGTCTTTGTCGGACCTGACATTAGAAAAATGATGTTTGATGTTAACTTTGAATCCACAATGATCTTAAATGAGAAAGAAGCATGGGTATCATTCAAGCAAGTCGTTATAAAGTTCTTGAGAAATGAAAAAGACCCAGAGTATGTTTCTATTGTAGCTAACATTTTACAGAAGTTTAAAAAGTTAGGATGTTTGATGAGTCTGAAACATACGGAAAACTATGGGTGATACAAAAAAACTAAGGCCAGATTTAGATTCAGCACATAAAAATCTATAAAGATCAACTATTAAAGTTATAAAAGTTTTCAAAAAAAATGTTTTTGTTGGCCTGTGTTATAAATATAATGTATTGTTGATATTTTGACATCTTCATTGTTTTGAAATTGCCCTGTGCTTAAGTGAAAGTAAAAATTAATTAATCTGCACTCTGACGAAAACACATAACAAACACAGTTATATGGAAATGATGAACGCTAAATAATTATAAAAACATAGAGAAAAAAAATAAGGAAGAGAGAGAAAAATATACTTTTAATTATGATAATAAAGTATTGCGAAAATCTCTAGGAAGGATATAAGGATATTTGGGCTTCAGAAATCGATTGTCGTCATCTCTTAACTCAAGGAAACTCTTACTTAAAAAAAAAAAAAAAAATCAATATAACCTTCCATTCCAAATGTGTAGGATATCGAGCATATGTTCTGATAAATAAATCGTGTTTATCTTCAAATTATTATTAATTCAGTGCGGTACTTCAATTAATTTGTGTGTATTTTATAAATATAAATTGACCAATAAATAAATTAAAATTTATTCGAGCTGTTGCTCCTTTCACATTGTACTTTGCACACTGCAGGTTGCTACAGGCCCTGTCTCAATCTCATATCTCTCTCTACCTATGCAGTTTGCTGCAATTGTATTGTTGCATTTTTTTGATCCAGTTACAGTTAATAATACATTTCCTCGTAAAACAAGCGATTTCGAGTTATGAGTACAAAGCACAATAAAACGAAGGGATTGGACGATTTTATTATCTCCAAGATTTTTAGGTAAAAATTGATTTTGTTATTTATTTTATTTTGTGGTTATCTTTTTAACATATTCTTATAATTTTCGACGTTCATTTAAATCATTTGAACCTATATGTAGGGCGGTGTGAAAAACACGAATGAAAAAAAGCTTAACGCGACATTTAAATGAACCAACGGACCGTTGTTATTAATACCAATCACATCTCATTCATATAAATTAATTTTGAATAAACTATTGCTCATTAATTATTTTATTTTCAGTTTTATTGCCCCTAAAGTAATTAATACTTTAGTAAAAATGAAGTGACAATAAAATGAACTTCCGACGATTGAGAAAGCAGAAGTAGTGTTTTGTTTTGTTTTCAATTCTGATAATATCGTTATAAATGTGATATAATAAATATTTTGTCTTATCTCTTGCATTGATATTATGTTGAGTTTAATTAAGTAATAAAATTATTGTGAAGTGCATGACTGTACAAAATATCACTAGTATATTTTTTCAACCACGTTCAAACTAATTTCTGAATACAATAGTATACATATAATAATTTCTGAGCATGACTCGGTCCCCAGGTATTGGTGGATAATATTCGTTAATGTCGCCCGTAATCTTAAAATAATCAAGGCATCGAACTAATAAAGGGTTAAGGAATTTCGGAATTACATATCGTTCACTCATTCAGACGTTTTTTTGTGTAACAGTGGTAGTAGACAGTGATTTTAATGATATATTTACTGCAAAGTCAGTTGAGCAGATATTTTTATGTATAAATATAGGGTATCTGTCATTAAATACGGTTGGATATCGGAATGTAAAAACTCCAATACGTGTGTGCGTTGACTAAATTATATCAATATACTTGATATACATTGATCAATATACAATACTTTTTTCTTTTTTTTAATTTCTCAAACATTTCTGATACCCAATTCCAATCTAAAGTTCTCTCTGACGAAACCATTGCTAAAATATTTATCCCTTAATTCTGTGGCTTCAACGTTGTCCGTCCCCAGACTCCCTTGTGCAACTTGATCCTTCCCTCCTTCTTTACGTTCCGTCTGGAACACTCCCGGGAGTCGTTTTTCCACACTTCACTGCCTGGAGTAAACAGCTGGAGAATAATTTTGCATACAGCCACCGCGCCTAAAGGTTGGCTCGTCAATTAATAAAATACAAGAAATCGTTTGTCTATCTCCTTCATTTTAATTCCAGAAGTTGTGAGATTGCTAATAAAAACATATGATTCCGCTGACTGTAATGGCAGTTCTAACAGGCATAAATAAACTTTTATGTTATATATTTTATGGTTCATAAATGCAAATATAAACAACGGAATGGAACAAAAATTACGTTATGTACTGTTTGAAAAAAGAAATATCTCTCAGGGTCGATTAACGGCTAATAACGGAATATATAATTATCTGCCACAGTCGGTCTCGAACCCGGCACCGATAGCATAGCAGCACTGTACCTTTCCACTGAGCTACCCCGCACCTAATTACTATTTGATCAAAGAAAATCTTAAAAACATATACTTTGCACAATAATATACTAAATTTAACAAATAATCCATGTTGAGCACCCCAAAATATACTCACGCTGCATAAACAGTTATCCGAGCTCAGATTTCTTAAGCCTAGGCCGTGTGAATCTCGACTTACAAAACCAATTACAAAAAACTTACAAAATACATGTATGACCAATAGCTATCCATGCTATACAAATAATTTCAACAATTCATTTATACACAAATTAAATCATATTTTGAGAAAGGTTCTGAAAATCCTCTGATACAGAATATTGGCAACTAAAATAAAACATCAATCAACCGATATACTCACATAAGAACGAAACACGTATTATTAAATCAATACGGTATTTTTGTTTGAGTAGGTTTTTATTATTATTATAATTTCTACTATTATAATAAAAAAAATGTGATTATATCCAATCCAGTCATTCTTAAAGCTGTATCATAATGAAAAAAGACCATCCGGAATCATGTACATAGTCTATGTTTTTATTATAAATATTGTAAATGTGTTTAATAAATGTGTATAGTTAAAATATACTGAAGTATTTAGACTTATAGACAGTTATCTGGGTGGTTTGATAATATATTATTTTAAATGGAAAATCTATTAATATTAATTAGAATCTAAGACTTTTTGCACTCATATCAAATAACAGTAAAAAAACCAACATTACTTAATTTTATAAGTAAAGACCGGATTTGTATGAAAATGTAAATTTTTCTGATACGTTTTTCAACGAAAATAATTTACAAGTCAATACATTTTGCGTGGATATATTAAATTTTATTGTACATATTTTTGCATATTTGTTGGGTTATTGCATATTTGATGATTTTTTTGCGTATTAAAATAGGAAATAAAAAATTAAACTATTTTCTTATACACGTTAAATGCGGGATATATATATATATATATATATATATATATATATATATATATATATATATATATATATATATTTAATTATTATTGAATGCATCAATTATAAAGTCTTTGTAAAGTTACTTATCATTCTCAGTCAGTCAAATATTAGGCAATCATTATATTTGACTAATAATCTTATAGCAGCTAAACTAATAATAATTTTTTATTACTGTAAGCAATAAAACTAAAAATCTGGCATTTTTTCTCAGGAAAATATACCTCAATAGATGCTTTTCATAGATGCTTTACAAAAATTTTAGTATTGCGGTACTCTTCTTTCAAATAAACGCTATATTCGTACAAGGATGAAAATCGAACATGCTTCGGGGCTTATTATTTTTTCTGGAACCTTTTAGGATTGTTTAATAAGACAAGTGGAACAATTAATTCCTCCAATAATAATTTACTTAGGGAATGGAATCGTAATTAATTCGAGAAGGAGGTACCGGTTTGGAGATATTGCACGGACAGGGCCTGACAAAGGGCCAACTTTTCTCAAACAGAATGGAATCCCTTTTGATTCTGTTCAATTAAGTAATCACGAGGGCTTTTCAGTAGCCCTAATGCCTTTATTCCCAATGAAATCACTCAGGCTCCTCTTAGCATTAATATTTTGACAAGGCTGAGGTTCTTTACAAATTATTTATTTTTTATCCCTTTCCGTTATACAGGCAACGTATTCGAAGATTATAATAAATAATCTTTTCCCTGAGATCGTGAAATAAATTATTGAATATTATCGATTATGATGATTTCAGATCCTGCCGTGGAAGGCACAAAAATTCGTGATCCTTCCTGGAGGTCTCAATTTATGCACGCTTGGTGACAGCATCGCCTCAGCATCACAACTGAGAATGTCTTGAGTATCTTAGAGCATGATATAAATAATATTTCGTATATTGGAGGCTTATTGTTAATTTAAATTTGGAGTATAATTGGATTATAAACACAAAGCCTTGTTTCTTTAAAATGCCGGTATACAATTAACTAGCCAACGTTTCGCCAGTATGACATCATCAGGATAGAAAAAAAAATAAATCACACACATGCAGACGAAATGCAGCACATCCCACATCAACTAGAGACAATTCCTCACTCCAAGACATCTAAACACATAATACTTTTGAGTTTTTCTCTTTTATATATATATATACATATATATATATATATATATATATATACATATATATATATATATATATACATATATATATATATATATATATATATATATATATATATATATATATATATATATATATATATATAAAAGAGAAAAACTCAAAAGTATTATGTGTTTAGATGTCTTGGAGTGAGGAATTGTCTCTAGTTGATGTGGGATGTGGTGCATGTGCGTGATTTTTTTTTTTATATCCTGATGATAAATATATATATATATATATATATATATATATATATATATATATATATATATATATATATATGTGTATGTATTTAATAATTAACATAAAAACATGATAATGATATTGGCTTTGGTAATTATTGTATTATTTTAGTATGGTAATTTTTAGCCTAGTATTTAGTATCGATGTTTTAATTTTCGGATATATCAATCATTTTGTAGATTTTATCATATAAATCAATATTTTATAAATTTTTGTTTAAAAGTATATGCACTTTGGTGAATACAGTTTTAAAAGCTTTAATAATAAAAGATTTAAGCATGAAATATTTTAGCTCTTGAATTGACTGGTAAAACGATTAATTTCTTTGGGGAAAAAATTAATTTGTCAAGATGAAAGTTTGATTGTGTCTCGGAATTTGACTAAAAAATGTAGTGAGTGAAAAAAAAAAAAAAATTTTTAAGAGGAAGAATCCTATTGAAATCGAACCTATCTCTAATTAAATAATAATCAGGATCATGTATATACTTTTTTTTTGTAATTTAAATATTAATATTAAGTTAGGTTAAAACCTACATCCGATAAAAAAATAAGTATTCCGTGCTAAAACTAGGCTCAAATTTATTATACTGAAATGTTACGTGTTAAATATTAAATAGAGAACCGAGCAAAAATGTTATTAGGTGAAATAAATGAATACAAAATATGAACACATAAATCAACAACATATATCAGCTTATTTAATGAAGATTAAATTATTTTAAATTAAATTAAATATAAACTACGAAATTTGAAACATCATTGAAAAATACAAAAATTAAAACATAAGTGCTAAAATCTAGGCTAAAAATAGCCATGCTAAAATAAATGATATATATATATATATATATATATATATATATATATATATATATATATATATATATATATATATATATATATATATAAGAGAAAAACATTAGGAGAAGTGAATAAAACTGAGCAAGTGCTCATTCCCCTAAAAACTGAGTGGGTGCTCCGGTTAGGTGTGAATATAGAGAAGTTACACAATGGAATACCTATTAAGTGTAAGGAGCACGTGCTCCACAAATATGGATTGATTATTGATTCGGAGTACCTACTAACCTTTCTAAGTAATTAAAACGTGAGAAAGCTCCACTATGTGAGCAGGTACTCGTAGTCAATTAAGTATCAGTCATTTGCTCAGTCAGTATCAGTAAAATGCTTAGTCTAATAAAGCGTAAATCGACATTTTACGTAGTACCTCTACACATAGTGGAGCGTTCTCACCTTTTATTCAATTAGAAAGGTGAGTAGGTACTCCGATTCAATTATCAATCCATATTGGAGGAGTGAACACGTGCTCTGGTTTATTCACTTCACCTAATTCTCTTAGCATTGAAATATGTACTAGCTGTTTCCCGCGACTTCGCAGGGGATTATTTCATTTCTGCCATTTCGTTTTAATTCATTTTACGGCACTCATGTTTAGGATAAGTATAATGCTTATAATAATTGTATTTCATATTGGGTGTGCGTGAGGCAAGCCCCGCTTCTGCCACTCCAGAGTATGCATGTAGCACCTACTTGGACCAAAAATGGATCCTTTAGTCAAAACATGCATAATATTTTTTAACTTTCAAACGAAACACTCGAGCTATTATATCGTGTCCGTCATGAGACATTCGTCCGTCTTTTAAGGTATCACTAATTTCTGACCATTTCGGTTACATGTAAACGTGATAAACGAATAAGGATGATCATAGTAACGAACATTTGTCACGGCATCCTGATTTCACTCATGGATATAACAGGACCTACCAGTGAAAAAGGATGGCAACACAAGCATTTTTCCAATGTCCGAAACGTTACAATCCCCCTTACACATGAAGATGAATATAGTTTTCCGCTCGCTTCTTCTTTCTTAATAATAAAGCTTTCTTAATCTTATAAAGTTTAGCCTTCAAAAACTAGTTGTAAAGACTACGATAAAGCAAGATGTAATTAATACTCACGTTTTAGCTTTAGCGATGACATTACAGTTGGTAACTTGCTTTTGTATATATATATATATATATATATACAAAAGCAAGTTACCAACTGTAATGTCATCGCTAAAGCTAAAACGTGAGTATTAATTACATCTTGCTGTATATATATATGTATATGTATATATATATATATATATATATATATATATATATATATATATATATATATATATATATATATATATATATCATTTATTTTAGCATGGCTATTTTTAGCCTAGGTTTTAGCACTAATGTTTTAATTTTTGTATTTTTCAATGATGTTTCAAATTTCGTAACTTAATATTAATAATTTAATCTTCATTAAATAAGCTGATATATGTTGTTGATTTATGTTTTCATATTTTTCATTCATTTATTTCACCTAATAACGTTTTAGCTCAGTTCTTTATTTAATATTTAACACGTAACATTTTATTATAATAAATTTGAACCTAGTTTTAGTACGGAATATTTATTTTTTTTATCGTATGTAGGTTTTAACCTAACTTAATATTAATATTTAAATTACAAAAAAAAAAGTATATACATGCTCATAATTATTATTTAATTAGAGATAGGTTCGATTTCTATAGGTTTCTTCCACTTAAAAAAAAAATTTCTTATTTTTTTCACTCATTACATTTCTTAGTCAAATCCCGAGACACATCAAACGTTCATCTAGACAAATTAATTTTTTCCCCAAAGAAATTAATCATATTTTCCAGTCAATTCAAGAGCTAAAATATTTCATGCTAATATCTTTTATTATTAAAAGCTTTTAAAACTGTATTCACCAAAGAGCATATACTTTTAAACAAAAATTTATAAAAAATTGATTTATATGATAAAATCTACAAAATGATTGATATATCCGAAAATTAAAACATCGATACTAAATACTATGCTAAAATTACCATACTAAAATAATACAATAATTACCAAAGCCAATATCATTATCATGTTTTTATGATAATAATTAAATACATTGTGCAATACTTATTTATAAGTGTATTATATTTGTGTAAAGTGTATTTTATTTTGTATTTTGCCAGAATGTTTTCTGTAAAATAAATATTGTTTTTATTTTTTGTCGATATATTTTTTCTCGTTATGTTCTTGCCCCTCCCCCTCTTTAGTTTTATCAAGCCCCCAGATTGAGAACAACTGTCATACGGTATCTTTGAAGTTAGCTGATAAAATTAAATACTCAGAGATTCTATAGCTGTTACAAAAAAGATTTTAGTGTTTGCTGTATTTTGAAGTTTGTAAAAATGAAAACATATTCCCTTGTAGGCTTAAAGAATTGCGTTGATTTAAGCATCGCCGGATCGTTTTCAAAAATCTAATCCCTCTCTTTAATGGTATAAGATACAAAGTATTTTTACTTGGGAAACTTCTGAATATGAATTACGACCATTTCACACTTGAGCTCAAAACTTTTATACCAGCGACAATTATGTACCGAAGAAGAAGAGGGTTGCGACCTACTTTCGACTGAGAGGCGCTTCTTTGAAAGGCTTTGTCGTGCCGATGCTGGATATTGCACACAAAGTCTACTCAGCGTGCTCAGGCCGACATGACACCGGTTGTCACTTGCACTGGCCTACATTAGCCAATCAAAGGAACACGACAAAGTGTCAAAGTGGCTTATAACTAACTTTAATTGATATTGGCTGAATTGGAGCAGAGATAAATAAAAATTATGAATATCGACAAACATATTTTCTTGGCAAGGGTTTCACATTCCTTTGCTTTTGTTCCGGTACCGGCGAGAAAAAAATCCATCGAATAATATAGAGCTAAAACTTTTAGGAGAGCTTCGTAATATCAAGTCCTGCTGAAATAGGCTATAGCTGAAACATACACAGCCGTAATTGGTGATAATGCACAATGACGTCATCTATGAGCCTTTGAAGACTTAATTTGTCAGAAAAATAGTTTAGCTTGACATGGGTTAAATTATTTTTTGTAAAAACCAAAAATTATCTTCCTTCTAATTATTAGAAGTATCGGTTTTTGTAAAAAAAAAATTATCGGTTATTCCGATTATTTTACCAAATAACCAACTAACAAATAACCGGTTTTGGAAAAACCGGGAAAAAATCCAGTTATTTTAAATTAAATTACTTCCTGCCGAAACATTTTTGTTATGACGTTACAAATAACAGTTACTGGAATTGTTACAAGTAACTCATTGGAAAGGCATTGAATTCATGTAAATTACATATTTATCTTCAAGAAATAACCGAAAAAAAAACCGTTACACAAGTAAAAAAATAGCTAAATCCCCGGAAATAACATATTATTAGAATAACATTTGATAGTACTTGGTGTGCCTTACCAAAATCACTTATATGAGCCGGTGTGAATGATAGTGTCGTCAAGTTTCTTTGATTTTTTTTCGATAAAATGAATGATTTGTAAATTTGCTTGTTAAATATTACGCGAGCAAGATAAAATGGAATATGTTTCAATTCTTTTGAGTTTGATAAACTTAGTTGAGCAAGTTTTAATGTTTATTTAATAACTTGTTCCAACGGGCTCAAATCCGTTTCACAACTTTCTTAACCACGATAGAAAGCCGATGAGAATCATACTAGTGCAAGTCAAGTTTCGTAATTTTAAGAAAATTAATGTTTTGCAAATTTTCTTCTTAAGTATTACCCAAGTGAGATGAGATGGAATAATGGCTTTTATTCCACCCACTAAAGCTCTAAAGTTTAATAAAATTAGTTGTGTAAGTTTAGTTGTTAGCAATTTTTTTACGTTTTGAATTCGGCAATTCTAAGAATTTTAAGAATTTGGCTGCAGAGCTATAATTAAATTTTGAGAAATTTTTTAATGTCGCAAAATCGGTATTTTAGGGAATAAAAAAAAAAATTAAAGATTGTAGAACCTAGCATCAGCAATTCTTTCACGTTCCAAGTTTCCAAGACTGCAGAACTATTATTAAATTTTCAGCACTTTTCCTTGTTTCAAGTGCAGTCATTTTAAGGATTTTATTTTTTAAAGCCACAGAACTAGGTTCCCTTTTTTTCAAAGGATGAATTTTGCGTCCAGTAATTTATTTTTTTTTAATTTTTACCAACTGATTATTGACATCCCTACTAATTATGCAATGACATGCTACTAATTAATATCATAACACACTATTTCGCGAATTTGACTTGTCGGACTCTCAGTCGAAAGAGTTAGTTGGACGATTACAAGTTTGTGTTCGTAAAACTTTACAAAAGTAATTTACTGATATTTCAGACACTTGAAATTTTGTGTCGAAATTTTCCAATAGAGAAATTGAGTTTATTTTCAAAGAGGTGTAATTAGATAATTAGATAATTTGTAAGAACATATAATACAAATTTAGCGAAATTTACATGTATATATATATATATATATATATATATATATATATATATATATATATATATATATATGTATGCGTGTGTGTGTGTGTATACATACATACATGCTATTATGATTGCTATAAATAGTAATTTTAATAATTTTATCCCATTTCGGTTGATCAGTTACTATGTATTTGACGATTCCCAGGGAGTCAAGAATTATTTTGTCTGCCAATCTTGCTTCGCATAACATCAATATATTTTTCAAATAATTCTTTCTTTCAATGATTAATTCATATTTATTAATGTC
The DNA here is from genome assembly GCA_948150685.1 of Rhaphigaster nebulosa. Taxonomy (NCBI): domain Eukaryota; kingdom Metazoa; phylum Arthropoda; class Insecta; order Hemiptera; family Pentatomidae; genus Rhaphigaster; species Rhaphigaster nebulosa. The sequence continues at coordinate 137,019,249 of OX411307.1, forward strand.
AAAATGAGTTGTTGAAGATAGTTGACTTGAATAAAACAGCTAGTAGGAGAAGAATCCTAACAACACTGGACAATTTGGGACCTGACCTGTGGCAATATATTTTTTTTTTTAAAAGTAAGTGTATACTAATTGAAAAAAACGGGTCGATCAAGAGTGAGATTAATCGTTATTCATTTAAAAATGATTTTTCCTAGCTAATACCACCATAATACCATTATCCAGGCAAATGGATGGTGGATGTGATGCTGAGCTGTCTGAAATGATCATCTTAGGTCTTTTCGCTGATCGATAATGAGAGATGACGCCCTCAAGTCTGCATCTGAAATAAGCATTCCCTTTTATTAAAATCCTCCTTCAGGAACCTGCTTCGTTATTTATTGAAGTAATTCTATTCCTAATGGACTTAGTCTTTAAGCTCTATCCTTCATCCTTATCTAAAGCGACTTGATACAAATACTAAACGATATCTTCTCCCTGCTGAAGGTCCCTTCTGAGAGCCCCGATCAATCGTGGTACAATTGTTATTGGGGATATCAGGATGAGGTAGAATAATATCAATTTTATACAATGGCCAAGCTTTGTCTGGCTTCACACCGAAATCTTTCCGTTCTTTTTTAGACATTACGCTCATGAATCAACCTGAAGCTAAGGATTTTCATTCGGTCCATCATCGTATATTACGCTCATGAAAACAAATTGACTTAGAAATCAATGATGTGATATTCTTTATATGCTCTTCCGGATCTCAGGGTTATTTGAGTCAGGTTAGTGTATATGGTGAACTTTGGCGAATTTCATTTCGAAAAATATACTACCTAATTAACCATTGAGGGAAAAAAAAAAACATTTATAGTTTGCTTTTTGTTCCCCTATATTATATAAAAATCGGTGGTATTAACAATTTTTTTTTTTTTTACAAAGCATAACAGTGACTCAAACAGTGACTTTAGCACGAAAACATCAAATTTTGAATATTTAATATTGAAATAAAAATTGTTCGCATCCAGACTAGACTAGTTAGTGACAATGGACCAGAGATATTAGCCTGGATTGTTTATCCTAATGATTCAATAAGACAATTAAAAAACCAAAAAAACAAATCCTTGAATTTTCTCTCATTATTTATTTATTCATCAGTGAGTAGAAATTTTCTGCTAACATGGAAGCTACTAAAGTTATACTACTGTGTAAAAACAAATGTTGATTGACTGGTTATTAAAGTAAATAATAGAGCAAAATAAATTTTTAAAAATATATAGACTTTTTGGACACGATTGGTTGCCTTGTGGCTGTTATATTTATATTCTAAAGGTATTGTCTAATTTTTAATTAAAAAATTATCTGAGATATCGTGCGAAAACAAACAACAGTTTTTTTTTTTGTACAGGAAGTTCCGGTCAACTGAAATATTTGGACCTGTGTGTGAAATTATTTAACTTAAAAAAAAAATTGAATACCAGGGAAAATGTTGAATAATTGCAAACTGGGTTATGCACGCTAAGTTCGTCCTGGGTCGATGAACAAAAAATTATGAAAAATTTGCATAGTGATATAATAATTGCCGTAAAAATGCAACTTTTTCTTAATTTTTTCGTCCAAAAACCCGAAATGAAGTTAGAACAGATAAAAAAGTTTGCATTTATTCAACAATATCCTGTTATTCAATTTTTTTTTTTTTTAAGCCAAATAATTTGACAAAAAAAATCCCGAGTATTTCAGTTGATTGGAACTCCCTGTACTAAAAGTAACACCCTGTTTGTTTTCGCAGGTGATTTTTGAATTAAAAATTAGGCAATACATTTAGAATATATATACAAGGCACACAATCGTGTCCAAAAATTTCTGTTCCTTATAAAAATCAAACAATCAAAAACAATTTTTTTTTCATAGCTGAAAAACTTCAATAGCTTCTATTTTAGCAGAAAATTTGGGCTTAATGAGGAACAATTACATAATGAGAGAAAGTACAAGGATTTTTTGTTTTTGTTCTGGCTTGTCTTATTGAATCATTACAGTAAAAAATCCAGGCTAATCTCTCGGACCAAATGTCACTATCTAGTCTAGTTTGGATACGAACAATTTCCATTTCAATATTAAATATTCAAAATTTGTATATTTTTCATGCTGAAGTCTCTGTTTGACCCATTGTGTGACGTTTCGACCTCTGTTTCAGTTATAATTTAACAATCATTAATATTTTATTTTTATTAAAATCTTAAGAAAATAATAGCTAATTTTACGAGAAATTGACAATTTCATAAATTTAATAATATTCAAACATTATACTTATATGTTAATGTATTAGTCAATACAATAACAAAATAAACTTATATTGGTCCTTGCAGTAAGTAGATATAGATTATGTAACAGGGTATGCAGGCGTTATATTATTTCGCTTATTTATAAATTTTCTCAAAATCCTGCAGGGTACCAAGTAAAACTGCTCTTTTAATTAATTTCAAGTTTTATAGGTCAAAGCCAACATCGTCCATAACCTCTCTTGTACTATTCAAAATAGGTCCATCAGAAGTACATGGACCATTGGAGTCACTAGTACTTCATTTAGGCATTGAAGTGTTTTTAACTCTAAGACAAGTTCTTGGTTCTGGAAATTTGTTTCTTTTGTAATCACACTGTACTTGTACTTTTGCAGTATCCTTTGGTCCGTAATTTATTCGTCGCCATAATCTATTATGCCACTATTTTTCTGGGAGAAAACGATAATAAGGTACCTCATCATTTCTCAGTAATCACAATGCTCTGTTGATATTTTGGTGATACATTTTGGCTAAATTATTATGGCTTATCAAGTAGTATATATATATATATTGGAGCGGGGTGGCCGAGCGGGTTAACGCACTTACTCACAAACCCAAAGGTTGTGAGTTCGAATCCCGGCAACAGCATGAATTTTATTTAATTAAATTAAACAATTCAATCAATTTATCCCGCCCTCGGGTATGTGAGACCCGTCAGCCTACTTGGAGGCAACTCACAAAAAGGCCGGGCGGAGTGATGACCCTACCCCGTGTACCTAAATTGAGGTCTCCTATGCATGAATACCACATCGCGCGGCCAAGGATCTCCACGGTCTACAGCGCCAACAGAAAATATATATATATATATATATATATATATATATATATATATATATATATATATATATATATATTTAACATTCAATATATATTTATTTTATTATTATTATTACTTTTTGTTGGAGGGGGGGGGGGGCTTCATAATTTTGAAATTAATTTTGTGATCCACGTGACATAAATTTCTAAATCCATATCATAATAAATGAAACATATCTGTATTTCTATTTCGCTTTGGAATTCATTAAATACATTATATGATTTTTATGACAATGTGGACGGATCGCTTAGAAAAACAAAACAAAACTAATTTAAATTTAAAATTTACTTATATAAGCTATAGTTTATAATTCTCAAAGGAGAAACTTCAATGTGGGTATTGCCTTCGATAAGCAGAACAGCACAGTTTCGAAAATCGTATATGAATCGAAAAGTCGTACTGCTGCCAAGTGACTACTTCGAGAGAATAGTGTTTATATGCAAATAACCATTGCATGTAGGGAGTATAAAATCAATATGTAGCTCTCAGGGAATCGTTCATTAAGAGTGAGGTGGCTTAGATAAACATGCAAGCTTCAACTTGTCTCGAGAAAAAGTAGTTGTTCAACTCGTGTCGTGACTAGCCGGGTGAATCCCATTGATCTATGGCCACTCTTATCTATCGACTTGGAACCGCAGGGGAAAACTTTAATTGCTTTTAATAAATAACCTCATGGCTCTGCGTCAAAGGATCCCGCATTTCCACGCCCAAGACATTTCCAAAACGGTCAGCATTCGTCTCCAAACCGTTCATTCAATGAACAAGAAACAGGGATCTCATAAAAGAGTTTGAATCAGATCAGTTACAAGGTACCTTTACAATTAGCAAGAAAGGTATTATTGAATTTAAAGTGATGTGGGGCAAGTGCGAACTAAATTTTACGAAGTTCGACTTTACAGGACTGCAAAATTTTAATTTTTGATGCAAGCTTTTTCCGCTTTTTACTTCCTTGTACGAAGTAAAGGAAGTATTGTAATCGCGAAAATTTTCAGTTTTCAGATTTCAACGGAAATATCCATTTTGACCATCCCTGAATCCATTTTGACTAGTTTCGTCGTGGCGTCTGTACGTACGTACGTTCGTACCTCGCATAACTCAAAAACGGTTAGCCGTAGAAAGTTGAAATTTTGTATTTAGGATTGCTTTAAAATCTAATTATGAACCTCTCTTTTTGGTTACTGCTTGATCACCGGAAGTGGTACTTTACTTGAAGGTCATAATTGATTTCCATCAAAAATTATATTAAAATAGTATGGAAAGCTTCTCAAATTTAGTATTTATAACTTATATATTGATTTAAATAACATACTAGATTTTGGTCTAAATTGGAAAACCGGAAGTGGTACTTTGCTTGAAGGTAATATTAGACTTTCAACAAAAATTATATTAAAATATAATGTAAAACATCTCAAATTTGGTAAATTGGTCTTTTATATCGATATGAATGTATTTACTATATTTTGGTTAAAATTGGTGTATAATAAGCTTACATAAAAAATTATATTTAAATTAAATACATAAATCATGTTTCGGTAATAAAGGTTACAAACGCAATTTGGTTTCCAATACAATTAAACATTTTTATTACTTGTTTTAAGTGTTAAAATTGAGTGTAAAATACTGGTTTTCCTCCCCATTTGTGTGTGTGTGTGTCAATAGATGGATGTCGCGACGCCGAGTGTCGTTTTTGAGATACTGCAATCTTCGGAAACAAGTAACCAAATTCAGGATCACTTTTTGAGCCACCGATTTATAGTTTAATAGGCGTAAAAGGAAGCCATGTGTTGTCCACATCAGATATTTTTCTAAAATGTTCCTTAGTAATATTTAAACATTGCATTCAAGCCTAATTTTCAACGACATCCATTTTTATGGAATTGATAACTTAATTGAACAGTACGCACTTGCCCCTGCCCTAAGGGGTAAGTTTGTATAAGGTATCTGGAAGGCTCATTATTCAAGCAAGAGCGGTTTAGGAGCAAGTGAAAAACTGTTCGGTTTCCGGAGGGTTATTATACTGGTTTAATCATCGAAAAAAGTTAAAGCGTGTCTGAGATTCACATTTGCGATTCCTTGGCTTTTAGATACTAGGTACTGTCTTTACTACATCACTAAGTTGTAATTTATTCTATATAATTTTTAATCTAATAAGTAATTTCAAGGTAATGAGAATGTGCAGAAAAAGCATCAGCTACCGTCGTGAGGAAAAGGCCACGATGAAGACCCTGTTTATCATAATAATGTAAGTTGAAAAATTAAATAATTAAGTAATATTAAATACTTATTTATTAATATTATTAAATTAAATACTATTATTAAATAAACTATTATTATTAAATTAAATATTATTATAAAACTATTATTATTAAATTAAATATTATTATTAATCTAAATAATATTATAAATATTATTATTAAATTAAATATTATTATTAATCTAAATAATATTATAAATATTATTACTAAATTAAACATTATTATTAAATAAAATAATATTATAAATATTATTATTTAATTAAATATTATTATTAAATAAAGCATTGTTATTAAGTAAAACAATATTATAAATATTAATATAGACTATTAACGAATACTATACGGACAATGATAACCAAAATAAAAACAATAAAAAGGATCAAAATAATAGTGAGCATAAAAAGAAGGATATAAACAAAATGAAATTCTATAAAATGAATTATATACCAGAACTAACTGAAAAAATAAAAAAGACATTGGTGGAGTATGACCATTCTAACTTACAACTAGGAACATACAACCAACTATTAACAAATTAGAAAAACATTTAAGAGAAATGAATGATAAAATAAAAATGGTAGACAGAAAGAATATAGTGTATAAAATAGGCTGTAGCAATTGCGAGATGGCGTACATAGGAGAAACATCTAAAAGGTCGCATACCAGAATTGAGCAGCACATAAGTAATTGTAAAAACAGTAAAAATAAAAATATCATTGCTTTGGCCCATCACAGTATACCGAGTAAAACTAAATTTAATTTTGATAATCACGAAATATTAGAATAAATACAAACAATAAATACAAATACAAGAAATTGAAAGACATAGGAAGAAATATACATTACAAAAAACATAAATAATGTAGTTAATTTTAAGACAGGTGCTCTTAATTTAAAATTCCATTATGCTGGCATAATAAATAAACTAAATATAAAATAATTTATAATTTAAAATTATACAGTTAAATTATACAGGGTTAAATTTAAAACAAACAGTTATATTGATTTAAATACATAAAATAGAATAATAACAAAAATTTGTAAAACAAACATAATAATAGTAAGCGTGAAGAGAATAGGTGGGGAGGCATATGACAATAAATGCATGGATTAGCACAAAGTTCATTTCAGTGATGATACAGTGTGACGGAGATACGAAAGTAGAGTCACTCCCTAGAATATTCTATAAAATAACAAGTAATTATTGACGAAGTACAAATGCACGGATGTGGGTACATGGGGAGGGCACTGTGTATTTAAAGGCAATATAAAATTTTAATTAGTAACAAGATGTAGTGTAAATTAAGGATGTGAGTTAAATATAGTTATTTAAAGGGAGAAGTTGATCGGGGGTGCGGTCAAAGAAATAGACTACTATAAGTGGGAACTTATATAATTGTGCCTACGTTTCGGCCTAAGTTTTAGGCCATCTTCAGGGCTAAAAAGAAAAACAAAATAACAGTAAAAATGATAAAAAACAGAAAATACAAGTAAGATAAAAAAGTATTAAGAATAAAAAGAAAAAGATAACACTAAATTACATAATACAAAAAATAATTGAAAAAATAAAATAAATAAAAATAAAAAATAAAATTTTACTCCTTCATCTCATAATTACAAAAATCAATTACAACAATGTCAACTTCTTTAACATCATAGTCATCTTTTGCATAACTTACAACTATCTCTGTATGCTTTTATATACTGTATGCATTTATGCTTTATGCTTTGCTATGCATGTATGCTTTACACATTACCAAACCTTCATATTATTTGTCTTTTTAATTAATAGATTTCATATATTTCACTATTCCCTGTGTAAATATCGCATTGTTTTTAATTTTTAATTTTTACATTGTTATTTCATTTATTTTATTTTGTTTTATTTTTTCAATTATCTTTTGTATTATGTAATTTAGTGTTATCTTTTTCTTTTTATTCTTAATACTTTTTTATCTTACTTGTATTTTCTGTTTTTTATCATTTATCATTTTTACTGTTACTGGTACTGCCTCTTTCTCCTTTTTCATTGTTGTTATTTTGTTTTTCTTTTTAGCCCTGAAGATGGCCTAAAACTTAGTCCAAAACGTAGGCACAATTATATAAGTTCCCACTTATAGTAGTATATTTCTTTGACCGCACCCCCGATCAACTTCTCCCTTTAAATATAAATATACGGTCAACAATAACTCCCTCCATTATAAATATAGTTATATATTAGATATAGTTAAATTAAGGTTGTAGTTAAAAGATATAGTTAAATAAGTTTAAATCAAGATATAGTTAAATTAAGGTTATTCCTTGTAATTGTTTTATGTTGTATTGAAGAAAATAAACATCCTGAAGACGAAGAAGAACTTCGAAACGTCGATGACAAACAGTAATAATCTTTCACAAATAATTAAATCATAAAATATTAGTATTAAATTAAATATTATTATTAAATAAAATATTATTATTAAATTAAATATTATTATTAAATTAAATATTATTATTAAATTAAATATTATTATTAAATTAAATACTATTATTAAATAAAATACTATTATTAAATACAAATATTATTCACAAGTTTGCCTCAAGGTCAATTAAAACTCAATAGTCTTAATGTATATATATATATATATATATATATATATATATATATATATATATATATATATATATATATATATATATATTTTTAGACGTTTCTGAGGTCTTTGTTCCCCTCATAACAAATTATCGCAAATTACTTACAATATTTTATATATGCAATACATTATTTATTTACTTTATTTTTTTTTTGCTGAACCAGCCAATTTATAAAATCTATAAACAATTTAATAAAATTCACTTGCTTAAATAATATCCCAAAAATGTTGGTTGAGTCATTTAGTTACTACTCTAAAGAGACATGGCAAATGAGTGGTTAATAAGTTCAAAGCTCTATTCCTCACTGTTTCAATAGAATAAAGAATAATTATAAGTAGTTTGGAAATACAATAACCTAATTTCTAGCCAATTTAGCAAAGTAAATGATACTATACAAAATATGGATACTGTGATCAACATCCAAACGTAATGTACAAGTGGAAAAATATATATTGGTGAATCTCTTCAAAATCTAAAAAAATCTAAAAAACAGGACAAGAATTCCATTGTGCATAGTTGAAACCATTCAGGAATAAGGTAAACTCATAGTAAATTCACAAGCCCATGAAATCATTTTTGATGAGGTAAAAATATTAGGTAGTGAAAAAAAAAATACAACAAACAGAAAAATAAAAGAAAATTTACTGTTAAAAAATCTCAACAAAATACTTTAAATGTAAAAGAAAAACTTAAGTTTATTCCAGACATTTGGAATAATGCTGTATAAAAGTAGTTTATTACTAAACACCCCCTTCTCTATTCTAACTTTCAACTTTTTATCTATTCATTGACCATGTTTCATTTGAGTAATAACTAATTGACCCACCCAACATATTTGGAATATTATTAAAGTAAGATAATTTCATTAAATTGTATATAGATTATATAAATTGACTGGTTCAGCAGAACTTAAAAAAAAAAAAAACTAATTCCTAGAAAATAACTAATCAATCATGGTTTAACCAATTCAGGCAATATCACAAGAGAAAATAAATAGATCGCAAAAATTCAGACAGTCCAATAAAGATCTGGAGTTGATGGTTATTTTTTGGACTGTTGATGTGAGATGTGCTGTATTTGGTCTGAATTTATGGGATCTTGTCCTTTTTTCTCCTGATAATGCCTGAACTGGCGAAACGGTAATTGGCTTGTTGTTTACTAGTACATTTGATGCTTGAGACTTTGTTTTTAGAATCTTCCAATTCTATCGTCATATGTATTAATTATTTTCGAATTATGGTCTAACATAAGAAAACCTCCATTTTACAATATAAAAAAAACATTAAACAATGAAAAAAAAAACATACGAATTTGAATAAAAAATAGTGTCAGTTGACATCGGAGCGATGGCATAGAAGGATCAATCTAATTAGATATTGATAAATTATTTGCCACTTCTATAATTTTGTTTTTATTTAAAACTAGTTTCGAATGTTATACATTCATATCCAGTTTTAAAAACACACAAAAATTCAAAAATAAGCAATTCAAAATACAACTTGGTATTATTATATATATTAAATTAAATTTAATATAAATTAGTATTACAAAACATTTATTAATTTAATTAAGATAAGAAATCAAAAACATGTTGGTACTCACCGAGGTTTAAGTAGATTATATCAAACAGAATAGTTTGTGTTGGTTTGTTCTCTCACTGAACTAGCAATGTAAGAAAGGTGGGGTGTTTATAGGTAAACGGTTTAGGGGTCGGGGTTTTTCCAGTAATTCCAATGAGTAATTGTTTTTTCTGTTATAGATGGGAATAAATTTAAGATTGGACTATTAGAGATATTTATTTGGCCATTTAAGCAAAAATCTGGATTGGATTTGAGGGATTTTATTATTTTAAGCGCTTCATATATATTTAATTTGAGACTGTTTTCAGCGTAATGTATTAATTTAACTCCCGAGTCTTTGATGAATATATGTTGTTTTTTTTCATTATTTTTGAATTTTTGGGTGTTTTTAGAACTAAAGATGAATTTATAACATTCGAAACTATTTTTCAATAAAAACAAAATTATAGAAGTGGCAAATAATTTATCAATCCCTAAAAAATACTGTGTATTAATTGGAAAATTTGAAGAAAACCTCCGTCAAAGTGAAATGAAGGAGGGTATTCCCCAGGGGGAGAAGGGGGTGTGGGTGGATCCCTTATAATTAACAAGGATTCAGTGACATGTGGAGGCCGGTACTCAACTGTTAATTAAAGGACTACCATCCGCACCAATAATCTCAGCCTACCAACCATTTGCTACTCCCAAATAAAAATTTACTAACAGTATTAAGCTGCAATTTGGATTTTTTTTTTTCAAATTCTCAATATTTATAAACTAATAATATCAATACGATACGACTCGATATACATAATGCAACTATGAATATAATACGCGATGCATGTTTTGAGAGAAACACTGTTTTTATTTGGAAATATTACATGTCTCATTTCATGCCAAGTTCATTCAAACCATATTTACAGGAAATATAAATAAATTAAACAAAAAAAAAATTAAACAAAAATCTTAAACTCAGGCACTTATGTACAATATCTACACTCAAACTGAGGAACTCCGGGCCAAGCTTGTATTCCACCCATATGTAGAGGGAAAAGCAGGACTTCATGAGATCCCAGCACTTCCCCCTCAACCACTTTACTGGCATTGAAATAAATAAATTATTATAGGGATGAGTGGAGGTGTACAGGAATTGCTCTAAAGGAATACGATAATGAGTAAGGTTCTAACGAAATTTGGAGTACTGGGATGAGATAAGGTGTAAAACAAATCGGATATAATGCAGGATATTGTTAGGTCCATAGTATGGAGCAATACATGCATTTAACGAACCATTGGCATACAACTAAAATGGTACAACTTCACAATGCGGTCGCATTATCAATGTCTGAACCCGAACTTACCCGAAGGTCTCCGCACTGGCACTCTCTATCGCCATTTTCGTTAACCAACTGCTTTGTATTCAATTCTAAAGTTCGTATTCATTGGAATTATTAAAATTATTACTGCTTTAATTAGATATTATTTGACATTATTAATGCTGTACCGCTCACTACACTCGCTCAGACGATATACAAATCCCTAAAAGATTACTTACCTGAATTGTTTCCGATGCTTTTCAGTAATATAATCTCTTCACCAATGATAGCTTTTCTATAAATTTCTTCCGAGATTAAGATTTTACAGTCCGTTAATTTTTCTGGGAAATGATTGTAAAAGATTTTGCCTGAAACATAGAGCCACGGTTTGGCTCATTAGCTGTTAATTAATTCTAAATTTTAGTAGAATGGAATTATTTTATTTATTTATTTTTTTCTTTTCTTTTGGCTATGAGTCAAATTCGTTTTTCCTATTTTTTAAATTTATATATGTACATTTACTAATATATATATATATATATATATATATATATTTAATTTATATTTAAGATATACATTTTTTAAATATTTTATTTTGTTAATATTTTTTGGGGGGGGGAGGGGAAGGAGGGGTAATCGCACGTCTATAATTCTCATATAATGTTTATCTTTTTGTTTTCTTCATTATATTATTTTCTACTTCTTCACAAATAGGACATATTAGGGATAGTAGTTTTCTCCCTTGTTAAGTAAAAGTGAATCATGATAACATAGAACGCGTCATTCTTGTAGTGTTAAGGAACTGCTGTTAGGCTGCGGGTTCTGTGCTATTAAATGTAAAAAGCTAAAGAAACCCAGAAAATCGGACTTAGCAAGAAATGGTTGATGTAACCTTCCCTGTTGTATATCTGTACTAACATATATACAGAAGTATTCTAGAAATTATTGTGGAAAATATAAAGATAAATGATCTAATGAAATAAAAGCGAACGCAAGTACCATGCGCAGTACAAATGAACTCTGATAGGAAAGGATTAAATGTTTTGAAAACTTGTGTATTCGCACAACTGAAAATCTAAGTTTTCAGTCAAACACCATGTTTTCCAGTTTTATCAAAAAAGTATTATTAATATAACAGAAGCGTTTAAAAATCTTCTTTTTCTAATAATAAAAAGATTATACGAATCCGGTAAGTACCTTGATGAAATTTACATGGGTATGGAGAGTGGTACGTTGTTGCAGTTCCTTCTTGTTTCCTGAGGAAGGGATAGTACCTTCTAAGCCGGTGGTATACCGTAAGCTACAAGACCTGTACTTGAAGATTTTTCTGTTGGTCTCTCCCAGTAACACGGGCCAGGTTCTTTACACTCTGAATCGAGAACTTGAAAAGAATATAGTCTTTTGTTGATTTACAGGTCACAGTATCTGAGTTTTTTAAATTAAACTGTAACATATCGTAATTATTTTTTGGATTTGATTGGATTAACTCTTTTTCGCTGAAATTGACGACAGGCGTCAAAAACAAATATTTTTTGAACGCTTCATTTAGCAAATCTTAGATGATAATTACCTTGTATTTTGACAATTTTATTTTAGTCTCCTCTATATTTCCATTAGATCCTATCTCCGATAGGCAAACTATGGGTATAAAGTTCACTATTTCGTGTGGAAAAGTAAAGAACGATTTTACGAAAAGTAATATGAATATTAATTAACATTTTTTTATTAATTTAAATAAGTAGGTGGTGCATGAACGCCATTTGCTTCTACACCCTTGAAGACTGTACGTCTATAGAAGTCAAAGGGTTAAAACGGTCCTTGGGGACTATTTAGTATCAACCTGGTTGGACAAAATACCTATCTGGAGGTTAATTATGGAGTCGTATTACACATAAAACGAGAAAAAGCGTGGTCGGATCAATGAGTAATATGACAGAGAAATTAAGGGGGTTGGAGTGAGTGAAGCTATTTGTCCCCTTATTGGAGGTGAACAGTTTTCGTGACTAATGCCGGAGCCGAGATAACAGGTCTGAGCAATATAGATTTTCGATCAAATATTCTCGAGAAATAATCCTTCCTTTGCCCTTAACATGCAACGATACCAACCATGTTCGATTTTCTTTATAACTCCACAAAATATTTCAATTATATACATTTTTTTTGTTTTATACCATATACTAATTTATATCATTACTTTAAAACCTTTACTATAACATTTTTACATTTTATAGCAAAGATTATAATTGTTCCGTTTCTCAATTTTATATTTTTTTTGGAAGCTATTAATAACTACATCTTCATACTTCTGATGCCTTTATTTCATTTTCATCTTAAACTGTCCATTTTCAAAAATCAACATGCACAAAAAAACACATATAATTCGATTCATATACATTTCAGCATAACTAGCTATTTATCTTATATATGGTTAATGAATGTTGTACTTCAATCTTATCCCCTAATTCTCTCCGTTGCAGTCTTGTCCCATAATAGATATACCTCTTTTAATTACAAACTCCTTGTCCGCACTAACCCACTAGTGCGTAACCTTTCTTCCCAAACTATTCCCGATAATCCTCCGAGGCGTCTGAAAAGAAGATGGCAGCGGAATCTCCTAACATAGAAGTCGTCGAAGTTCTACCAATGGGTAGCAGCTACTTCTCACGCCATTATCATGTTTATGTACTTATTCTCACATTTACTTAATGTATATTCTTATACAGTTGTAAATTTCTGTAAATAATTTTTAAAATATAATTCAATTTTCTGTATCTGCTTACTTAATCATTTTGCTATGATTTAATTATTAATTAACATGATAATAAAATTATGTTTGATTTTCTTGTATGTGTTTACTAATTCAATCTCATCGTTAAAATTTATAATGTAACTTTAATTAGCATACATTACTATAATATGTAGTGTCCCTAATGTTAGTTGGCGTGGCACAGGTAAACAATTATTCGACAAGTTCTTCTACTTTTGTATAAGGTTAGGAGGAAAATAAACATACGAAAAAAAACATCTTCACAATCGATGTGTATTATCAAACATATCTAGAGATGGTGATTATCAGGTTAGCAGAGGAGAATTATTTTTAAAGCCGGTTATTCTAAAATATGAGACCGAATGAGGAAGTGACTCAGAAGAAAAGAAAATAAGTCAATGTCGGTAAGAACATGGAAAACTGAGGCAATTGTAGATCGACCCTTGCACGCTTGACATCTATATCCCATTTCCGATATCAACTAGTTCTGGGGGAGGGGGGGGGGGGGTGGATGGGGAGGGATAGTGAGGGGGGAAAGGGGGGGCTTGGTCATTGTGAGCTGTCGTGCGGGGCATGGTAAGGAGCTCACGCCAGGCCAATCAGAGCCCCGCATTGACTTACCATTAGCATATTTTTATTGAAGACACGTCAAAGCAAGGCCTGGATACCTCCCTCGGAATCAATTGGCCCCTCTCACGAAAGCTTTTTAATCTGAACACCAACTGGTACCGTACAATTATAACTTTACCACGAACTAAAATCAAATTACTCAGTTTCCCGCCGAACCCGGTCTTTGTCATTTGCTCTAAGTCATTTCCTTCACCTAATTACATTTCTAACATGTCACTTGCTATCTATACTGACTTGAGCCTGACTGAATCACGACTCCTCCTCCAAGTCAGACTTATCTTCCGCGAGCAATGTAATGACATCATTTAGTTACTTTTACAAGGTGTGCTGACTGACACGGGTTGCCAGTTTAATTTTCGCTGCCTCGTGACGTACGTATATTTTGAACTTTGAAAATTTATTATGAATATATTTTCGTTTAATTAATTTATATATATATATATATATATATATATATATATATATATATATATATATATATATATATATATATATATATAAACTGCCATTTTTTGATATACTTAACTTTTACAATATAATATTTTACAATATCATGATAATATATGACAATAATAATATAAATCAATAATAAACTAACGAAAATTTTCACAATAGTTACAGTTTATCTAGAGCCTTGATCTGCAAAACAAAAACTATTTCAAAAACTGTACTGTGATATAAAAATTCTATGATATACAATAGGCTAATATATGATAATATATGACAATAATAATATAAATCAATAATAAACTAAAGAAAATTTTCACAATAGGCACAGTTTATCTAGAAAAATTCTGTGATATAAAATACTGTGATATATATATATATATATATATATATATATATATATATATATATATATATATATATATATATATATATATATATATATATATAAATCAATAATAAGCTAACGAAAATTTTCACAATAGTTACAGTTTATCTAGAGCTTGATCTGCAAAACAAAAAATATTTCAAAAACTGTACTGTGATATAAAAATTCTATGATATACAATAGGCTAATATATGACAATAATAATATAAATCAATAATAAACTAACGACAACTTTCATAATAGGCACAGTTTATCTAGAAAAATTCTGTGATATAAAATACTGTGATATATATATTCTATATATATAAATATAAATAATAATATAAATCAATAATAAACTAACGAAAATTTTCACAATAGTTACAGTTTATCTAGAGCTTGATCTGCAAAACAAAAACTATTTCAAAAACTGTACTGTGGTATAAAAATTCTATGATATACAATAGGCTAATATATGATAATATATGACAATAATAATATAAATCAATAATAAACTAACGAAAACTTTCACAATAGGCATAGTTTATCTAGAAAAATTCTGTGATATATATATTCTATATATATATAAATATAAATAATAATATAAATCAATAATAAACTAACGAAAACTTTCACAATAGGCACAGTTTATCTAGAGCTTGATCTGCAAAACAAAAAATATTTCAAAAACTGTACTATCATATAAAAATTCTATGATATAAAATACTGTGATATATATATTCTATATATATAAATATATATATATATATATATATATATATATATATATATATATATATATACATATATAAATAAATAAACTGCCATTTTTTTATATACTTAACTTTTACGATATAATATTTTACAGTATTATGAGTGTTAGAGCTTGATCTGCAAAACAAAAAATATTTCAAGAACTTGAACTATATAGTTTCTCAGGTATTTATATCTGTCAGGAGTGAAAGTGGGACAATACAACAATAAATGTTCTAAATTATGTTTAATAAGTATTTGACACCACCTGCATAATTCTACTGTTTTTATGATAAGAGTAGTGCTCTTATGAAATATTTTCAACTTCTCAGTATCTGAAATTCTTAACTGGCTGACGAGTTACAATTTGTTTATATTTACATTATAAGTTAAATATTCCTGTGGTTGAGGACTGCCGAAGCTACAAATAGTTCGATAAAGTTGATTATGTTTGGATTTAAGTGCCCTATCAAGGTCTAAAGAATAGAGATGGTTCTAAACTTTTTCGATTATTATATCCTTATCATTAAGTAGCCTGTTTAAGTTTATCTGTTTGAAGAAGTAGTCTTCAATATAATTATTTGCTATTATTTTTCTGATTTGTGAAATCCAGTTAAAACTTGCGCCACTTTTAATTGTATCTAGGTGAAGGAGTCTAACAAAACATTTACGTAGCAATCGATTCTCAGTCATTGATATTAGTTTAATACAAACGTTGATAATTTTCTTCAAGACAGTTAACTTTAAGGGAATGTAAGGGAAATTTATGATGTAAAATATACAATCTATATAATTAATCATTAGCACGCGAGGATCGAGCCATACTCGGGAATTGCTCGATTTAATTAGTTTACCTGTATAATTACTAATTACTTTATTTAGATATCATTTAAATTATGTATATTGTCTGTAAATGCAGTATAAATGAATTCCTTCATTACTCAATAATAATATTTGATAGTAAAACCACTTTTTTCTCTCTTTCAAAAATTGACTGATACATATTAAATTAATAGAAAGATTTTTCATTTTTTTTTTTTTTTTTTTTTTTTTTTATTGAACATAATACAAGCTGCCACACTGAAGGGCAATTAGGACTGAAGTACCCATTCATACTGTATGTAGAACTATTTACACAATAAAATATGTATAAAGAAAAATAAATTGATAAAATAAAGGATACTGGTGATAAATAAATATACAATGTTAACAAAAGAAGAAATAATAAAATAAAATAAAATAAAGAAAATAGAATAAAATAAATAAAGAAAATAAAATAAAGAAAATTCTAGATTACATTCGTACATATATACATATTTACATTCTGCCCGGGGAACTCCCAGCCATGCCCTGCTCTCCACTTGTAGATGACAAGGCAAGACTCAAAGAGGTCCCAGCGCTTCTCTCTGAGCCGCATCACTGGATTAAAGCCAGTGGAGACTGACTGAGAGCACTAGTGAGGCCACAGTCGCTCAGGACTTGTAGTAGTAGTTGTGTAGTAGTACAGGATTTGTGGAGGATCTGGCTATTGCCAGGACTCCAATAGCATATTTACAGAAGGTCTCGTGGCCACTGCCGTTTCAGCGTACGAGGAGGACTATAGGGATGGCTTGAGCTGGATAGGGATTGTGCTAAGGGATTAGGATGGCAGCTAAGGTTAATAGAAAGATTGAAAAAAAAATACAAGAAAAAAAACTGAACTCTTGAATTATCAAGCGCCCTCAAGCATTTCTTGTTCTTTATGGATTTTATCAGATTATTCAGTTTATTTCAGCTAACCTAAAGGCCTAGACGCTTTTTTTCTGTTTTCTACGAAATGATAGGGTTGAGGCTAAAATTCGTGCATTTTAGTGGCTTTATCATTCATTAAAAATAATCAAAATAAGTTTAAAAAATAGTTGGACCAAAATTAAATCGAAAATGTGAAAAATACTACAATAGGTGGCCGAAATAAATTTTTTGTCAAGTTTTTAGTTCATCGAATCGGGTTCATGATGTATGATGGATTCATAGTGGAGCATTTTTTCTTGGTTTGGTACCATGGACTAAGATGGAAGAATTATGAGAAGGAAAGGAATGGTTTAGTGATGCGACGAGATTTGATAGTTACGGGATGTACAAAAAAAAAATACTTAACAAGAATAAGAAGTGGAGTAGATCAGCAGTAGATCAGAATTCCCACCACCCGGGTCAGACACCCGATTTGAGTACGGCTATTGGCAGAAAATGTATTTCCTTTTATGGAATCTAGGTTTTGATACCTTCCTGCGGTCACACACAGCCTCTGTAAAGTGGGAACCTTGCCCTTGGAGGGTAAACTGGGTACCGAGCTTGGATGCTGATTCTATATCCTCCTTGTATAATCGTTGATCAAGAAACACTATGTCCTTATCAAAAATTGGACTAAAATAGTTTTTGTTTAGTGTTCTTTTTGACAACATAAATAGATATTTATACAATGATCAATGAGATTGGCTCAACTTTCGGTAACAAAAAGTAAATACAATGTTTCTTATCCGCTTATCCTGCTTCTCCATTGAAATGACATGCTTTTAATTTACGGAAGTAATTAAACGCGTAAACAAATATCTAACACTTTTAAACCTGTGGACTTACAAAACAATATGGCGGCTATCTGGTGGATTGACAGTGCCCATAGCGTACAATCAAGTCTGCTATAGTGAGCCTGCTATTTGACTTGTTTTATACTTCATGCTATTGGCGAAACTTGACGAATAGCACAAATAGCGTATATAGCACGGTTGATAAGAGGATTGTGAGTACCCCTATAGTGAATGTGTACAGAGGCACACAACAAGATACATGAAAAGCGGGCGCAGTTTTACTTTAGGAACCATAGTAAAACGGGCAAGAAGTAAATTCTAACTTTATTTTCATTATATTTTGTAGTAAAAATATACACGGAGCGTAGTAGCTATTCACCACCGCAGTCAGAGGCACCACAAAAATGACCTGTTGAGGAATAAAGGGAGAACGAAGGGCATAAGACGGTCCCTGAAATGTGTAAATGTGCGGACAGATACAGCTGGAGTTACTGCCTGTTGATATGTAGAATTGTCATAAAGGCCAACTTGCTAACACCACTTGCTCCAATACTTTTCACGGACACTCCCGGCCCTAATACAGCCCGCAACGACTTAACTTCCAAACGGCCTACCCTCCTCCTCCAACCCCTAGCCTCCCCCCCCCCCCTCCTCCCGAACTCCACAACTCCTCTCCTTTCTCCTACAACATTAACTCTAAATTGTAGCACTCTCGCCTTCAACTCTTTTCACTACTCTAGCATAGAATATTTGGATCGTAACTGTCACAATGCACTAACTTCACATTAAACATTCATTCATTATTCTGTATTGAAATTTAAAACAGTGAAAATAAAACAATAAAAGAGCCTGACAAAAATTTTACAATAACATGTTGAGAATCTAACCATTAGTAGCATTTTATGTAAAATTATCCAGAGTTTTTCAGGCTCCTCGTTGGATTACAGGGGATCCATTAAGAAGCAAGGATAAAATCTATTGGTTTTTATTTGTACAGAAAATAAAATTTATAATGGAAGGAAAGTATCTAGGCTGGGCTTATTCTGCAGCGTATGGGACATTAATGTTGTTATGGATAATGTCATATGTGATATAAAAAGAGCATTGAGGATTTTACGAACAATTTCGGATTAGAGATATCCAAAGTAAAGATTGGATAAGGGACGTATTCAATGACTTGGCACATAGCTCAACTCCGTAGTTCATTATATTCGTATTGATGATTTTTCTGCAAACAATTTTAAGTTTAGAGCGTTTGTCTAGTATATGTTGAACTAGTCGGAAACGAAGAACAGTTTGTTGTCATTTAATCTTGCATTAGTATCCCGCGTTAGCTTCTTGTCCAGATGAAGTCCTAAGTAGCAGATCTGGATTAGGGATAAGCGGAATATTAGCGGAAGGGATACTGTAGGACAGCGTGTCTTAGGTTCACGACGAACGGTAAATGCGATTTGATAGGATGTGTAGGGATTTATTTTAATCCTCCAATCTTAACACCAGTCTTCAAGGTTTATGATACGTGATCGCATACAAATGCCATCGGTGTATAAACATAACGATATTTTTTGTTAAATCTATGAGGTATCCAGTTAGAAAAATAGCTTGTCGTTATGCTTCATATTATGAAATATTCGTCGTTTCAATAATGATCTTACATGTTGTTCATTTTATGTACAACTATTAATATTTTAGTTGAGAGGGGGTGAACTGGCATTAATAGCACTCCAACGGTATTTGATAAAAGGTTACGGTGATTTTTCTTTACGAGAAATCTCGGAAGATTATCGGGAATCAAAATGGAGGAGAAATTACTTGCTTACGAATTTGTGTAATATTGCAGTTTACTTTGAAGAGAGGGGTTTAGTATTTGATAATACTATTGTAATTGTGGATTTTCTTAGTCTTTTTTTATGGGTACAGGAAGAATTCGATGGTCTCCATAGCTCCATAGCTCAATGGCCTAAACCCAAATAGACCTGATTGTACGCAGATTTTTTTCCAGGATGATTTTAATTTTTTCGGGGGATGAGGGGATTTAATAATAATAAGAAGGCAAATAATCGCCAGATTTGGCGAACAAGCATGAAAATGCATCCAAAACTATTTTTAAAATTAGCAAAAATATTACTGAAAATACAGATCTTACGTTGGTAGATATGAAAATTATATTTTTTCGTACATTTCGGGGAGGACGGGGAGATATATTCCTCTGATTTCCCTACCCTGCGTACGCCACTGGACCTGGTTGATATAATGTATATGAGCTTTGTGTAGCCTATTGGTAATTTCCAATCTTTATGAGCATGTTGTAACAATGCAATTTAACTCAGTTTACTGTTAACAACGTAAATGAAGTAAATGAGTTTAAGACTTTTCTATAAGATTGAGGGAGAGTTGCCCTCCACCAGCACTCCAATGACACGATGTAATAAGGTCAGGGGGCCATTTCGTTGTCAGAAGCCTCGGTGGACTATGAGGAATTTTAAAGGGGGAGAGGTTAATTTCCAAATGATTTGAGTGATACTGCAAGCTAAGGGAGAGAAGACAGACATCTATTATTCCTTAGCTAATTTACAAATAGAATAGGTACCTAATCATTGCGGATTATATCGTTTGCGACATAATAAGGATTATCAAGGTCTCGCGTAGGATTTCGGTTTGGAGGTATTGGGTATAAGAAGAAATCGATAGTTTGGTCGAAGTCCATCAGTATATTGGGATTTTTCATTCCTTATAAGTCTTTAAAATGATATTCGGCATAGTCTGATTGGAGTTCCTGTTTGAATGAATAACTATAATAAAGGCCTTGAATAATAATTTGGTGGAATTTGATAGATTCGCGGTTAAGAAAAACAGAAGGAAGAGAGAACAGTAGAGGAGTCCAGAGGGAGGTAGGTTATTGGGCAAAGGCATCCCTCCTCATTAGCAGACTTCCAGTCCTTCCAGCCTGTCCTAACGACAAATACGCTCAATTATTTTTCTACAACCGATCTATATTGATTTGTCACTGAGGTAATTTAAAGGAGACAAGAAGGATCGAGCAATCAAGTGGCCCGCTGACAGATGATTCTCTTCACTTTTCGTTAGCTCCTGTATGAGAAAGCAATGTCAGAGTATTTTAAATGAATAAACGATTGACAATATCATTTATCACAAATGCAAAATTAAATTAAAAAACTTATTTGATGCAATTATTGAGATGATTTAATTATTGAGATAAATTAAGTTTAAAAGTTAAATTGACAATTTTATATTCACTGATTTAAAATGCAACTAGTACTTATCTGTAACAATTGACTTTTATTTAATAAAAATTTAAATTTCCAACATATTTATATTTTGTTACAATATGAAATAGAACTTGTGTGTGTGTATATATATATATATATATATATATATATATATATATATATATATATATATATATATATGTATATGCGCACGCACAGTCACCTATAATTTTGTATTACTAAATTACAAGCCTGTAGAAGTGAATGAACAAATTACAAATAGTTAAGTTTAGTAAATTAAGTAATATATATTCAAGTTAACAATAATTAAAAATTAGGGATTGATAAATTATTTACCACTTCTATAAATTTGTTTTATTGAAAACTAGTTTCGAATGTTCTTCATATAAACATTCATCCTATAATCATCCTACCTACCTTCCATTCATTGTTAGTTCAATGCGAGAAGAAACCAGTACAAACTTTTCTGTTTTATATAATCCATTTAAACCTTGTGAGTACCAACATGTATTTGATTTCTTGTCATAAGTAAATTCATAATTCATAAATGTCTTATAATACTTATTTATATTACATCTAATTTAATATGTATAATAATACCAAACTATATTTTGAATTGCTTATTTTTGAATTTTTTGTGCGATTTAGAATTGAAGATGAATGTATAACATTCGAAACTAGTTTTCAATAAAACAAATTTATAGAAGTGGCAAATAATTTTTCAATCCCTAATAAGATTGATCCTTCTATACCATCATGCGGATGTCAACTAATAATTGAAAAGGCGCATTTTTTTTTTTTTGGGGGGGGGGGGGGCAGATTTCTAATAAATATGACATAATTAGGCTTACTATAACAAATTTTGCTGAGGCTAATGCCTATTTGAAACTGTGCCCTCTATTTTTGCCAGCTACTATTACTGAAAAAACCTGTAAATAAAATTATTTTCTTTGCATAAAAAATTATGATTGCATAATTATATTTATTAAGATGCATATATATATATATATATATATATATATATATATATATATATATATATATATATATATATATATATATATATATATATAATTCTAGAGAGTTTGATAACAATGTCATATAATCCTATCATACTCACATGGTTTTGTTCTCCCCAACTGTACCATAATCGTTAGTTTTTAATCAATCCATTTTTATTATTCACGTAATATGTGCTTCGTCTAGCTTTTTATCTGTATATTTAGCAATTTCTTGAATTTATATATTTATATATATATATATATATATATATATATATATATATATATATATATATATATATATATATATATATATATATATATAAATTAGGCATCACATTGAACATTGCACTGCAACTTGGTGTCTTTAGCAAACCTGAAGGCTTGATGACATATCCACCAAAAATAGCTGAATGCATATCTATATCTATTAGATCAAAACCTAAATCCGAATGGTCAGCCATATTGGAATGGAGAGCCATACTCCCATCGACGTCTCGGCTAACCGCTCAGACGTTTAACCGCCGCACAGTGGGACGAAAATGACAAAAAATGGTCAAAATTCTTTAACTTTCGAAACGAAAACTCCAAGAATTTTCAAATTTTGTACATATACATGTCATCCTTCGCGAATTCAGTCTGTCAATGGCAATATTAATGATTTAGAAAAAATAAATAAATTTTAAGTAACAAAATTTATTGGAACCAAAACAACAATAATAATAATGATATTTGCCTGTATAACACAAGCTAGGCGACAATACTTCCATTTTATGCATTTGAATGTATTTATGTAATATGAATATATTATATATTTAATAATATAAATACATTATATATTTAACAATATAAATATATTATATATTTAATAATATAAATATATTATATATTTAATAATATAAATATATTATATATTTAATAATATAAATATATTATATATTTAATAATATAAATATATTATATATTTAATAATATAAATATATTATATATTTAATAATATAAATATGTTATATATTTAATAATATAAATATATTATATATTTAATAATATAAATATGTTATATATTTAATAATATAAATATATTATATATTTAATAATATAAATATGTTATATATTTAATAATACAAATATATTATGTATTTAATAATATAAATATGTTATATATTTAATGATATAAATATGCTATATATTTAATAATATAAATATGTTATAGATTTAATAATACAAATATGTTATATATTTAATAATATAAATATGTTATAGATTTAATAATACAAATATATTATATATTTAATAATATAAATATGTTATAGATTTAATAATATAAATATGTTATATATTTAATAATATAAATATGTTATAGATTTAATAATATAAATATGTTATATATTTAATAATATAAATATATTATACAAATATATACCACAGACAAATTTATTAATTTTATATAAATATACAAATGAATAAATCGTTGATTTTTATGTTTAAAAAAAAAAACAGAATTCATTAGTACAATTAATCTGCACTAAAAGATAGTTATTTAATCTAAACTACTGATATCTAACTTTTTTTTTTAATTTGTGTACATATTCACGGCCCCGTATCTCAGTAGCTCTTCCGAATATTCCAACATGTTTCATATAAAACTTGCAGGAAATGTAATGTTTTTAAATATTGTTAATTGTATTATTTTACCCAAAATGCCCTGGAAGCGAGTTACTAGGGAAAAACTGAAAAAAGTGCTTGTTCTAAGTGTTTTTTTTTCAAGTGATATATTCTTGTTAATTTATAAGAGACATGTAGGGACTCAAAGTATTAAGTTAAATGATTTTTAATCTTTCTCATTTCGGTATAGCAGTTAATTGGCAATAATAAAAGTGAAAAAAATAATTTATACTCATTCACTATTGCTAAAAACAAGCCGTAAGTATGAATACATAAGGATTAATTATAAGGATTTCAGAATGAAAACATAACAGTTTATTGTAATGCGATCTATCATCAATTTCCACAATTTGTTAAGCTTATATCGGCATTGATGATGGACATATTGTTTAAAAAATTTGGGACAATTTGCTTTGAAGGCATGTATTTAGGTATGAATTTTATTTGTACAGAATAAAGTATAATAAAGGGAGTTTTGGCCGTTTTTTAAACATTTCCGTCACATTTTGTGTCGGTATAGCGCTAATTAACTGTTAGGTATTATCAAGATCAACTTCACATGCCCATTTAAATCGTCGCAATGATATTATTTCGAAAATGTTTACAGGGTATTTCTCCAGCGAATTCATCTTTCTTAGGGCCAAATATTCTACCATATTTAGTAATACACTATTTAAGAAGGCCTTAAAGGCTTTCTTCTTGCTTTATTGTAAAAGGCCACATTAAGCACCGGTAAAGAACCGAATGAATGATAATAGACCCATACGATAGTAGAAGCTATATTATTTTTGTTGACCATACAGACCTGTCGATCGGTAGCTTCTTAGCCTAAGTGATTACCTTAAGATCCTTGGCAGTCCATCTCTCTACCCGATCCCCATGAAGGTCGAATCCATGGAACAGTAGCCTGATGGGAACCACTTTTTTACCTTCTATCTACCCACCATTCATCTTCCTTTGAATGAAATATGTAATCCAATGAACGCTGGGCCTGGTAAGCTTAGGCGTTTGATTTTTATTTTCAAAACAAATTCGGCTCAGTAACGGGGTAACTAATAGGAACAGTTATGGATTTAGTTGCCTTCGATTTTTTTTTTTTTTTTTAAAGGCTTCCGAACCATAAAAAAACTGAGACTATTGGTTTAGGTGTTTTTTTTTTTTAAATCTGTTTTAAAATGAAAATATGAGCTTGTAAAACATTTATTCCAAATCCACTTCACTGTAAATTTTATTTAATTGAATTTTGTTAAATTAATGTCATAGCTAAAAGATCGAAACTTTTTGAAATCTCTTGTGATCTTTTTATAATAAATATTTTTTATTCCTAACTATTTTTAAGATATCAAATTTATCAAGCTCTATCGTCAAGAAATAAGCCAATAGGAAATGTATGCTATCAGTAAATAATAATGAATTTATAGTATTTCGAACTCTTCAATCACATATCACAAGTTTTGAATAATTTTAATCAACGATATAGGATTAAAATAAATATCCTACCGATCATGTACCTACATCATGTATATTTTAGTAACCTATATTCCGTCTATATATGTACTACAGATTATCTACCTAGGACTGTTGTTAGGAAATCCCAAACAAAACGGCGGGAATGCACATACCAATTTCACGTTCATTAAAATAGCGCTGTGAACTTCTAATATATTGCAAAACGCTACACTCCACTAATTCTAGGTCTATTCGGACGGATGGAATTGAATTTTGGAACTCTAATAAACCAATCCAATCCAAAATTCTTAATTTTACTCTTTACGCCAGCCATAAAACTACATATCATAACCTTTATATGTCAAATGTTTATAAATTCCATACCCAAACTTAACTACTAATTTCTATATTTGCTCTTCCCTATCAATTCTTATTAATCCTTCAATGTTGAAAAAAAGATACCTCCGGGGATGAAAACATTATACCAATGTTTTTTTGTACAAATGTCTTCTATTCTATTCTTCTATCATCATGTCAGACACTAGATTTGCTTTTATATTTTAAAAGGTTGAATTTTCAAAAAACATTTTTTTTTTAAATTACTCACTAATGGTACTAAGATCCTGACATAAGAAAAATGTTTCCTTTCAATTTTGAATCAGACCAAAGCTTTTGCACCTTTCAAGTACGTTTTTATCGAATTCATGTATTATTTTATTATATTTAAAATTTATTGCGTATTCGCTGTCATTTTAATTTATAATTGGCTTGTCGAAAATTCTGTATTATATATTCTTCCGATATTGGTAATTCTAAATATCTTAATAATTTCATTTGTTTATGAGACTTACTTTCTAGAATCAAGCCACACCCTCTAAATACTTTAATCCAAACGTGTATAGCCCTATTTGAATGCAAATTTCTCCGTATATTAATTTTCACGAACGAGACTTGTGGCATAATTTTTTTTTTTTAAATAATGATAGTGCGAAATCGTGCCTATGATTTCCACGATAACTCCGCCATTTCGTAAATTAAAAAAAAAAATACCAAAATGACATTTCGTTGAATTCATATATGCATAATGCACATATTACACAAAAGTGAAAGATAGATTTTTCAAATCATTCCAGTCAAGTCCACATCAGCAGAATCGTTTATTTGAAAGAAGAGTATCAAAATACGAAAAAGTGGAATTTTACAGGAGAAGGGTTACAGGAGAAGTTTGCCTACACTCAGTGTCAAAATGTTAGACACGCCCATTGAAATAAAAAAAACTTTTCATGTTTTCTTTATTTTTGATTGATATTATTTTTTTAAGCACAGTTTTAAGTATAAATTATGATATTGAAATAAGGGCCAATCTTCTCAGACATTGGGGATTATTTAAATCCAATATCAGTAAATATTGACATTTTATATGCGTCAAAATGATAGACACACTTGTTGTTGTTTACTATTTTCTTAATCCACTAGAGTTGAAATCGTTAAAATACCATTTCTACTTCAGTGCAGTGTTGAATTGGTTTCAAAATTGACCTATAAAGAACGTGAGTTATGGGAAAAAATAAGTGTTTCTCCGAAGAAGAGCACCGTTTGATTTTTTCACTCCACAAGGACAGGGTGAGCTGTAGGGAAATAGCCCACCGAATCAAGCGGAGTTTTTCATCGGTCGCGAAGTTTATTCGACACGGGGAGACATATGGAACCCACCGTTCAACTGGGAGGCCCCCTACTTTGACATTACGACATTACGACATTAGGAATGTCCAAAGATTATTAAAAAAGTTAAAAACAATAGTTAAAAAAAAATGAAAAGAAAGCCAGTTTTGAGTACCCGTCACAAATTAGTCCGGATGGCCTTTGCTCGTAATGTGATGTCATGGACTGAGGAGTGGAAGAAATTCATCTTTAGTGATGAAAAAAAATTCAATCTGGATGGGCCAGATGGGCCAGATGGTTTTTCGTATTATTTTCATGACTTAAGAAATGAAGAAAATTTTTTATCAAGGCGTCAAATGGGAGGAGGAAAAGTTATGGTTTGGGCATCAATAGGTTACAAAAAAAAAGTAAATTTGGTATTTGTTTCATCAAGAGTAAACTCAGCTGAATATAAAAATTTGTTAAAGGAACAAAAGTTGTCTTTTAATGACATGTCTGAAGGCACAGCAGTTTTCCCGCAAGATAACTCCCCAATACATTCAGCAAATTATTAAAGACTGGTTTACTAGCAAAATTGCCAAATTAGACTGACCTGCTGTCTCCCCGACCTGAACATTATCAAAAATGTTTGGGAAACTCTTTCAAGGAGGATATACTCTGAGTCAAGACAGTTCGGATAAATCGAGGATTTGAAATCTGCAATTTTGGCTTCATGGGAACAATTACCTCAAAAAACAATCAAACAATTGAACGATTCATTACCAAACAGAATTTTTTAATTAATAAATGGTGGTAGAAAGGCCATGAAGTATTAAAATGAGTTTTATTTATTTTTACCAGTGAGCGTGTCTAACATTTTGACGGGCCTTAACTTCAATTTGAAAAAAAAAATGTATATATTTTTGGCCTGAGAACCAAAATACAAGCAGGCTGCTGATTAACTTCAGGTGAGTGATGGATTATTTTAATACTGTTTTACGAGTAATTTGAAAAATGGGAGGGTAGGGATAACAATTTTTGAAGTGTGCCTAACATTTTGACACTGTGTGTATTTAGGTTTTTCTCTGTTCCTCAGCACATTGATAAAACTTCAAGTCGGGCATTTTCTTAGTCAATACTACATACCTTTTTTGTATTAAAAAATGATAGTTTAATCATGAATCAAATTGTGGTAATCGTAAAAAATAGAGGAAACGTATTTATGGATGGGCCAGTTTATGGATACTGAAGACGCAGTTTAGAAAAAAAAAAAAAAAAAGATTTTTTATTAAAATATAAATTGAATTTAAAAATAAAAATCAACTCAAAATATTCTATTTGAATGTTTCAAAGTGCAATAATTCTACAGTTGATCTTATAAGATGTATAAGGACAAAATGCATGACGTTTCCTCATTGCAGCTACTGTAAATTACATTATTATTTATATATTTAATATTTCAATTCAGATATGCACAAGAACTGTTAGCCTATTAGGGCTTGCTTTTCCAACAAATACATATAAGTATGCCTCACTTTTAAAACATTCATATAAAAGTTTTATAAAAGTTTGTATTTGAAATTTAAATTTAAATGTATTTGAAAATAAAATTGTATGTAAAATGCGATCCAATGCATACGCGTTTTTTTTTTTGTTATTATTTATTAGAACTAAGGGCGGAAAAATTCTTATGGTTGTCATCATCACCCATTTTCTACGATCTGGAATTGATCTTAGTAGGTCGACTGTGTTTATAATGGAATAAATTATCAGGCTGTAGTAAAGAAGAGGGTTCTTGTGCTCATCTCATAGAAACCACCAGCCCCGATGATGGCTCATGTGCTTGGTCCAAAACGTCGGCTTTTACAATGAAAACGTCATCTTGACAGCATCCTGACTACCTATTCCACGATAATGAATAAGATAAATGGATACTGGTAAAAAATAAAATATAAACGGTCTACAAAAGAAAGCTTGAAAAGCTATATTAAATGTGGAACTTTTTATTGTTTTAGGTTGATCAAAAATAAAAAATGAAAATAACATAGTTTTGTTTATATGACTGTGAATTCCTCCGTATATTGCGAAATTAATAATTTTAGAGAGGTATTAATAATTTTGTAGCTTAAATTACGCAAATAAAATAACATATATAATATTATTACATTTATTATATTATTGTTTAATAAAAATTACATATTTCGATATCGGGGTTTCAGTATATATATATATATATATATATATATATATATATATATATATATATATATATATATATATATATATATATATATATATAGTAGATTCCGATGAGCGGGGTTCTACGAAGCTTTGGTGTGTATAGAACCTATAGGTTGATACCTCATTTATATGTTGTGAAAATTAAAAAAAAATAAAATAAAAATAATCCAAAAGGAAAAGAAAGCGCACTTCTTTTCTACCCTGTTAGTTATTATCGACCGATCTTTCTTCAACTCTATAATTGAAGGATTGGCAAAATCGATGTGGGTTGGTAGATGAGAAAATGTGACAATGGCATAAAGTATCCTACTGTAGGTAGAAAGCGGACTTTTTAATAATCCGTCTTCGGAAGCAAGGCGACCCCCCCTCCCCTCCGCTGGCTAAATGAAAATCATTTCATTCCCGAGTGAAGGTGAGGAGGTTGCAGGGAAAGGGAAGTGATTCACGCCTGTTATCAGTGTAGCCCTCCTTTACGTTTTCTCGTTTCGAAGGAAAGTACGGGATTAGGTTAGGGATAACTTATTCAATTCCTGGATCAATGAAACTCGGTTGAGGGGGAGGGGGGGGGGCGACAACGGGGCTCCCCGGCCCTGGGAATTACAACAGGGAGAAATATTAGAGACATAAAAATACAGGGAGTAAGGAAGGAAATTGGGAGGGGTTTGTGGGCGGGTGCGATACCTCCTCTGATGACAATCTAAAACCGCGCTATATCAGGAAGGGATCGCTAATTTATTTTATTAGTACCTTACGTTCCCTAATCTTACCTATCACTTTCTCACTTGGATAGACTTTCTTACTAAAAACTGCGTTTAGATATAGTTTTATAGTTTATATAGTTTTTATTAAATAATGAATAGTTGACAATGTTATAATAATCAAGGAGAAAACGTTACAAAATAAATAGCAAAAAACAACTATTTATTGAATAGCGACGTTTCGGCCCACATTGCAGTATTCCTTCAGGGCTATAAAGAGCAAAAGATACAATATCTATAAGATACAACAAAAATGAAAATCATAAAAGTAAATCAATGGTAGAGAAAAGATAAAATGAAATAAAAGAAATGAAGAGCAAACATCTAAACTAAATATCGGAGAGAAATACTTCTAATTTAAAGAATTATATAAAATATTATTATAACAAATTAAAAAGAGCTTAAAAAAGTATTCAGGCGAACAATAGAATAGTAAAATAATTTTTTTTTTAAATTAAAGGAATGGAAAATGTTCGCCAAAAGAATTATGTCCCTCCAAGAATTTTGAAAAATATATAAATTTCAGAGGTGTCTCAATCAGCTTAAAGACACATTTTTTTTCTTAGAAAATCCAATTATACTATTTCATCATAAAATACTTAATGTAAATACTGAGTTTTAATATTTTTATTGATGACATGTTTTGAGATATATTCGACGACAGCCAATTCTGGGATATTTTTTCCTGATTTATCTCGCCTATAATGATTTCTTATATTACAAAATCCAGAAAAATAACTATTTCAAACTTAAAAATTGGTACTTCTCGCACGAAAGATTTTTGCCACATATACAGCGTTCACGGTCATCATACTTTATTGTAACTTTTTCAAGCACATTCTCACGCATCTGATTCCTTACCTAAGGGCTAACCAAGCCGTAAATATTTTTATTGAACTTTGTTTATTGTTTTTCTTTGATATCTGTATGTTCTATAAAAAAAAAAATCATTCATACGTTTTTTAATTAACGCTTCCTATTTCAGAAAAAACGTGACAATCTTAAAAAACAAAAACAAAAAAAACATTAAATATAAATTTACTCCATCCCTGTTCGAAATCGGACCATAGCCCAAATGAACTTTTTTTGCTGCAAATGAAGAGTGAAATGATGTCTTGGCCTATGGCCCGCCGATTCTGATAAACCCTGTATAAAATAGAAGAGCATAAATTCAACAACTGTCTCTGGGCCATCTTATTTTCCGATACCTCCGAGGATTATCGGAAATGGATTTGAAAGCATAAGAATTCATGTATTGGTATGTAGATGTGTGTATGGAATTTGTAATGACGTTGATATTCTATTTCTTAAATTAAAGAACATAAATCAAGAAGTGTATTTTAGCTTTCATTGTTTAATTTGAAAAAATATATAAATATAAAAGTGCCATAAATATTAAAGAATGCATAAAGTACTACAGAAGACCAAAATATAAATACATTACAAATATTATAGATAATTATAATTGATATCATGTAAATATAAAATTAAATTATCGGTATGACATGATTTTGTATTTATACTATATAAAACTAAAATATTTGGTAGGTCCGGTGACCTTACCCAAGGAGGTATTATTTTTTTTTATCTGAACCTTTGACAACTTGAGCCGGTACAACAATGCGCTGTATTCCTTGGAGGCCCTAAAAAAAAGTAATAATACATTCCATAACTACAACTAGCTAATAAATTACTACAAATCATGGATTATTGTTACTAATTAAGTCCGGAAAATAATTCTTGGTTCTACTCCGTGGATCAAGGGATTTTTATCTTCAAATGGGAATTTTTAGGACAGCTACTTGAGAAAATTTAAGAGCAGTCATCTAGCATCCCTCCATACATAAGATAAGATCAAATTTATCGATAAATCCTTTTTTATTTTAATTTTTTTGTCAGGGCTGTCGAGACTCGGATTTCTTCGTTTTAAAAAATAAAAAATGTAGTTTGGTAAAATCAATCACATGATAGTTTTAAGAAAATTCTTATTGTAAATTACAACTTCAGTGCCCTAAGGAAGAAATGGAACAATGCACGAAAATGATAGGAGGGTTTGTTTTGCTGAGCGAATACCTGTGCGTAAATAAAGGCGAAACTTGAATTGGATCTCCTTAACCAGGCAAATAGACTAAACCTACAGAAAGACAGAGACCGAGGGCAGGTAGGTATATTGTGTGTACTCTCTCGCTGGGCGTGTAGAGCTCCAGGTACATGGTTTCTTATAACTAGGACAAGGCACACAGAGAACCCGAGCGACCCCTCAACAGGACATAGCTACCTTCACACCTACCCAATTGATGAAGCATCGTCCTCTTGGGTATAAGAAACAACCTTTTAAAAATTAGAACATGAAGGTGAATACCGGTGGTAGTCTCAAACGTTAAAAGTACTATACTTCAATGCACTTTTTCAATTAATGTAATAATTAATGCTCCTTTATTGTTTTTTAATTAATAATGATTTTTTTTCAATGGATGTAAAGACCTGAATGATTTGTGATTTGCAATAACACAATCCTAATTCTATAAATTTTTCAGGAGTTGCAAAAAACATATTACCATCATCACTGATTTTCGTTTTTAAAAAATATTTAAATGTGGACTTGTGTGGTTTCTGAATTTCTTGGCAATACTTGGAGGCATCCTCCAAGACAAAAATGAATGATTCGACGTTGCATAAACTTGTTTAATAAAGGATAAATTATGATAACATGCATAAAATATAGCGTTAAAAATCTCATTCCTCTTTTTCTTCTGAGAGAGGGGAAAATATAAAAATATCTAAGAATAAAATTCATTTATCTCCTCATTTCTTGGAAGATATGGCTTATATTTTTTAATACATTTCATTTTTTTTTTTAAATTAATACAAACAATTCTGTGGAATAGTTCCAACTTTTATTATTTAAATAAATGTGTGAGATTCCATCACTTAAATGTCCTTTTTTATTTCCACTGCACCTATAAATCTTTTATAAATTGAAATTCCATTTATTGTTATATGGAGAATGCAATTATTTGTTTTAGTGAGATTTTCTTACCTTTTGTTTAGGCAGATATTACCTTCTTACGGTAAAATTTATACCACCACTTTTTATTATCTGATACTCCATCAGAGGATAAAAATTTAACATTAAATATATTCAACGGAAAATCACGTTTTAAGATTCTCTCTATTTAAAAAAACAAGGTTCGCAAAATGTTGTTTGTCTATGTGTGTGTGTGCATGCGAAAAACCTAGCTCGAAAAACAAAAAAATGTACAAAAATAAAATTAAGTATTTAAGGTAGATATATATGCCAGGGATGTTACAGCAACATTTTCGCTAAAATCCACTTACCTGAAATACCACTTTATACCATAAATTCCATACTTCTTTTTTTCAATTTTTTCGAAAACTGCTTAAATGATTTTGATAAAACTTGCCGAAAATCATCTCCTTAAAGCCCATTAACTTTTCATTGATATTATACATCACCGAGAAAATACACGGAAACTTTTTAAATTTATTTTCAGCTTGACAAACAAAAATACACAGTGTACATATAGTACACAGAATTGTCGTTCAGCAATTGTTTAAAAACTATTTTATTGCACTTTTATGAGACTTGAAGGAGTGCATGCTGCTCAGAATATTGTGTTGTAAAGTATTATACTTTATTACTTATATTATGTAACTGAGAATCAAGTATTGTTTATGTGAACTCTTTAAAATTATTTAAAAAATTTATTATAATTATTATAGGAGGGTAAGGAAATTTGTGTAATGCGCGCACCGTACCAGATTTTTTTTTATTACTGGCTATTATTGGATGGTTTCATGATTAAATGTCACAGTTAAGGCTACTTTAAACAGTTCGTTTTCCGTTGACTAAAATTCTAATAAATGAATAAAGGTTTTAATTGGAGCAATTTCCAAGAATCAGATGTCTATGTATGTGTGTATACATACAGGGTGTCCTGGGGTGGAACAACCCTCATATCTTCTAGAGTTTCGAAAATTCATAAGAAAACCTTGTATGTCACATTTATGGAATATGAAGTTTGTTTTTTGGTGGTACAGTCGATGTTTTAGATTCTCCAGTTATTCTTCAGCGCTCCTAACTCTGCAATTAACTCTGAGGGCTTATATATTATTACAGATTCTAATTCACAATAAAATTTAAAAGGCTAATTGATAAAGGATCAGTTTCTGATCGGACGTGACGTTCGCCCACAAAACTGTAAAACAAAAATCCCGCGTATCCAGGCAAATCTTTTTTTAACTCCAGATAAAAGCATTGCTGCAAAAAAAAAAAAATAATAATAATAGCATATAAGTTGTAGCTTATTAATTACCTTCAACATGCGGCAACGCCCAGCGCTCTCAAAACAACATTGAGATATGTAATAATTTTGTGCGATATGCAGAAATGGAGTATGTACTCAAATTTGAAATGTGTAATGACGCAATCTTCCAGAAATTTAATTTTAAGACGATTTCGTTCCTTGCATTTTTTCGATCCAGTGCTCCGTTTGTGGACAGTAATTTTTTCACGAGTTTTTTGTTTTATTCTATTTTCATTTCTTTCCCCTGTACTTATGGTATCATGAAATTTTTTTATTTTAAATTCATATCGCTGAACTATAAGAAAATAAATAAAAAAAAAAAAAAAAACCAAAAACCCTGCAGCTGGTCTGAAATGACCAACATTAATTCTAAGGTACGTGGAATTGGAGAAATCGGGAACTGTGTTTGAAAGAAGAATACACTTCAATATCCTGTTAAAAACAATTCTGCCACTTCTGAAATAAAAGCTCTCATTGAGTTGTTGTTTTTTTCTCATAAATTCTGCTTTATGCAATTTAATAGTGAATTATAAAAGAAATAAGTCCACTCCAAAGTTAAATTTAACATTTTTTTTTTTAATAATCATTATATTTATGGCTCTACAAAAGGAATTATCTGCGATTAATAGTGTAGTCAGAAACGGAATGACTCATTTATATTTTTAATGTGTATGAATAAATTAAATAATAAAGAAAATGTATTCATTGGCATAAAAGATACAAAATAAAGTACACACACACACACACACACACACACACACACACACACACACACACACACTATGTATATATATATATATATATATATATATATATATATATATATATATATATATATATATATATATATATATATATATATATCATACAACACATAGACAATAGAAAAATCCGTCTGTCGAAGTCTGTATGCTATCGTTTTAATTATCTTTCTTATAAAAATAAAATAAATATTAATGTACACATTCTTCGTCAATTATTTATGTTTATGTTATAACTTCAAAAACAAATACATTCACAACTCATAAAACCTATCTAATAAACAATTTAAAGTCTCCAATCAGGAATCTGTATTAAAATAAATGATAAATATACCAACTATCGTATATGTTGTGGAAACAAAAAACTACATAATAATAACAATCAATAGGGCACGAAAACATTTCCCAAAATAATGATCTCGTGAGTAAACAGATAGTTGTAGAAGAATGTACGTATGTGTAACGAAGTTTTTAAAATATGAAAACGTATTTACAACGCACTAATAATTAATTATAACATTTAGGTATATTATTACTTGTTTTTGTTTTTTAATTTATTTCATTCATGTTGCTGATATTTACAACAAAAATACGTTTTCCAGGATGAATATTCCTGTTTTCTTTTCAGTTGCGAGAATGAACGCCATTCGCGACTGTCGCCCTCTGATGTAGCGCCCAACTATTCGCCCCCCTGTCCCAAGTATGTCACAAAGGCTCATAGCCCCTTTGACCAGCGTCCACGGAGCTATTTACCATCTTACCTAAAGCAAAGATAATTTCGACCACGGAGTCAGCCATCCCAGGAATGGATTCAACCTTATGAAGATAATTCCCAACAGCTCTACTGTGATACTTCAATAACAATTACCAAACCAAGGAGGGTGTCGACGTTTGTTAAACAATAATTCTCAATAAATAATAGGCTTAGCGCACCCCTAGGTTCGATGCCGATTACAGCAACTGTACTTGCCCACAAACCTCTCCCCCCTCCCTTCTGATTTCCATCAAAACTCATACCATCAAGATCGGGCCTAACATAATCCTACCATCTACATTTTGGTTGACCCCTAGGATGCTTGCCAGTCGGGATAGCTCTGACCGATTGGTGAGGTAATGTGGGGTAAATGTGCAATCGTCTCGTTAAATCCAAACCCTGAATTTGTAAGAGCTTCTCTTTATGGAGCATGAAGTCTAAACACTGATATATCACAAATCAGCAACGAGAGTTCGCCAAGGCAAAGTATAACGTGTTGTAGAGATATCAATTCCAACCTGTCGGTGAAGTTTGATCTTTCAACTTCTACTCTACAGCTGGATCGGTGTTAATCCACTGTGAGGACACTAGGTCTGTTTTGTATTTTTAATTTTCACTGCAAGTGGAACCTTCGGGAACTGTTATTCAAAATACTTTGATATTTACATTTCTCCTTGACAGTTTTCTAGTTTTTAAGCGCTTTTTTAAGTTGACTTGAAAAAATATGATAGTAGGGGTAAGTGCAGATGTCTCTGGTGAGACAAGGACGTGTGGTGTACACTTAACCATACTATCAAGTTTTGCTGGTGCAACTGTGGACTAGCGCACTGATATAAAAGTTTAATATATTTACTCAATTATGTTCCACATTATGCTTTCGTAACTCACTGAATATTGTAAAATGCGAATCTCACACATGTTTTAACTTATTTCGGTAGCATCAGTATTAATATATCTCCTGAAACGAACTATTTTGCAGTTGCCACACAACCGTTACTCCTTGAATGATGAGACTTCCAGGTATCTAGTACGCACTTACCACTCAAGGCAGGGGCAAGTGCGTTCAAGGTATTGCAAAATTATCAAAATCAATCTCATAAAATTTGATGTGATTGAAACGTGGACTTGAATGTTATTTTTATCGTGAGTGGTATATGATTCGGAAAAGAAAACAACAACTGAGACTCACCCCCTGAGCCGAATGCCTGAAATCCTCTCAGTGATCTCTATCAGATCCAAACTGGCATCAACAAGCAGGGTAGTGAGCGGTGAGGGGAAGAAAATGAGAAGGTGTGTAGAGAATCTAACCAGTAATTTTTATTAATTTAGGTAAAATTACAAGTTTGTCAAAAATGAATTTGAGTAATATTTAATAATTATCAAATTAGCACATCTTTCATAGCTAAAATGAAAACAATGACAATATAGTTTCATTTTAAAAATAAATATGATAATGCTTCCTCTAAATATAATGCAAGGTCTTTCAACTTAGAAAAATATGGTTCTACTTGTCATGATTTAATGGCCGCATTATGTGAGACATAGTATAAGAGAGATGTGTTAAAAATTCGGTAGGGATAGCGCATAAAAAAAAAACAAGATTTTATGTAATCCGAATAATTTCAACGATTGTTTTGAAGTTACCCCACCAGCCTTAAAGTTTTCCCGCTTTATGGCACTTTGAAACTAAATCGAAAGGTTGGTGCATAGGTTCGTTGTTTTAGATGTACTTTTTAGGCGAGCTCATTGTTACTGCATTTCGTGTAGTTTCAGATTTTAGTTTGTCTCTATCAAAAAGCGGTAACAGTGAGCCTGCTTAAAAATTTCAAATTTGAAATAACGATTGTCTTAAAGGTACCCCGCCAGTCTTAAAGTTGATCCAGTTAACGGTAATAGATTACTTTTGTAAATAATAATAATAACTAAAAATACGAAACCTCAAAATATGTTTTATTTATGTTGAAGTGTTGTACTACTCCACTTAGTTTCGTCTTGTTTAGACCATTGATGTGGGACAGGGCCACCCAAACCAGAGGGCTAAATGTGCTGTAGCCCCTGGGCGCAATCCTTTTAGGGGCGGCAATTTTTATCGGTGTTATATTTTCTTTGTTAATATTAGTTATTTAAACATTTTTATTCAACATCTTTTCATGACAAAAATAACCAAATAATCTGTTCTAAATGAAATAGAAAATATTATTTGTATGCATATCACATTATTTTTATTATATCCCACGGACGCCTAATATCCCTGATGTGAGATATGGTATCTCTCCTCTTCTTTTGTGAGAATTACCTCAGTTCTAATGATGACCGAATTGATGTTTATTTACTATTATTTGATGGAAGACTTTGTTTTGAAATAATACAATAACATCCTAATAATTTCATAAGACAATAAAAAATTGAAAAGCTATAAACATGCTTTGTGCTTGGATAGAATTTTAAGAATATTGATAATTTAATAAATTAAAATAATTAATAAAGATATAATTATTTTTGTTTTGAAGTAAAGTAGTTTATTCTTAGATATATTCAATAGATTCAGCAAAATGTCAAGAAATGACGATTATTACAAACAAAATTGAACCATCATAAATAAGTCTCTATTAAAACTCTTATTTTGCGATTAAATTAACACTGTGCTTAAATTGTTATCCAAGCTTGAATTGTGCTTGTAAAAAAAAAAAAATAATGAAATAAAGAAATTAATTGACTTAAGAAATGCTATTGTGAATTAAAAATTAAAAAGAAGTAGTTGAGAAATATATATTTTAGATCTTGACTATCAAGACAATGCCTCAAAACGTTAAAATTTTTGGGATTACATAAAATCTTGGATTTTTTTTTTTTTGATGAGCTATCATTTAATCTTTAATGAAAACATCAAATTTTTAACACATCTCTGTTATAATATGTCTCACATAATGCGGTCATAATATTGCAAAAGACTTAAATAAACAACAATTCAGTCATCATTAGAACTGAGGAACATAATTCTCATAAAAGAAGAAGAGAGATACCGTATCTCACGCCCGTGGGCTACTAAAAATAATGCGATCGTGAGATATGCATACAAATAATATTTTATATTCCATTTAGAACAGATTATTTGTTTATTTTTTTCATGAAATAACGTTGAATAAAAATTCTTTAATAACTAATATTAACAAAAAAAATATAACACCGATAAAAATTGCCGCCCCTAAAAGGATTGCCCCCAGGGGCTCAGCACATTTAGCCCTGTGGTTTGGGCGGCCCTGTCCCACATCAATAGTCTAAACCAGACTAACCATATTTTGAGGTTTCGTATTTTTAGTTATTATTATTAATTATGAGTAAAGCACTCTATTACCGTAAACTGGATTAAATTTAAGAGTTACTGGGTAAATTTAAGACTAACTTTCTTTCAAATTTGAAATTTTTAAGCGGGCCCACTGTTACCGCTTTTTGATACAGACAAACTAAAACCTGAAACTAAACTAAATGCGGCTAAACAATGAGCCCGCCTAAAAAGTTCAATATTTGAAATAACGATTGTCTTAAAGTTACCCCCGTCAGCCCTAAAGTTACTTAAAGTTAAATGGAAAGGTTGTTGCATAAATAAATCTTTTTTTTTTTAAATAGATTCATAGAAGACTCATTGTCGTGACACTGTTTTATGGCTTTATGAGTCATAAAAGATATCACCAATTTCGTCAAAATACGTGATTCCCTATCGATTCGAAGAGAACGAGTTCTAAAGCTGAGTTGCGTGACGTGATGATGTTGAGAGAGGAGTTAGAAGATACCTGTACATTAAATATTGTTAGTACAAGATTGTTATACAATGTTGTTGTTCACTGCTGAAAATTCAGCTCCGGGTACAGATCTAAAATAAACTCTGAACCCCTTGAAATGGATATACCCCGATATGAATTCATTAAAGGGTGCTCCCTATGCCATCATTATTAGCCTCACTCACTCCCCGAAAAGATAAACAAATACAGATTTGAACGTAAATTATGTTTCCCACATAAATTCTGTAACATTTTAGAATCGTGTTTCTTCAGTTGCAAGGAATCTGGAGGAAGCATCAATACCTCTGTTTTATTGGCATTATCTCTATAACATATTTATTATCTTCAAATGATTTTAAAATTTTACAATAAAGAACAAGTTATAAAATAATTGCGTGATTGTTGCGTTGTCCAATAGTTAAATTAGTTCAGGAGCTGGCCTGTTTTGGATAGCTTCGTGATACCAAGTTCAAAAACAGAATACCGCTGATATATGAACCCCAGTACTAAGGAACCAAATAAAACATGTTGATTTTGTAACACTGTTGAGAATAGGTGTAAATGAAGTATTCTGTAGTCCTGAATCCGAAAATGAACTCATTACTGTAACACGTACAGTGGGTGGGTGGTGGACAAGAAAAAATATCTGATGTGGGCAACACATGACTTCCTTGTACGCCTATTAAACTATAAATCGGTGGCTCAAAAAGTGATATTTTTTTCAAAAAGTGATCTGAATTTGGTTACTAGTTTCCGAAGATTGCAGTAAAAACGACACTCGGCGTCCTGTCATCCATCTATTGACACACACACACACAAACACACACTCTTGTCACTGGAGGTCTCATGCCATTATTATATGTCGTTTTCCTTCAGTAGGTAACTAGTTTCCATGATATTTCTTCATGTTCCATGACAACAATAAAACTGTCAATATCATTGTATAAAGCATTAGAAATGGACAGTTTCGACATTTTAAGCGGAAAAATCCACTTAACTAATATCTTATTCTCATGATGAAGACTTGTTGATCTCACAAATGGGGATTCCTCCCCATTTGTGAGATCAACTAGTATTTTAGACTCAGTTTTAACACTTAAAACAAGTAATAAAAATGTTAAATTGGATTGGAAACCAAATTGCGTTTGTAACCTTTATTACCGAAACATATGATTTCTCTTTTAATTTAAATATAATTTTTGATGTAAGCTTATTATGACTTTCAAGTAAAGTACCCTTTTCCGCTCACGAATCTTAACCAAAATCTAGTAAATGCATTTATATCGATATAAAAGGCCTATTTACCAAATTTGAGATGTTTTACATTATATTTTAATATATTTTTTGACGAAAGTCTAATATGAACTTCAAGTAAAGTACCACTTCCGGTTTTCCAATTTAGACCAAAATCTAGTATGTTATTTAAATCAATATATAAGTTGTAAATACCAAATTTGAGAAGTTTTGCAAAGTATTTTAATATACTTTTTGATGGAAATCATTTATGACCTTCAAGTAAAGTACCACTTCCGGTGATTAAGCAGTGACCAAAAAGGGAGGTTCACAACTAGATTTTACAGCAATCCTAAACACAAAATTTCTACTTTCTACGGCTAACCGTTTTTCAGTTATGCGAAATATGAACGTACGTACGAACGAACGTACGTACGAACGTACGTACAGACGCCACGACGAAACTAGTCAAAATGGATTCAGGGATGGTCAAAATGGATATTTCCGTTGAAATCTGAAAACCGAAAATTTTCGCGATTACAATACTTCCTTTACTTCGTACAAGGAAGTAAAAAAGGAGACGACATATTTTTACAATCTAATATTTATTTAACATAAGCATGTAAAACGTGTTAAATCCATGCAAAGATGTTACTGAGAATAATATGAATAAAAAATATATATTACATGAGACGTCATACATTGACAAACTAAAAGAAGGCATATTTAATGGACCTCAAACCAGGAATCTTCTAGGTGATTTTCGTTTTCTAGAAAAATTAAACGAAAACAAAATTGGCATTTTGGAAGTGATATGGAAGGCATTGCTGATGATTATGCAAATAAAAAATAAGTTACCTGAGATGCCATACACCGGTCATAAAACTTACTTTTTCTTTTGTATTTTGTAGTATTCCCCCCGCATATCTTTTTTAAAACCAGCAGTAGACGTCCAACATGGATGGGTTCCAGCGTCCCTGGTATTTTGTTTTCATCGTCCTCATGACCTGGTGAAACCTCTCTCTTTGTTCGTTGCTTACTGGGGAATGGGAGAATACAAAATGTAATTTTAAGGACATGTAACACCCTAGTATTTCATAAACTCTCAAGAGTTCATTTATGAGGTTTCAATAAATTTTATCTTTCTTGTTCCCCAGAAATCTTTTCACTACACTTACAAGCTGCTAATTGCTTTTCATTTATTCTTCTTGAAAACGGAAATAACCTAGAAGCTCCCTTATTTGAGGCCCAATGAATATGCCTTATTTTATCTTGTCGCTGTATGACATCTCATGCATACATTAATATATTTTTTATTCACTTAATCCTCATTAATGTCTATGAAAATAGATTTAGCATGATTATATTAAATTCAATAAATATTAGGTTGTAAAAATATATCGTCTCCTATATTTTTTTTTTTTTTTTTTTTTGACCACTCGCTCCCTGTAACTAAAAAACTGCTCGTGTTGCAGTAATTAGCTTATCTTTTTTTTTTAGGACTAAAAATAAAATGATAAGACTAATTAATATCAACCTGTTTTCCCTCATGTAAATCTATAAGAAATAATCATATGATAATAAACCAGAAATAGAGAAACTAATACCTTTAGCAAAGGAGCAATTCCGATCAGTGGGGTACTCAGGGGGGAAGGTCAGGGGATAGAGCCCCTCCCGAACTTTATGAAAAAATATGATTTTCATAAGCACCAACATAAGGTTCGCATTTTGAGTAATATTTTTGAATTTTTAATAGTAATTTTTGATCTAATTTTCAGGCTTATCTTTAAAACTAGCTCCTAATTCGGTGATTATAGACACTTAAGGTAATACTTTCCTTCTTCTTATTATATCCCTGTTCACTCAAAAAATATTTAAATACCCTTCGAAAAAAAAGCGTACGCTCCTGATTCCAATGGGTCAAATTCGCGAAACTACGTTCTATTATATTAATGAATTCATAATTAATACAATGCTGAATTTTGGCGTCCAATAAGAAATACGAAATTCTTTTAAGGTATACCATTTGTTAAGTAAACCGTAGAATAATTCCCGATCAACATCTGATATTAATTTTTTTATGTTTCAAGAGACCTAGTCAGCGATAAACGGATTTCAGTGTGATATATAGCCAATAAAAGGTGATGGTTATATTTTCCAATTCAAACAAAACCTTCAGGACTCTGATTAAATTACTAGTTACTTTGATCTGTAATAAGTTGTAATGAAAATATTCCAAAGCCTACCTTCTACTTTACAGCGAAACTGAGTAAATGGGCGAAGATATCCTTGAAGGATGAATCCCTGTTTAGCCGAAGCATATGAAAGGGTATGAATGTCGGTAAACCTATACTGCTAAAAGGAAGAGGTTTCTTCTCATTCATTCTCGACTTCAGAAGTGGTCATCAAGACTGGCAACCCTCTACATCTAAATAAATGGTCGAATTTCACTTCCTTGATTATAATCATAAAGTGGTAGCCCCGGGGTCTTTTGTTTGTTATTGGATTCGGCATAAGTAGCCTGCGCTGGTACTGTGGCCGAATTAATTTAAAATGTTATATGAGGAATTAAAGAGTTGTCGTTTAATTAAAGAAAATTATTAGAAGCCTAATTGATTGACCTTGTATACTCATTGTTTAAGAAAGATTTGAAAATATGTCCTAGTAATATGATCTTTTTAAGGTTTCGTGATACGAGGAATCGAATTATTTGGAGAAACTGCAAAAATGTTTTATAAAAAGAATTTTGGAATTCCCCAGTAGTATACTGAAACGCATTGATTGGAATCCTTAAATTCAAGTATTACGATCCCACCATAATTATTTTCATAATTAATCTGGGGAAACTTTGTGACTATAATAATTTTTAAGTTAGGTCGTATATTATATTACAGAATAGCTACACAATTACAGCAAAAAAAAAAATCACAGCAATAACAGGTTGCTCAACAAACTGAGTCGTACTGTTCTCACAGCTTAGGGCAAGAAGAACGGGGGGACATATGAAACCCACTTCAACTGAAATTAGCTAGTGCACTTTACATGTTGGTCAAGCTAACAAATTTTTAT
Organism: Rhaphigaster nebulosa; assembly: GCA_948150685.1. Classification (NCBI taxonomy): domain Eukaryota; kingdom Metazoa; phylum Arthropoda; class Insecta; order Hemiptera; family Pentatomidae; genus Rhaphigaster; species Rhaphigaster nebulosa. The sequence goes on from OX411307.1 coordinate 137,063,606, forward strand.
TTTTCCTTATATCTAGCAGTCCTATAAAAGCGGACAAAGTCTACCCGCGGCTTTTTTTAATGCCACTTCTCAAGTGGAAAGTTTATAACCCAGTGTCCTATAAAGAGTTTAAAGGTATTTAGTTTAAGGAGAAACCACATTGACTTTGCTAACACCCTAGTATTAGCATGTATAGTCATTTGATATTGTGGAAGGAGATTGAATTACGTTTCATTGTTCGCTATAAATTGCGTGATGTATTCTCTACTTCCGAGGTGACAGAAAAGAAGTCCATTATATATCCTATATATATATATATATATATATATATATATATATATATATATATATATATATATATATATATATATATATACATATATAATATGGATATGGCTATAGCCACACTGTTCGACTTTCCATTCGACTTTCCAGCAGGCAACACCTCGTTCAACATGTCGAATCCAAAGTCGAGCAGTGTGGACATAAGCCGCTTTGGGTGCGAAGCCCCAAACCAAAATTGTTTTCTGTCTGTATCTTCTCTAACAAATGTCCGATTAGAATTTTCAATTTTTTTTTTTAAGTTAAGCTTTGTAGACCTTTTAATTATCTTTCAAATGAGCACCTCGAAATCATCTATGCCTGTCTTACGAGTTCCACGAGTACCTCTTGAACGAGTGGACCGATTTTATTTTGTTTTGTCCCCCAACGCCTGTGTACCAAATCGGGAACCCTGTGCAAAATAGCGGCTGCGCAATAGACGAAAAAGTATTTTTCTATTGACTGTAACAGCTATACCAGTTTTGATTAAACGCCTAATATCTTTTCCTAAAAGCCTTTTTGATTTTCGTATACATTTCACACCCGATAAATATATGCAATGAAGAAAACAAAATTTTATTTGCGCATAACGAAAAAAGTGTACATTTTTGGTTGATTAGATGCATATATATCAACCATTTGAAAGGTAATGAAATTCCCTTCGTAAAATGATAGTTGGACCATTATTAGCAAATATACAGTATATTGAACATTGTAGCCACGTTTATGAAGTATTCTGTAAAGATTTATATCGGAACCCTTGCTTTTTTTTTAGTTTATTGAATAACCTAAAAACAGGTATTATAATATCTGGTCAAATTTTCGGAATGCGATTTTCAACAGACCTTTACGTTTCAGAGGCCCCTTAGTCTTTAATAGCATTTTTGGACATTGGTCTGCGTGCCTCTGCCACTAACTCACGAACGGATGGACAGGTTCCGTTGCTCTTCTGTTCTTTTGTAGAGGAAGATTCTCTAGACGCTGCATGACAAGGTTAAGAGCACCAAAAATAGTGTTCCTTTATTTATTGGTTTTTGACATTCTACCTAACCAGCTCAAACGATTTTGATGAAACTTAAGCCTAAAGAAAAAAAAAACAGGAAAAAAAGTTATGATGAAAAGTATTTTTATTTGCGCACAACACAAAAGTTAAACAATATGGGCAATTTTATATAATCACTATTAACTTAATTAAATTTTCTACAAAACCAAAAAAAATATCAGCTAAGTCGAACTTGTATTAGCAAAGATGCGGTGTATTGAACTTTGCACTCATGTGTAGTTTTTCGCTCGAAAAATATGCATCTCTCGAAACATTCCGAGAGCTCATTTGGTAGGTAGTTAAATTATCTACAATGCTAAAGGTGTACGAAAAAAATTCTTCACTAGACAAATATACGCGAAGATACAGCAAAAAATATTTTAATTGGATTTTACATCCAAAGAAGAGTGGACACATCAAATGGTATTGTTTCATGTACCCCTATGCAGTCCTGCTATATATTTTTTTTCTCTTCTACACTTGTTTGTATCTTGTTTTGATTAGCAGTGATAAAGGCCTACAACTTAGGCCGAAACGTTGGTTCACATTAAAAAAATTAATTAACATTACGGTGGTTTTCTCTCCTGACCGCATCTCCAACCATCTTCTCATTGATTAAATTTTGTCAACTATCTCTCCATAACTATGAAAATGGTTTATAATTTTATTTTATAAATTTCTCTTGTCTCGTAGAATTAATTTGGAGCTCTCAAAATCGATAAATTTTAACCGGTATTATGTTAGAACACAAAAAGAAACAAATATGATAATTGTTTCAAGGAAGAAAACTCCCTTCAAACAACGTATCGTTGTGTAAGGACAAGGATCAAGCATATCTTCTCTAGCAGCAGTGAACAGAAAACCCCGACCTTTGCCGTTCGTCTCAAGGTTCACGGGACCGCAATGTGCGGAGGAAGAGATAGCTTTTGGAAATGCCTGGATTCCGTGGCTCCAACTATTCCAAGTGGCTATGACGAGAAGAGGCAACATTATTCGCAGCGGCTGGGGAATTTCTTTACTGAACAGAATTCCTCGAATGCCCTGACTAGGGCCACCGTCGTCCCTTCTTATTGCATTTCCCTCGGACACCGGACACCAACCTCATTACCATAACCTTCACCCTCATTCGTTCAGGAAACTAACTTTCGGCTCTGCGATGGTTTCCCAAGAGTGACCGAATAATATCCACTTGCAATAACATTCCTGATTGTTATCTAATTTTAAATTATTACGTACTTCATCTGAGGATTGAAGGTGTGAAGAAGGTTGGTGTGTAAGGCACTGCTGGTCTGCTAACCGAGCTTAGGTTCGAGTCTGGCTGTAGGATAGAACGTTCTGATCTATAAGCCGTGGGTACAAAGCCTCTCATGGGGCACACCTAGCATATACAAAAATATATGGCTTTCCAATGGTTTAGGAAAAACCTGACGATTCTTTGGAAATACGGAATACTCACTTCCTTATTTATCCATTAGCCTTTAAAGGCTCTTGCGCATCAAACACTAAACCCAAGATCGTTCATTGATTGCAGTAGAACATTAATTTACGTTTTAATTATTATCTTTATTAACCATTCAAATAATGATATTAACAATTGTATTTTCTGTTCGGGTCTTATATCCATAGTATATATACTTTTGTTATATTATCGATTGTAAAAATAAAGAGGTGGGTATCAGTCCAGTAATTATAAGCGAGAGGATTAAAATTAATCTAAGCATAGTAATAATATATAATTCAACACCTACAATTTTTAAGTCATTTGAACAATATCTTGAACAATACTCGACTAAAGAAATTAATTTATCTTATTCCTCCTAGCCGTCTAAGGAATTCCCTCCGGCAAATGAAGGTAATGAAAACATCATCTGAGTTGAAACCACTGGATGCTGTAAATATCCACTCAGATATTGCTGTAAAATGAGCTGGCGTCGATTTGGACTGAGCTTGCAAGACAAACAAATGTACAGGTATGCCAAATTTCGTTCTAAAGAAGCAGAATTCTGTACGATTTCACTGAAAATTCGCTTGCTGGCACCTGCAATTCCTCTCAGCTTATTCGGTTCGTTGTCAGGTCGTTTAAAACTTGTTTCGATGTCTGAAAGAAAAATAGTAATAAAAATTCGGTCATTCTTCCATTACGCATGGTTTCAATTCATTCATCGGCGAAATGGTTGAATAGGTGCGAAATCTTGGAATCTATGGAGAAGACTACCATGTTTAGTGAATTTTTTTATTTCCTCCAAATCTAGTCTGTTACTTCCTCTTGTGCCTCTATTTCAAGTGTTACTTTGTTTAATGACCTATTATGTTCATCACTTTTTTTTTTATCAAAGTAGAAAAAACAATGTATTACAATAAATGTTTCTGATTATCCATAGCGAATTAAGTAATCAAGATTGCTTGTCAAAAGTCAAGATGATTTCGAAAATTAAACATTTTGCGTTCCAATATGTAATGTTGCTATCACTTCCATAAACACTTGTGTGTTATTCCATGATTTTATCCGAACGAATCATGAGGGAATGGATTAGTGAAGATATTCAGTGTCATAAAAGTCTTGTTCACTTAAATCTATGAACTCTAGATTATGACGTTAAGTAGTCTATTGTTTAGATACAGGAATATCCAACATGAGCATTTAAGTGCTTCTGATACTTTTATCTGATATTTTTCTAACTGATACTAAGTTGAACAACAATTTGGTTCTTCGTTTATTGTTGCAACCGGTTAACCCCTCTTGATTCCTCTGTACACTAAGTAGGTGGAGTATTTCATGGAATATCATTATTTTTGGACCTGCTTCTTTTCATTTTGAATCAGTGACTGCTGGAGTTGATACTGAAAGTAAGTAGAAGCTCCCACCCTACTGGATCAAGAGCGTTGGAGAGGCGATTCATGCCTTGGATCTGATTCATTTAATTTCGAATCAAGTCTGAGCACTTAGCAAATCCCAATTCACTTTCAAGGCCAAGATCACTGGTATCAATGTGAGTACCTATCGATGGATATTATTGATCAGGTCCGTAATAAATGGGTCAAATCGTTGAAACAATTACTTTTCAATATCTGCCACAGAATATCTGTTTGATACAATCTTACCCATCGCTCTACTTTTTTTTCGATGGGCCTAATTAGCTCCAATTACGGTATCTTTTTCTACCTTGTATACACTTTCATTTTGTACACTCTTATGATTTTGATCTTTATTTTTATGTGATATGGGGCAAGTGCGCACTAAATTTTACGAAATTCGACTTAACAGGACTGTAAAATTTTTATTTTTGAAGCTAAATTTTTTCCTCTTGTTAAAAAATGTTGCTTAAATGATTATATTTAAATATTACATTCAGACCCACGATTCAACCACGTTCATTTAGATGAGATTGCTAATTTAATTGAATAAGTACTTGCCTCTGATTTAAGGGGTAAGTGCATAAAAGGTATCAGGAAGACTCATTATTCAAACAGGAGCGGTTTGGGGCAAGTGCACAATTATATTTCGGTTTCCAGAGGGTTATTATACTGGCGTAATCATCAAAAAAGTTAATGTTTGTCTAAGATTCAGATTTTATCTCCTGTATTTGATGTATATTTTATCCTTATATATTATTCCCCAATCTTTATTGAGTAATGAAAGTGGAACGTGGAATATAATTGAATAAATCTATTGAAAAAAAATAATTTTTGGTTTAATAGATTTTTTGTTAGTGACAGTTTTTTCCAAGACAAAACATGATAGTTGGAGTAAGTGTACACCACGTACACTTGTCACACAACAGAGGTCTGCACTTTTCCCTACTATCAGGTTTTGCTGGGTGACTGCGGACAAGCGCTTAAAAAATAGAAAACTGTCAAGGAGAAATGTAAATCACTAAGTATTTTGAAGAAAAGCTTCTGCAGGTTCCACTCATGGCAAACATGAAATAAATAATAAAGGCCTACTGGTGGATAAAAACCAGCATGTAAATCTTGTAAACCATCATGTAAACAACAGCTCTTACAGTTCAGGGTTTGAATTTAACGAGACAATTACCAGAAAACGCACTTATCCCACATCACTTTATGTCCTTCTTTGTAGCCCTGAAGAAGTCCTGCAATATGGGCGGAAACGCCGGCTTTGAAAAAAATAGTATTTTTTACTATTATTTGTGTTATTCTCTACTGCCACCCTGATTCCTCCTATTTTCTCGATTACTAATATGGTCATCTGTTCAATATATATATTCTTTTTTTCGTTTACAAGACAGCAAAAGGTATTGGAAAAATAAGAAGTAAGTCTTAGCAGACATATATGTGTGTGTGTGTGAGTGTGGTATATATAGGTGGATGTTTAAATATTTCCTACTACTTATTTAACCATACAGAGCATTTTGTTTGCTTCACATTTTGATATTTATCCAAGAACTGCTTGATATGATTACTTCTATTAAAGGAATAATCTGAGACGACACTTACAAGTAGATATTGGCACTTCCATTCCCAAATGGGATATCCATTAGGAGTATCTTCTTGTTAAGAAGGAAAACACTTGGTTCCTCCCATCACAGGAGTGGTTTGTACCAGATTGGTCCCCTTCCCAGTTGAAAGATTAGTTTCCATGCTCTGAAATTGTATTATCCAAATCTGTAATCGGTTGTGGACGGTTGGCACTCAAACACTGAACTGCCTGTTTGTTGTTTTGATTTTAAAGTTTGCGAATTTTATAGTACCTGCTAGTGTTTTCGCATATCGTATTTTAATCGAACATCTTTTTCAGAATAATTAGGGATTGATAAATTATTTGCCACTTCTATATTTTTTTTTTTTTATTCAAAACTAATTTCGAATGTTATACATTCATATTCAGTTCTAAAAACAAAAAAATTCAAAAATGATCAATTCAAAATACAGTTTTGTATTATTATACATATTAAATTGAATGTAATATAAATTAGTATTATAAAACATTTATGAATTATGAATTTGCTTAAGGCAAGAAATCAAATACATGTTATTACTCACCAAGGTTTAAGTAGATTATGATATTATAAACAGAAAAGTTTGTATTGGTTTGTTCTCGCACTGAATTAGCAATAGAAGAAAGGTGGGGTGTTTATACGTATACAGTTTAGGGGTCGGGGTTTTTTTCAGTAATTCCGGTGAATAATATGTATAATGATACCAAAATGTATTTTGAATTGCTTATTTTTGAATTTGTTGTGGGTTTTTAGAACTGAAGATGAATGTATAACATTCGAAACTGGTTTTCAACAAAAACAAAATTATAGAAAGGGAAAATAATTTATCAATTCCTAATTAGATTGGTCCTTCTATAACATCATGCGGATATCAACTGATTTTTTGAAATACTTAAAAATTCATTTTAGCAATGTAGATAAAATTGAGCAAGACAAAATAAATGAGGAAATCGACAAAGCCTTTGCATTGTAAAGATCTTATATTTCAAATAAATTTTAATCTTATATATCTATTAACTGGATATTACGAAGAGCTTAATTTACAAGTTCATCATTACAAAAGTTAGCAAAATAAATCGATTTTTGTATGCATCTAGCAATACTTTATATGTGCTCAAATCTACTTCTGTGAAATCCATAAACCTTAATAATAAACACATCTTTCACCTTCTGCAGCCGATTCAACCATGATTAAGACCACACCTTAGGCCGAAACGACGGCACACGTTAAAAACAGAATATAATCCTAACTATGTGTATTTCCGACCGCACCCCACAACCATCTTCATCTAAGGTCAAATATATCTCATTATAACATGTTTATTCCTTTATTATCTTCTATATAAATATATTTGAACTTCTTCTTCTTCCTTTAGCACTAAAGCAGCATAATGTAGAATTGGGACATCGAAAGTAAAATATCGATATTCGATATTTTGCTATATCACGAAATATATCGATATCCACCCATAACCGCTAGAAAAATATAGATATATTGATATATCAAAAGGAACTGGATGAAAAAGCAAAGAAAAGTGCATCAAATGAGTATAATGTTAAACTGTGAAGAAGATTATGGAATAATATAATTATTATTTATAAAACAACATTTTTATTAGCCATGAATCTATACAAAAAAAAAAGATAGAAAAGAATCATACTTTGGCAAAAAAAAAAATGTTATAACACATTTTTATCTTCAAGACTTTGAGCCATATTTCATATATTATTCTCCTAGAAGTTTTTCAATAATAAAACCTTCAAACTTCTAAAAAATGTATTTATCTTATTAAGTTTCCGACTAAATTGTCCATTCTCAAAGCATTCACCTAAAAGCATTAAATTCATTTGATATACATCTCAGTACAATCACAATTTATATTATTATTTATTTGTCTTTACATAGGATTAATTAAAATTATTTATATATAATTCTTATCTACTAATTAACCAGATTTTTTATTTGGAAATTCGAATTACAAGGCCTCTACATTACTTGGAAGACGAAAATAATTACGAATTATCGTGGGGACCGGATTTCATTGTTTTTATACGAATTTAATGGATTTTTTTAAAGGACTAGAGAATCCATACGAATTATCGGGATATTCGAATTAACGAGGTATGAACTATCGAGATTCTACTGTAATATAGTTTAAAATATCGGTATCATCGATATATCGTTGTAAATCTCTCTCTCTCTCTCTCTCTCTCTCTCTCTCTCTATATATATATATATATATATATATATATATATATATATATCGGTTTTTCAAATCCTACATATCGATATATCGCGTTTCGATATCCCTTCGGCCCCCAGATGGGCACTTATCATAAGGTACATTTTTATAAGACCAATTTGGTACTGGTTTATCGCTCACCCTCATAACGTGGTCTAGGCATTTCAGGCTTTGAATTGTCATGTATAAAGAGGTACTCAGCTCCTTGCATAGATAAAAGAGTTGCCTGTTCTGGCTTCATCGCCACTGACCATTATCGCATACGAGCACTTGTATAATTGTTATGATATAAATAAATGTAGTCCCTATTTTTTTTTTAATTATTTAAAATAAACGATGAAATAATTTTTGTAAAGAACTTCAATTCAAACAGTCGTTACCTATACCTACAATTGAAGGCAAAATTAAAAACTCTGCTATTGGCCACAGCTGGAAAGTAAGTGTCCGGCTGACGATAAAAAGGAAAAAAAAAATAAAATAAAGAAACAGAAATTGAAGCGGGCCACCACCTGCCGACAGCGAGTCAATGAGAGCTGAAAATTTAATAAAGGAGCAAATTAACAGAATGGTGGCACAATAACTGGATCTTGAGCTTGTAGGCTGAATAACAACGGACCTCTGCTTGTCTTGTACTCATTTCCTTTCCGCCATGTTAACATTCCATGATTCTGTCTCCCCGGGGAAAACTAATACATTCATCAAAGCGGTTGGTAGCGGAATAAATTTGAATTTAAAAAACTTCTTATAGTCGTCTAAGTACAAGGTATGATATTTTTGTCGGAAAAGAAATAGATCCCAAAATAAAATTGACCTGATAATATCGCGAAGAATGACACGGGCGTGTGAGGTTTTCAGGATGGAAATGGAACGAATCACTAAAAGGGTAATACTCTAATTCGGGGGTCAAGAATCCTAAGGGTCGAACGAAACGTAGATGGGAAAATTGTGTGGGGTTCGACCATGATAGTGTGGAAGCCCATGCACTTATTTTTTAACGTGACTTATTTTACACAAAGGTCAGACAATTGTGTCTTTCAAGAAGAACTAAACGATAGACGTCTGCCACTACGAAGTCGTCGGAATACAAAATGGTGGCCAATCAAACATGGAAGTGTTTTGGGTATTTTCAGTTATAGATTTATAATGTGTTTCCTACCGAAAACATTTTTATTTCAGTAATTAAAGAAAATTAAATTCTACGTCGGAAGAGTATCTAACACTATAGATATGGTTCAGGAATATAGTCTAAACCGACGGTAGAAAAACAATTTTTACCAACATTGCCAAGAAATTCAATACAGTGACTTTTAAACGCCTGTACCATGGAAACGGCTATTCTAAATTTAAAATCTTCCGAATAAAACTTGTAGAGCATACAACTTTATGTTTAAGGAGCATCTTAAACATATTTCTGATCCAATACTATACAACCCCTAGAACGACTTACTCATTCACAATCAGTGAGTCAGATTATCTCACTCACTCATCTATTGTAATCCTAACCTAATGACTAAGTAAGCTATAAACTTGAAAATTGGCAAACTTGTAGCTTTTTAATTTGCGTCCACCTATTATTTGGTGAGGGGTGGGTTTAAGCATTAAAAATTTTACTTTTTGGAATTTCCCGTCGATTAGAGCCTAAAAGCTACAATTTTGCTAATTTCCAAGTTCATAGCTCATCTAGTAATTAGGTTAAAATTTGTACAGATCTGATTCACTGACTGTGAGCAAATAAGTCGTACAAGGGGTTGTATAGTATTTAGATTCGAAATATCTATAAGGTTCACCCCAAGCACAAAATTTGATGCTCTCCCAGTTCTATTCGAAAGATTTTTAATATAGAAAAGCCTTTAAAGGTCACAGCAGTATATTGAATATCTTTGCAAATTTGGCAAAAATTGTTTTTCGACCATATTCCTAAGCCAGATTTATAATATTAGATACTCTACTTTAATGTTCTTTAATTCTTGAAATAGAATTATTGAACAACATATTATTTATAAAATAGTAAAAAAAAAGGAAATAGTAATATAAAAAATTAAGTTTTCGTTTAATGAAGTAATAAAAAAAGTCTTAACTTGTTGATGGCTGTAAATATGGGATCATGAGAAGGTGCCATTACAAGCGTTACTCGACAGACTGGACATACTTTTGTTGTAAATATCAGATCTGATAGAAAGTACCTTCTGGTGGTGGATATATGCAGTGGCGTACGCAGGGGGATCGGGAGATATCCTCCCCCCCCTTCCCCTCACCCCTCACCCTGAAATATACGAATAAATATAATTTTCATACCCGCCAACATAAGATTTGTAGTTTGAATAATATTTTTGGCAATTTTAATAAGAGTTTTTGATCCAATTTTCATGCTTATCTTTAAAGCAGGCGCCAAATTTGGCGATTATAGGCAATAAAGTGATTATTTGGCTTATCATCATTAAATCCTCCCCTACCCCCGGGAAAAATGTTTAAATACCCTCCGCAAAAAAAAATTCTGCTTACGCCTCTTGATATATGGGTCCCTGGAGCCGAAATATAGCCTTGCTCGAATCCAAGATGCTATGAAGAATTGAAGAAGCGATGAACTAGCTGGTCCATGAATGTTGCCCGAACACTGTGCAAACTCTTAATAATTAAAACATGTATTTTCGGGGTAAATAAAGTTCGATCCGACTAACTCTAAAGCTAATCGAACTTATTTACATAGGTAAATCTATATTTTTATAAAAAAACTTATAATAGCATAATATGCACGTGGGAAGAAAAAAGTAATTAATGTAATGTATTAAAAAATAATATTTAATCCCCTGTACATAACCTACACGTCTAATCATATCGACGTCGTTTTTTGAAAAAGGCTCAAGCGCCAAAAATTCGAAATTCAGGTTTCGATTTATTATGAGACATCACCTCCATCGATTCCGGCTCGCGATATAGCGAGAAAAACAAAATTGGAAATGGTCTAAAAATCGACAATTGATGACGTAAGCACCAAATACTGACTACTTTCAGTCGTCACTCTGACCTTTACCAGTGCTAGAACCCTAAAACATATATTCTTATTATAAATATATATATATATATGTGTGTGTGTGTGTGGGTAACTCCAACACTTGAACTACCCAAATCCATTGTATACATGAAAAGAAAATGCCATTATTACCATAAATTGTTTAAGGTCAATAAAATAAATTAACTCCATTGTTATACTGTTATGGCCAACAACATATTGAGGTCGTTTTTTGAAAAAGGCGTAGCGCCATTTAGCAAACTTCACATGAAGCGTTTTTTTTCCCAAATAACAATATATACATTCCAAAATTTAGTTTGTGTGTGTGTGTGTGTGTGTGTGTAGCGTATATCTACAAACACACACACACACACACACACACACACACACAAACTAAATTTTGGAATGTATATATTGTTATTTGGGAAAAAAAACGCTTCATGTGAAGTTTGCTAAATGGCGCTACGCCTTTTTCAAAAAACGACCTCAATATGTTGTTGGCCATAACAGTATAACAATGGAGTTAATTTATTTTATTGACCTTAAACAATTTATGGTAATAATGGCATTTTCTTTTCATATATACAATGGATTTGGGTAGTTCAACTGTTGGAGTTATTTCCTTGTTATTAAAAATTTCAAACAACGAATATAATCCTCGATCAGAAGAAGATGGTAGAGCGGGGGGAGGGAGGGTGAGTTAAATCAGGCGTACCAATTCCCAGCCGTAGCTAAAAGGAAAGGCTAACAACTGAATCCTTATTCACTTGTGACAAAACTGATTTAAATTAAATCAGAAAACAATTTGGAAGACATTCATTTGCTTGTTCTGGGAATTATGGAAAGGGGTCTAATTATATAACAAAGCAAATTGTGTAATTTGTGAGTGAGGGAGGAGAGGTAACCGAATGAAACTCCGCATGAGGTAGCCTTCAAGCTATCGAAGCAAGCAAACAGGATCCGCCTCTGTACGCAATTAACGGGGCAGGCATTCGCTCTTTGACATTTGTTTCTCATAGGAGCATCTCCCATTAGCTCCCTCAATTTGGTTTGCTCTATTAAATTTCGTACTCCCATCGATTTCTTTCTTAATACCCACTGATTGTGTGCTAAGAAGAGAATACTGAACATCATCCCATGTTCTGTCAATACTTATCACCCATATAATTGCAAGACAATTAATGAGTTAGGATACAACTGAATGATTCCAAAAGCATAGTACTAAGTCTCTCAAATGCCAGTAAATAACTAACCAAGCGACGTTTCTTAAATTCAGGCATCATCAGGACAGAAAAAGACAATATCAAATAAATGAAAACCAGAGACAGCACACCTCACACCGGCAGCTAAAAAGGACCCATCAACCGGATACAGCACATCACTATGAGACATCTCAACACTTAATGATTTTCTTTTTATTGAGTTTTTGCTCTCTTTTGTAATTAATTAGAGCAAAACTAAAAATAAATTATTGTAATGCCCCACAGAAAACCTCAAGTCTCTTAAATACTAGTATATAACTCACTTGTCAACATTTTCTCAATTAAAATATTATCGGTACAAAGAAAGATAACATCACATAAATGTAGACCATAAATAGCACATCTCAAATCAACAAAAAAAGGAAGAGGATCCAAGTAATGATCACTCCAAGATATTTCAACATTACCTCTTTGTGTGATCTACTATCTCTACTCGGATACTCTTTTTTAGAACTTTGATATGAGATCTACTATTTCTGGCTACATTTACGAGATCTTATCTTTCTCTGTATCGATGATGATATCCGAACTGGCGTAAGCTCGACAGGTTAATAATTTGCTGGTGATTAACACAAAAAACGCCATTTGGGAAATCAATGAAGTAGAGGATGAAAGCCTTTACACGTGACGGACAGGCTCGGTTTAAAAAGTTAGAGAGAGTGATATGAACCTTGAATGTAATTCTCGTTTAAGGCTCCCCCGAACATCGAGTCGAGAATGGGCATTGAATGTTCGGTTCAAATGAAAATTGTGACTTGTATTTTGATGTGTGATCAAAATAGGTGATTAGACTATGTTATTTTTTTATTTTAAAAGTAAATAAAACGCTCAGATCTCGTTTAATACAATTTTTGTTCCGGCGGATTGTAAACAGGATGGAAGAACAGACGAAGCGCACAGCGGCTGAGCTCAGACCCAGATACGTATAAGAAGATACGACACACATATGCGAAAAAGTCTATAACTTATTAAAATTTTCAATTTGAGAGTTCTTGAGATAAAAGAGAATAGAGAATTAGAGAGTATGGCCCGTGGTCGTGAATAAATGAGAGGCCTAAGCTTACATCTCAATTGCAAGGTGCTTCCTCCACATTCCCACTCCCACCAAGTGACAGAAGACATTTTAGTATCGAGAGAGAATATTTGAGTGTGTTGTCGATTGCGGAGGCTTTGTCATCCCTACAGCCATCAACTATTCACATTCCTCCCTATCATTGTAATATATTTCCGCACAATATCCTCCCCCCCCCCCTTCCAGAATGGGAGCCCCCTACCTCCAACGATCATCCCATCTTATTAGCTTGCGTGACAAAAATATGCACCAGTTCCTTTCTGATATTGGTTTTTTTTCAGTCCTTATGCAACATAAGTCCGTGCTATTACCGAAAGTGTTCCTTTCCTTCGGTACTATTCATGCAGATCTCTGAGAGAGGGTGAATAGCATATCTAATAAATTTAAGAAATACTGCTCATTACTGATTTGAAAAATAACTAAATGTAATGAAGTGCAAAGTTGGGCATACGATTTTGTGTATGTGTGCGGTTGATGGGGGTAGGTTTGAAGCATGCGGAAAGGTTAATTATTAAGAATAAAGAGCCTGTAAGATTAAACAACTCTAATTTAATTTGTAAAGTTTATGATCCAAGACTCAAGGGAATTAAAATGATTCTATTATTCTCATAAGAATACCTATGGAAAAAAATAGAACTAATACAAAGATAAGCTAATTCATGTGAGGCTAGTTCTCATAGACATATAAGGGAAATCGTCAACTATACCAAAGCAGATCATCCTTACAACATTTATAAACACAACAGATTAAAACATACAGCATTGTAAATTAGATAATAGTTTTATATATGGATATATATTTTGTTTTCGTTTTGTCATTTTGCAGTCTTATTTTATTTTTATTTTTTTTTTTTTGTTATTTTTTTATCCTCATGTATTTAATTATTGTAGAGCATAACCTTAAGAATTATTATAAAACCAGAGGTAGTATGTATAAAAGCTCATAGCTTGAAACGTAAAATTATATGATAAAAACAAATTAAAAAAAAAAAAAAAAAAAAGATAAGCTAATAATCCGAAATATGAAGCATACCTAAGCTAGTGGAGGCTGAGTGAGGGCGATATATTTTTATAGTCTGTTAATATTTTTTAAAAAAAATAATTAATTTAATAAACTTTAATATACACCAGTATAATATTTACCAACATTATCCCGCCGTGATCAAATTGCATTTTTATTCAGAGCGTAAAAGCGAAACCGCATAAATTGAGAACGCATGTACTCAAAATATTACATTTTTCAAAAATTAAACTTTTCATCAATTCTTTAGTTTCTCATTCATATTTTTTACATTAATTTTATTTTAAATTAAAATCTGTTTTCTGCCTGCATATCTAAGAGCATCCTTCACATAATTAACTGATATATTCCGGTTAGAGCCATTTAGATATTCGAATAATTCAGTTTCCTCTAAGGATATTTTACTGAAGCATCTAGCCCTTAATGAACTCAGTATTTAGAGAGCATTCTGTGGCGAGGCGTGTTATGCCTCTATCGCATAGTGAACAGAAACGGTAATTCATAGATACCGCATCTAGGCTAATTTTTTTTTTTATAAATTGCAAAATTTAAAACTTAATTATTTTTTTTAAATTCATTTTTTGTTAACATAATAATGTAAACACAGATATATCATCAATTAAACATCTCCACTTGAACCATGCCTGGTGATTCCCCAGCAAAAAAAATGAATAAAACATTGTATGTCAAGTATCGTTGTTAATGATTTATTGTCGAAAAACACAATTTTTTCATATTGTAATTGCCACCGTGAAAGCACTTATGTGACCAAAAATCAGTTATGTTATTTTGATTTTATTAGAAACAATATTTTATATCCTACGTGCTGGTGAAAAGTACTCATGCGTAAAAAAATCGTAACATGATTTAAATTAATAAAAAATAATCCTCTTATTGTTAGTGTTTATCTGATTCGCAATCAGTTACCGCTAGAAATTATCCATGAGACACTTCCAAGACATTCTTTCGATGGATGGTTTCACAATTATTTACTTAGGATGTTTATAAATATTTTATAATTAGTTTATAAAATTATATATTATAAAATTGCTCCCAAATCCGTTTTTCATTTGTCCTGTAAAATCATGTGCTATAAACAAAAAAGGCAACTATATTTTTATATATACAAAGGAAGATATATTTTTATATATTTTTTAAAATATTTTCTTATTTCCCGATGTAAACCTACGTTATTCATTCTTCTATTTTCTATGATATTTGTTTCTTCATTCTGCATTTTTTGTATCTTGTTTTGCTTCACCCTGAGGAAGACATTCATCTTAGGCCAAAACGTCGTCAAACATTTCCAAAAGCAGTATATAAGCTTGCTGTAAGCTATTTTTTTCCTAGGCAGCACTTTCAACCATCTTCTCCTTTATTCCATTAATATATTTTTGATGAATACTGGTATGATTATTTTTTAAAAGATTTATTGATTTATGATGAGGAAAGACATGCCTGAACAGAAAAGTTGTTTTGTAATATTTCAATGGCTACCTATTTTAATAATAATAATAAAGGCTTAGTGATATACCTATTTTAAACCTATTAAAAATCCTTCTATTAGGAGTTTCTACATAAATTCGAATCAGTGCTTGTCGAATCAAAATTAACCAATAATATAAAGGATTTATTTATTTAAAAATAAGTTTTTGATCCAAATAAATTACTGATTGTGAATAATTAACATGAGTATTGCTTTTAACGCAATTGACTATATTTAACAAAGAGAAAAAAAAAACAAGACATCATTTAAAAAGAAATAAAGGGGTATTCCCTTATTATAGTTTATTTGGAAGGTTTTTTTAATGCTGGCTATATCAATGGGATGAGGTGTTTTCAGTTACAAAAACGTAGCTCGATGATAACCAGAGGTTCAAACCAGAAAATGAATTATTAACGATATTTAGGAACAAAAAATTTATATCATAGTAAGGCAAAGTTCCCTCAAACAATTTGGAGACCTATCTAGCCAAATCGTGGAGGGATATAGTCAATTATAAATCTGTTTTTATCTGGCGTATATTTTAATAATCCAAAATATATATATATATATATATATATATATATATATATATATATATATATATACTGTAAATCATAGTTTGCTGTCCATTCTACACGTTTTCATACCATTACGCAGGCATACAAAAAAAAAAATTTTTTTTTTTAACTTTAATAGTTGATCTTTATAGATTTTTATGTGCTGAATCTAAATCTGGCCCTAGGTTTTTTTGTATCACCCATAGTTTTCCGTAGATTTCAGGCTCATCAAACATCCTAACTTTTTAAACTTCTGTAAAATGTTAGCTACAATAGAAACATACTCTGGGTCTTTTTCATTTCCCAAGAACTTTGTAACGACTTGCTTGAATGATACCCATGCTTCTTTCTCATTTAAGGTCATTGTGGATGCAAAGTTAACATCAAGCATCATTTTTCTAATGTCAGATCCGACAAAGACGCCTTCTTTTAGTTTAGCATCTGAAAGGCGTGGAAACTTTTGGCAGAGATACTTGAAACATGGTCCATCTTTAGGTAAAACCTTTACAAATTTTTTCATGAGGCCTAACTTTATATGTAGGTCTTCCTTTTTTAGGAAGACTGAAAGCTGTTCAATTCTTTAAAAATCGCTTAATTTAATAAATTTAAGTATAAAATGTGAAGAAATTGTGGGTGATAAGCTTTTTTAATATCATATTTGGATTCAGCGCCCTAAAAACTATAGGAATAAGGTATTTTGAGTAGAAAAGTTTTTTCATCGTTGGCCTGTGTTATCGTTTATCTTTTTGAATGCCGAAAATATATTGTAAATCAGCTTCCGAAAAAAGAAAAATAGTGAAAGCGATTGATTCCGTATATCAAGAATGGAGAAAAAAATGGAAATTACCACACTATGAATAGTTGTTTTTATAATTGGATTATTTCTTGATGAAATCTGCAAGTATTTCTCAATTTAAATCAGTCAAGTACACTATGTTGATATATTTGAACATTAAAATTCTATCCTCTTTTAATATTACTTTCTTTCAATTATTTTTCAAAGTTATCAATTCTTAAACGAAGAGCACATTAGGGTAAAAAGTTTTTCTAACATAGACAAATTACACTGGTATAATAGGGAATTGATAGTCGAGATTTCAGGCCAGCCGGGTAATCCACCATCGTTTATCCAATATCAGATATAAACCAGTAAGTGCAAAGTGCAAAAGATAAAAAAAAAAAACATTAAATTTTTATATTAATCAAAACTTAATACTAATCACAGTTATTATTTTAAGGCATCTGACTAGGAAAATTATCGCATGTTTTCGTCTGTTTGTTTTATTACTTCTTAGTGTTTCTTTTTTCAAGACTTTCTAGGGTAGGAAGAGTGTGGGAGGCTCCATCTGGAGACACCTATATACGCCTCGGCTTATAGGTTTCAGGCTCCATCTTGGCGATTTAACCAGGCGCTTACGCAGAATTTTATTTCGGGGAGAGGGGGAGGGGAGAGATTTAATAAGCAGAAGAAAAGTAATCACTCGTGTGTCTATAAGTGTCTATGATCTTCAAATTGGGCGTGAAGAATGAAATGAATAAAAATCGGATCAAAAATTTTAATTAAAAATAAACAACTTTTGTTGGTGGGTGTGGAAATCATATTCTTTCAAAAACTTCGGGGGAGGATATATCCCCTGATCCCTCCCTCTGCAGACACCACTGAATTTAATATTTAAAAAAAATCAAATTCCATGATAATATTGAAAACTAGACTAAATAACCAATAGCACAGATAATTCATTGAAATTTTATGAGATAATGATTTTATTTATATAATGATATAAATATAAATGCATAGCTGTAACATTATTTGGGTTTGATCTTTGTCCGTCAGCTACAAGTGGATAAATATAAGTAAGTTATTTTAAGAAATTAAATGCGATACAAAAGAGGCTAAGAGGAATATTACTTTAAGTATGTAATATAAATAAAAATATTACTGTAGAATATTTAATATGAAATATATACAATAGTGAATGAATATTATTTTAAAACATGTACGTCAGAGAACAAATCTGTGATGAATCTTCAAGTCAATGTCTGGTAAAAAAAATGAACACTGATAAGACGACTTAATTATTTTCTAACCTTTGTTCAAACGATAGCTCGTATAATTGTAAAAAAACTACGTCGTTTAAAATCGCTTCTCGAATAATTGATTTTATTTTTAATTGATATTAATTGACTTTTTCGAAACCGCACTTTCCGACCTGGAGGTTGTTCCATCAGAAGTGAAATTCATATTAAAGGCTGTTCGGAAATGTCAGGGCTCAAAGGTAGCACCTTACACTCATCACAGGAACATTTCTATATTAGATTCAACTTGGTTATATCACTTGCAATACGAACAAGACTCAACAGAACTTTTGACGTTTATATGAAACCGACTCTTCCCCTTCCTCTGGACGTCTGTCAACCCTTCAGGGATATCATTCGCGACAGTATGCCCTCTTACAATAATTGCTATTGAGGACAGAGCGGCTTTTCCAGTTTCCCCTTTCGCCTCAATATCCAAATTTATTATTGCATTGTTTAAACCGGTCATCACACGAGAGGTGTAATTAGGTCAAGCGGTGGCCTACTTGAAATCGTAAGAAAATATTTTATCGACTTAGCAAATAATCGCATATGCAGCTCAGCATTTGTATGAGCTGATTATCTATGCTTAATATACATTCCATTACAATTTTTTTTTTTTAGTGAACTGTTGTCTGAGATTTCAGTACCCTTTTGTCAATAAATAATTTGTCTGGCTAATTTTGTGGGATATGATGGTCAGTTATCACCCACACACACGCACACATTGTACGGTCCTTGTACAATTTAACTGCAACACTTTCTAGCATTGCTACTGGTTGATATTTATAGAATTATTGGTGATGGTTAATAAGCTGATATCATCGACCATCTTAGGCAAGATATACTTAGCTTATACAAAATTGCCCTCCAAAAAATGGATAACTCCTAGGGGTTTTATACCAAATTTAACGCTGAACAAAAAAGTTCCTACAATGTGTAAGCAAATGAAGTCTTGGCCAGTTTTTAGGCCAAAACCATAAAATTAAAAAATAAAATAAATAATCCACGTTTTTCGACACTTTTTGGCAATTAATGAAGAGCCGGCTAATTGCATAAAAAAATTATAATTATAACTTGCGTCATGGGAAATTAGATTTGGCGTCGAATGAGACCAATGACTGCTTGAAAGATTAAAAACAAGATTATTGGTGAATTGTTGGAGTTGACATATGAATTATCTTCGACTGGCTAATGTCTAATTCCAAACAAACTTCCTATTTTTTAGGAAATTTTTTTTAGGTTGTTTTGCAACAAAAAAAAAAATTTATGAAACCGACAGACACGGAAGCAAATTTGTTCAGAAAGATAAAACGTAATGCCCGAGAGGAAATTTTGATTTTGGAGGACAAAAATTGTTGGCTTACAAAAGTGGCAACTAAGACTTCCTCTACCTTCGGTAGCTCTGAAGCTACGTGATGCAGTAAATGCATTAAATGTTTTCAAATCACCACAAAATTGTTTTTCCTTTTACTGCCTCAAGTTCCTTCAGAGCTATGGAAGAAAGCATAAGCCATTGTAATTAGGGATTGATCCTTCTATACCATCATGCGGATGTCAACTGATAAGCCATTGTAACCACTTTTGTGTGCTGAAAATTTGCTTCCCTCCAAAATCAAAATTTCCTCTGGAATTGTGCGTTTCACCTTTCAAACATGGTTAGAAACTTACCTTACCTTACCTCTCTAAATTTGGTTCCGTGTCTATCGGTTTTAAAAATATTTTTCTTCTTTGCAAAACAACGTAAAACCAATTTTGCTAAAAATAACAAGTTGGTTCGGGATTTGGGACCCTGTATAATAACTCATAGTTCCTACAAGAGCGTTCTGCCAGTACTTGATTTAGTATTACCAGAAGGAATTCCTCTATCTCTGGTAATATGGACCCATTATTTAATCACAGGGCGAATGTTTCCAAATCGATTCCAGCTGATTTCAAGGAGTTCTAAAATCTACCGTTAAGAGCTTTACATTTCCATAGACGAACTGTCATTATTATTATTCCATGCTTTATTCGCTTTTGCCACAAAAGAGCTAACTCCTGGTTTAATGTGGTTTGCGAAATGATTTCAGAACTACACCGCCAGCTAAAAAATTTATATTGAATTGAAAACAAAGTTTGACCTATTTTCTCCATAACTAATATTATAAATATTTATACTGCCCTTCTTTGAGAAATAAAAAAATCAAGGATAAGAGAGACGTGCTCATGTGTGGATCAGGCTTCTATAATGGGTGGGCGAGGAGTGGTTGCGACAGGAGGGCAAATAATAATTTCATCTTCAGGATTAGTGAATAATTGTCTGGATATCCTAATCCTTGAAGGGTCAAAGGCTCAGGAGAGGCTATGCGGTAATCCTACAGGGCTGGACTTGACTTAATCCCTAGTCAGGGTTTAACAGACTTACAGCCTGATCGATTCAGCCCTTTGCCAATCTCTTTAGGCAAACTGTAGTCCCCTTTAAAACCCAAATTTAAGGGTAGGCGATAAAACAACAAGAAACTGTAGAGGGAACCTCCTCGAGGGAGGGGGGACGGCGCCTCTTCAAAGGGACCGATTTTAATTGATTGTCTTTGGATTCCACTCTCCTGAGGAGGCCCTGCACCGTGTCAAAGAAACGCTGAACCTGCAATTCCCTAAAGTGTCACAGCCACCTCTTCACAATAGAATCCGAGACTACCGGTACCTTGGAAGGCATCGCTGTCATTGGAGTAGATAATGAATCAGTTGGAAATGACTGGAAGTCGACTGGGGTAGTGAACTCATCTCCATCCCCAAAATTTTCATCGAGTTTAAACTTAACGTTAAATCAACGTTAACGTCTTGATTAATTAATTATACATGATACGAAAGGTTCGTTTTACGTCATAGTTAATAGTTAATTTTTTTTTTTTTTAATATCGGTCAAATAGTTTTAAAAAAAAATTAGAAGACTTAGTCTAACTATGGGGATGAGGACAATTTTTGGAAGGAATTTACATCACAGGGCAGGTAAGGGTTTTCTAATTTCTTCGAGAACCTCCGTTTTATTGCGACAAAATGGTCCAGCATGGAGTGTTCCATCAAGCGGAGTACTGTTAAATTTACTTGGCAACAGATGGGATTATATTTATCGTGACATCATGTTATGAAGTCATATTTAATATAATTCTAAATTAGTAATGGATCAACAAAAAATTTCACTTAACATTAACTTTGCCCATTGTTGTCGTAATATCTTAACCTTTTGTAAGCTATAAATTGACAAGAATAAACGACCGACACTTATTGCTTTGAATCATTAAAAAAGATTTGCCATCGCTCCAAGGACATAACATCTTATTATTTTATTAAAACATTTTATTATTAACATATTATTATTTACATCTTAATACATAATTACATTTTTTAAATTACTCACTGACTTGAAATTTTTAAACTGGATGAAAGAAAAGCTGTTTACAATTTTTAAAAACAAATTTACATCCCTCATTCTTGATTAATAAAATTTGGAAATCTAATTAAAAATAATTCGTATAGAAATCATTAACCAAACAATCATCATCGTTTTCAGAAGTGAAGAGTGGCTATGACTGTAGATATAAAATGTTATTTTTTTATACTTATAGTAAGGCTTTATTTTTTAAAAAATAAATAGTTATGATCTCAAGTTTGACTACAGATTTATGAAAAGTAGTTTCTAAATTTCTTTAATAGTAGAAAATTAATTTTTTTATTTTTTTATTTTTTCATGGACATAATTTTCTGACAATATATTAGTATAATATTTTATTTTTACTTGAATAATCAAAATCTGATTTTCTTAACCATGGAAAGAAATTATTATTATCTTCTCGTTTTTGTTTAAATGTGAATGAAATTGATTAAGTGAAATCTAAACTCTTAAATAAGACAGTATTTAGCTAAGGCATCTGGAATCAAAGCTCTTGTTATGTTCCATGTGATCGGTGTCTATGCGGACGAACCAGCAGAAGAATTGCCCTCTTTCTCGAACAGACATTACGGAGTGAAGACCTCTTGCCCAACCATTATGGCGTTTTCACACGTTCCGATCAATCGGATTTGAATTGCGTAGCCAAGTCACTATACCTGAAAATGTGCAGCACTTTACTTATAGCCCCAAAATTATTTTGAGAAAAAATATAAAATAAATTAACATAGAAGTAACGGTATGTTGACTGGACCCGTAGTCCGATATCTGTTGTAGTCCTACATGTAGGACTGTGAATGGCTGGCTTTAAATAATAATTACGGTCAACTATTTAATGCATTATATGTTCTTAGTTGAAGTCCGCATGATGGTATAGAATGATCAATCTAATTAGGGATTGATAAATTATTTGCCACTTCTATAATTCTATAGCTAAAGAGGGTACCGCAATTTACAGATTAGGGATTGATAAATTATTTGCCAATTCTATAAATTTGTTTTATTGAAAACTAGTTTCGAATGTTATACATTCATCCTCAGTTCTAAAAACACAAAAAATTCAAAATATAGTTGGTATTATTATACATATTAAATTATATAAATCAGTATTTTAAAACATTTATGAATTATGAATTTAATTAAGACAAGAAATCAAATACATGTTGGTACTCACCAAGGTTTAAATGGATTATATCAAACAGAAAAGTTTGTACTGGTTCCTTCTCGCGTTGTTCTAACAATGAACGAGAAATAGGCAGGATATTTTAGGTAAACGGTTTAAGGGTCAGGGTTTTCCCAGTAATGTCGGTGAGTTATTGTTTTTTCTGTTATAGATGGGAATAAATTTAAGATTGGACTGTTGGAGATATTTATTTGGTCATTTAAGCAAAAATCTGGATTGGATTTGAAGAATTTTATTATTTCAAGTGCTTCATATATATTTAATTTGAGACTGTTTTCAACGTGATATATTAATTTAACTCCAATTTATAGAAGTGGCAAATAATTTATCAATCTCTGATTATATGTTCTTGCCTTATATTAATAATTTAAAATTTAGCATACTAACTCCGAGACTATAATTTTTTTTATGATGAAACGAAGATTCTTATAGGAGAGAAAAATCGCTTTAGGACCTTTCAAATTCTAATCTGCACAGTTTCTTGGCTCAGCATAATAAAAAAAAGAACATTTAAAAGATTCAATCATGCCAAAACTCTGTTTGAATTGCGCTCAGTTGGCAGATATGAAAGCTGATTGGCGGTGCGGAACCCTTTGATGTGATTTGGGAAAACGCATCTCGACCCTGAAGGAACTCTCGAATTTGGGAAGGAATTCTTGAAGAAGGGCTGACATTTAAAGGGGCTGCTCTCGAAAAAGAGGCCCTGTGTAGGACACGTCAAAGGCGGTGTCCTTTGTGATGACGTCATAATTGGAAGGCGGGAAACACTCGCGGATTCAAAAAGCGTAAATGGTTGCACGTTTACGGAGGGCGCTAGCTAAAGAGGGTACCGCAATTAATCCGTTCCCCTTGGAGAAACACGTATGCTCCGCCGTCGCAGGATTGATTTCTTTGAAGCTGCCGCTTTGCCCAAGTAATTACTCACTGGGCCTCTGATTCCTTCTACACACTTGAGCATAGACCGCCTTTTGAATCGGACCTTTTTCCAACAGGTTTTCTCCCTTTTTCTTGAGGATCCCAGGCTAAGAGCCCTGCTACCTTCTAATTAATTTAAAACCTCATTAAATGCACTTCCGTGAATATCTTTTCCATTCCTTTTACGCCTCCTGATCCTCTCTTTTCGTGTCATATTTTCAATGGCCAAGGAGGAATTCGAACAAAAATCTGCAAATATATTTGTAAAAGGGTATTTAAAAAAAAAAAAAAAAGCCCCTTCTTGTCATCGTTTTTAAGAAGGTGTTCGAAGCATGAAATAAATTATCTAAATAAATAAATTAACAATAATTCCAGTCTTAAATGAAAATTTGTATATAAACAGCGTATTTAAGTAACCACAAGTGAATATTGATTCAAGTTAATTATTTTACTAAAACTAAGAAAAAAAAAATTATATTCCTTTGATTGATTTTTAAAAGATACGTTTTATTATTAAAATATTTTACACTAAAAAAAAATTCTTTATTCAACTGACAGTGGCTGCTCTACCGCGTTGAGTTGCTAATTTATAAATTAGATTTATTTATAAATTATAATTTATTTATAAAAAGAGAGAGGAGAGAGAGATCAGATAAATAAAAGTATTGAACAAGTTGATGGGTTACTGGTACTGGTACTGGTATTGGTGGGGAGAACTAGTCCGGTAAGTGGGCCTTATGGTCCTTTCTTCCAACCCCTGGCGGCTACTTTTATGTCACCGCCGCGTACTAACAAGAGTGGGAGTGTCAAAATATATTTCGCGTGATCGCCACGAAATAAATATTAACCAACCCATGTGGGAATCGAGCCCACAACGTTCCGAACCGGGCACTCTGGGACCCTCGCCCCAACGTACTCGGCCATCACGTCCTCAAGTTGATGGGTTGCATAGCATACTAATCAATCTATAGTTAGACATGCAATAAATTTATACATAATATTCATAACATATTTTTTGACTTTCATTTTAGCTCTAAACACATAATTATCACTACATTACCCACATTACATCTGTTCCTTTTTTTTTTTTCTTTTCCCTTTGTTTGTTATCGACCTTCTATTGCTCTCTAATCCATCCCTTATTTCTCTTTTCCGGTGACTCTCAACCATTTCATAATTTAAAATAACGCTTTCTCTTTTTTATACATATAAAACAAAAACAAAAAATTCAAATTCAAAAACTAATTAAATGTTTACATTTTAGAAACGCAGACCTAAATAACATTACAATAAATAATAACTGAATAAAAAGATACGGAAAAAACAAACAATGTAATAAATATATTTAGAGAAAAAATAAATAAACAATAATTATAATAAATAAATAAATAAATAAAGAAGAAAATAGGGGAGATATTCGTTCACAGAATTAAGAAATATAAGTCTTACCTTAATATGAGTCCAGAATAATGGTTTCATTCATGTATATTTATTTAATAAAAAATTTCCGATTTTAATTTCAAATATTTACCGCAATAAAAATTTATTTAATTTTTTTTTTTTTTTTTTTATGAAAAGCTGCCACAATTTAATTCACTATCCACGTTTAAATTATTAACTTTTTTTTTTTTTTAAACCAAAAAGGTAAGTAGTATTGAATAAGAAAATGTCCGGCTTGGTGTTTTAAAATGAGTTAGGGACAGCGATGAATCTAAACAGTCAAACTTCAAACACTTCTTTAAAATTCCCAAATAGTGGGGATTGTGCCACGCTTCTTCCAAGTGAGTCATATGCTATGATATCCTCATCTGTATATCTTTATGTATGTTTCTCCTACGTATATTTTATCACAACTTATCTCATATATAGAATTTTGTTTTGCGTTCGAGAAGTACACGATGCCTTCCTAATGATTAGAACAGATCACGCCGACGGATACCTACGTAAGCGATAAGGTTCTGTTGTGAAGTAAACCGAAGACGAACTGCCCTCGGGATAAAGCTGACTATAACTGGCACTAATTATACAGGAGATTTGGCTAAATTAGCCCGGGTAATTCGCCCTCTTCCTCGGTCAAAGAATCGAGATCGGGCGGAGAGGAGGAAGGAAGCCCCGAGGGTCCACTGCAGACCCTTACAAGGCTTAAAGCCAACTTGACTCCGAGATCTAATAGTGTTCTGCCTCTTCTCTTATCAGTTGCCTATAAGGCTCAAGGCCCTAAGCTAGCAATGTAATTACTGTACACAACGCATTTCAAACTGCCAGCCACGGTGAACAAAGCCGTACTCTCTCAAAGGGATATAACATTAATCTCCCCTTTGCTTTCTATAACTGTTGATTTAAGCGACTTTTTTTTTTTCAACATTTCCTTTTACAACAGAAGGATTATAATTGATGGAATCATCTGCAATCCTTATGCAATCAATCATTTAGCGATAG
The DNA here is from genome assembly GCA_948150685.1 of Rhaphigaster nebulosa. Lineage (NCBI taxonomy): Eukaryota > Metazoa > Arthropoda > Insecta > Hemiptera > Pentatomidae > Rhaphigaster > Rhaphigaster nebulosa. The sequence goes on from OX411307.1 coordinate 137,090,102, forward strand.
AGTAGCATTTTTTCTTACTCGAAGTAACGACGTTTTCAAGGGTCTATTCTTTTTTTTTTTCTTTTTACGTAAGGTAAGGAATTATTGTAATTGGACCGAATTTTCGAAGTGCAGTTTTAAACGGATCTATACGCTTCAGAACACCCTGAGTCCAAAAAAACTCACTTTTGGCCATTGGTCTGTTGCCTCTGTTGCCTCTGTGCCACGATTATCTCTTAAACGAATAGACTGATTTTGTTATTTATTATTTTGTTTTGTAGTACTTTGCCCCCCCCCCCCCAATGCGTACGTACCAAATCGGTCACCCTTTGCGCAATTGTGGCTGCGCCGAATTAGCCGAAAAACATGTTTTTCCATAGACTGTAGCGCCAAAATGGCTCTAGCTTTTCTAAAATCTTCCCCCTAAAGCGCTTTTAATTTTTCTATAAAGCGCATTCCCGAAAAAAAACAAAAAAAAAAACAGAAAAAAGTTACGAAGAAGATAAAACTTTATTCGCACATAACTTAAAAAGTATACATTCTCAATCAAGTAAATATTTGATTAGAAATAAAATTACCTAGAAATCGAGAGAAAAAATCATACATATCGGACAATTATTAGTTAAGGTAGAGAGTTATGAACTTTGCACACTTGTTAAAAATGATTTAGCACACGTGATAACGTTTAGATAACTCTAAAAATATTTATTTATTAGTTATTTATTTAAAATTATACAATTATTCAACAACTCTAAACAGTGTCTTATGAACAATTAGGGGTGTCTTTTGTATGAGACTATACCCACAGTTTTTCAACTGTTAAAATATCTATGTAAGGCTCACCAAGTCGATCAAGAAATAAAGAATAATATATCAAAAAAACTCCCTTGCAAGTAACCTAACCTTTTTGCTTTAAATTTCGCAGAACTGTGATAAGAGGCTACCCCTGCCAATTTATTACTGATAAAACGGTGGAAATTCCGATTACATAATTTAGTTAAATCAAACGTTAAAAACTAAAATTACTTACACATTTTTACATTCACTTCCGTAAGTATATGCTTATGTCAAAATTAGTACCTTTTTTGCACATTACTTCCATGAATGTCATGATTTTTTATTTACTGATAATACCATCTACTATAATGAGCATCATAAAAAGATTTATAAAAAACAAAAAAAAAAGTAAGGAATAAATCATAATAAAGATACATATTGAGATAGTAAATATATCATTGGAAAAATTTGAAACTGAGTAATAGTCAAATCCAAACTTTTCAAAGAAAAACGAAACGTATAAAAAAAATCTGGTGCGGTGCGCGCATCACACAACTTTCCCTTACCGCCCTATAATAATTATCTTTTTAATATAATTCTAAAGAGTTCACATAAACAATACTTGAAATAAACTCAGCAGCATTCAATTCTTCTCCCACTTAAGTATAATAAAATAGTTTTTAAAACAATTTTAGTACAACAATTATGTACACTACCTCTATATTTTAACTTTGTCAAGTTGCAAATATATTTTAAAAGTTGCTGGTTTAGTTTCTATGGAAACATTTTCTTTCCATTAAATAATGTGAAAGTAGAAATTATTAAGTTAATTTCCGTTTTTGTATTCTTAAATTACTTTGTTACAGAGCGTAATGTTTACAACAGATTGGCGGATTGGTGGGAGGAGGTTCGGTCGCATCTATCTCCTTTCGGATGCGCTCGGTTATCCATCTATTTTATGCTCCTCATAAAATACACTGTATCTTTGCTAATACTTGTCCGATTTTGATGATTTAATTACCTTTCATAAAAGTCTACAGATAAATTACCGTAAAATGCATACTTTTTAAGCCATGCGAAAATAAAATATTCTTTTCTTCATAACTTTTTTTCCTGCATTTTGTCGGTGATTTACTACATAAATGAAAAGTTAAAGGCCTTTATGAAGAATAATTTTGGCAAGTTTCATCAAAATCGTTAGAGCCGTTTTTGAGAAAATTGTAAAATAGTGTAATATCCATGATATAATTACCATTTCCGGTTAGTCCGATGCGCTGTATCTTTGCTAATACTGGTCCGATTTTGATGATTCTTTTATTGATTTTTAGATAATTTAATTATCTTTCATACAAGTGCATAGATGATTTACCATAAATTGCGCGCTTTTGAAGTTATGCGTAAATAAAATATTCTTTTCATCATAACTTTTTTCCCTGCAATTACTCGGTGATTTACTGCATAAATGAAAAGTTAAAGGTCTTTATGAAGAATAATTTAGGCAAGTTTAATCAAAATCGTTAGAGCCGTTTTCGAACAAATTGTAAAAATGTGTAAAATCGGTTATATAAAGTGGCACTTCCGGTTAGTCCATTTTGACGAAAATGTTGCTGTAACATCACATGCATGTGCTAACCTTAAATATGTAATTTCAGTATCGTACAGCTTTTCGTTTTTGTGCTAGACTGATCACATACACACAGACACACAGACCATTTTGCGAGATTTGGACTCAGGGGACCTTAAAACATGTTTTTCCGTTGAAAACTCGAATTCGAAAATTTTCACGATCGCAATACTTCCCCTTACTATATACTGCGTATATAGGTAAGGGAAAGTAAACATTTAATTTTCATCATATTGAAGTGTTTTTTTATATAGTATGTACTAGCAAGTGAAATCCTATCGAGTAGAAATAATTAACAACCTATAGAGGTGCATAAAATTAACGCAAAAATAAAATAGCTCTATATCAAACTGTTTTGATGTATTGCACACTTTTGTGATTTTTTTAAAAATTAATACATTTTTAATTCATTTGAATTGCTTTTGCAAATGCTCTTCAACAAATATAGTATTTTGTTTAGACAATAAATTCCATGAGGCCAATCTCATGTTTGTAATTAATGTTTTGTGGTATAAATGGCTAGGGGGATATCCAGGTCACTGCGTTCTTGGGATGTTGAAAAAATATTGATATATCGACATTTTCATTCGATATGTTTTTTCGATATATCGATATTAAAATTTGAGTATCGAAAACTAATATTTAAAAACAAAAAAATTAATAAGAGAAACAAAAATAAAATCTACAAGGACGGCGGGCTCGACTTAGAACCATAAAAAACATGTGGTGTGGTGTGTTCGGGTTACTGCCTATAGTGGATGCATTCTAGGGATGGGATGTCGAAAGCAAAATATAGGTATTGATATTGGTTAACAATATCGATATTTTGATAACATCAGCACAGAAATGTCGATATTATAAAAACCATATCTTAACTATCTATTCCCAGAAATATTGATATTACAAAAACAATGTCTTAATTATATCGGTACAGAAATATCGATGTAATTCAAACAATATCTTAATTAAATCGTCCAGGAAATATCGATATTATAAACACAATATCTTAATTATATCGGCATAGAAATATCGATATGTGTGCCCCTTTAAAATATTAAAAATATCGATATATTTGTTTCGATATATCGAACTACTATTTTGATATATTCAAAAAATATCGATACAATGTATATCGAAATTTCTTTTTTAGACATACACATCCCTTACATACACCTTTAGACATACACCTTTTGAATTAAAAACTTGAGATTTTATTGATATAATGTGCTTGATGAGAAAAAAATTATTGTTGTGTCAACATTCGCAAAGGTAAGTGAAAAGTTCAAATCCAAAAAAGTTGAGAAAAATTATAATATTTTTATAATATAGTTGGGAAAATTAAAATATTTAATATAGCTGGAAAATTTAAAATATCTAATATAGTTGGAAAATGTTTGAATTTGTTATATCCAACAAGTTGTAACATCATCCCTGCTTAACCTTCAATTCAATGTAAACCCTTTTCCTCTTCTTTTAAAGGTTAAAAATAACGATATTTGTATTAATATATTGAACTGCTATTGCGATATAGTTGAAAAACCATCAGTACGGTAAATATGTCGATATTTAAATCCCTAAGTCCCCTTTAAAATATTAAACAAATATCTAGGCCCGATATATCGAAATATCGATATTTCTTTTCGATATATCGAACTACTATTTCTATATATTAAAAAAAATATCGAAACGGTATATACCAATATATTTTTTTCGACATTGACATTCCTACTGCGTTCTATTTAACTGGATAACAGAGATTTATATTTTATATAAAATAGATTCACTATTAGATTGGGTTATTTCAAGGGGAAGAGTAAAATGTGGTGTATTTGTAAGATATAACAGATGGTATGTCGTTGCGTGTGTATTTTGAAATTAACCAGATTCCGTTTATGATTGTTCGAAGGATTTCGATTTTTTTTAGATGAGCTTGCTTCGCTGAACCCCCTTGTCACTTATACGTATATCATACTGATAAATGGAACAGAGAATATAATGGACGTTCTTTAGTAAATAAAAATTTATGAAAACAAGACAAAAAAAAACATCTGTACACAATGTTCTGAGGGTGAGAATGAAATCCTGAAATATTAAGAAGAAAATAAATTATATGAAAACATTTGGATACTTTTTCGCTTCAAATTCCTAAGAATAACGAATAGTATTAATAAACTTCATTCGTCCAAATTGATAAACTTGTTTTGATAAATGCATTTACGTATTCATTTTTAATAAGCACTTTTATACAGCTTCTCAGACAACAGACCACGACCAATGGCTCTAGTTGTAGAGAAGTTTCCACTGTTGGTAAGTATATCAAGAAATTTAGTCCGATCCTCTCATCAATTTGTTTTATATGCAGTTGCAAATGCAATATAACTGAATAGAAAAAAACATATATTTATTCTCTATCTTAATTTAAATTAATTATTCTTTAATGCTTGCATCATGTTGTTTATTACTTTGAAAGATTATCGTTATACAGTGAAGAATAAATAAACCATCAAGATAATTTTTGTGTTTTATGAACACTATTGCAGAAACTTGACCAACACATCCGGAATTCGCAAATGACGGTCAGCCATATTCCTCTCATTAATTTGCATTCTTGACAAGTGGAACCGTCATCAATCGCTCACTGTAAATAAGCGATCAAATATAAATAAACCAACTCCGAAGGATTTTGGGGTACCAAAGAATCAATCCGGCTGTGGGGAGAGTTTTATGGCAGAGCTAATGCTCCGGCAGGGGAAGTTGGGATCTTTTATTACCCGGTAGTGTTGTGGATCCTAGCTCCAGCTCCAGGTGATCCCACAAATAACAGCTCCATTAGCGGCTCTGGAGGGGCTCTCTCCAGGAAGATAAGTAGCATCCGGAGGACGTCTTCGTCAATCGGTCTTCTCTTACCAGCTTCGTTCCATTGTCGGATCGATAATGCAATGATTCACATCAGTCCAAAGTCTGTACTGTGAGCTCTGCAAGAGAATCAATAATACAATAGTAACAGCTTTTCACTCCAACAGATACCAATCATCGATTGCATATATGTGTGTGTGTGTGTGTGTGTGAAACGATAAACGTGGTTTTATTTGACGGCTATTAAATTCTTTAGCTTTGCCAAACATAAAGAAGAGTTATTCTTTTTAAAAAATTTCAATGATATTTTAATTTTTTTCTTATCGTGATGCAATTGCGTAAAAATCACAATACAGTGGAACCCCGTTCAACCGGATGATTATGGCCAAGGCTATTACGGATTATGCGAAATCGCGAAATTCCGGATAAGAGATAATTCTTGATATTAATGAAATTTATTAAATCCATCTTAAATATATATATATATATATATATATACATATATATATATATATATATATATATTTTTATATATATATATATATATATATATATATATGTATATATTATATATATATATATATATATATATATATATATATATATATATATATATATATATATATATATATAATATATATAAATAAATATATAATATATTATATATATATATATATATATATATATATATATATATATATATATAGTATATTATATATGGTAAACGGTAATAGTGACCATTGGTATGTTATAGTATCTGGAATAAAACTGCATGTTACTGGCAGTACATAATTTATTTTTAATTAAGAAAACATTACTTTTTGAAATGTATTATTAATACAACTTAAATTACACCATAAGATATAACCTATAATAACTCTATTGGTACGGGAGCTCTCCCCAAAGGCAAATAAATAAATAATTAATACTTTTTTTAAAACTATTTCATTGGTGAATATTACAATGTGCCATCTAAAGACAATTAGTAATAATGGTAAAATAATTCTCATTCATTCAAAATACATAAAATTAGTTAATTGAAAAAAAAAAATGATGAGACTTACAAATAAAGCAGTTATGAGATAAAATTAATGATTATTAATAATATAAAGAAAAAGTAATAAACAAAAAATTGAACTTAACCGAACATATTTGGTAGCCGAAGCTTCTTTCTGCTCCAGCCACATCACTGGTATTAAAAGCAAGTGGAGGCTCACAAGAGTGAATAAATAAATCACACTCATGTATTTAAATTTAGTTTAAAATACATAATATCTGATACCTTTTTTACATATATAGTTCTGGACGGAATAGCATTAACCTTTAACGTTTAAAACTTATAAGATTAGGAACAAAGGTGTAATAGAACCATTTATTTATATAAGTCACAACGCTAAAAACAACTATTGTGTCATTAAATACGGAACTAGTGAATCTTTATCAGGATTTTAGATAGTAAGGATAAATTTGTTTTCTTTTATTGAGTAATATTACATTCTGTCTCAGCAAGAACAATGGTAATGGTGATCAAAGAGTTCATTCACGCCATATTTACAAAAAAAAAAAAAAAAAAAAAAAAAAAAAAAGGATTGAAATAATAGCAAAAGAAAAGATAAACTTAATAAATAAACTTATATAAAATAAACATAAAATCTTAAACGCAGGAATAATCTGGATAATTAACTTTAAAAACATAAGTTTTTATTGGAAGCCGACGTTTCAGCATTAAAAATGCTTTGGTCATCATCAGTGCTAAAATAGATTTGAGGTATATTGATAAGAGAGACGTATGAAAAAATGAAAGAAACAGAAAATAAAAAATGAAAGAGATCGAACATTAAGTAAAAAAAACTTGATAGAATATAAAGAAAAATATATATATATATATATATATATATATATATATATATATATATATATATATATATATATATATATTTAATACATTTGCGTAAATAGTTGTAAAAAAAGTAGGCTGAAAGAAGACTGAAGAATTCTATAAACCAAAATGAGGATGCAATAACAACAGCATAAACATAAGCATAAATAAAGGAAAACATTTAAAACGACAAAAAATTTATATAAACATTAAGATTGGCCTAATATAAATATATGACGATAAAACTAAAATAAAGTTAATTTTTAAGAAAAAAGGTCTCACCGAGCAGAGTGTAACAACAAAATTTGCTACTGGAAATTAGGACAAAAACATAGAAACAGTTTAGAGGGGAATGTGGGGGGGACTGACGGTTTTATAAGATACATAATTAAACTAAAGATAAATAGGCAATAATATAAATATAAATTCATAAATTACTTAAATAAATAAATGCTTAGTGAAAATTAGAAACGTACATAGACAATTCAACGTGAACAACTAATAAGTGAAATAGTTATTAAATAATAAAGAATTTATGGGCTTTTAAGTAATAATGTAGCTATGCATACCTAATTATTGTAATAACTAGAGCCCGAATTCTCATTCAATTGCACTTTTCTTTCGGTTGCTTGAAATCGATCGGGGACATGTTATTTACACGAATTAAGGCATCCGGATTAACATATGTATGTTTTATTTTGCACGAAATTGCATATTTGAAACAATTTTGGATAAATTGCACGTTTTATGTTTTTACTGCATTAAATTGTACATTTAGCCGTAATTAAAAAAAAATATTTGTAAATTGCTTGAAAATATAAACATTGAACCAAAATTACATAGGAAAGTGAATATGATTCACTATAATATAAATATAATTAAATTTTCTGGAAAATTCTGGAACTGAAACTGAAAATTGAAGTTCGTTTTGATCATTTTTTAGATTCGTGGAAAGCCAGTTAACCTTTACCAATCCATTCACTTCGTTCTATGTTTTACAGGGCTACACTCAGTCTATAGTTGCAAAAATAATTATGCATGCACACAGTTTTTTGGATAAAAATAATAAATTCAAAATTAATCAATTAGTGGATATGATAACAAACAACATCCCGCATAAATGTTTACGAGTGAAGGGAATTAAAAATCCGTTCAACCTAATTAAAAACAAATATCGGAAATTGGTCGAGATAAAAAAATTATTCATGCTGTAACAGTTGTGATATTAACTAGTTAGTTATCTGCTTATGGTTTTCATCTAATTAATTATATCTTATTCAATTATAAACCCAAAATGGAAAAATGATCAGAATTGAAAGACAATGGATCGTTAATCCAATGAGTTAAGTTCTACCGGTATAGATGAATGGTTCAACTTTTTCGACAAGGATTCATTTATCGATACAACGGCAGAAATTAGGGATTGCCTCACTTGACCATGCGATACGTTATTAAAAATTTTATCAGTTGGAAATACAAAAACACTTAAGCAGGAAATGCGTTGCCATAGTGCGTGAAGCACGTATGATCGTGCGAAAAGTAGCAAAAAATACCTTAATAAGAGCTTGTGAGATTTTAACATTTTCATTGCACGTTTTACAATTTTTTTTTTACTGCATGAAGTCCGGGCTCTAATGATTAATGCTCTAATCATTAGAGACAATAAGAGAGCACAGTGTAGCAAAAAAGTAATAAATACAAAATTTATTGAAAAGATGTTATAAAGTTGCTGTACCATATGAATAATGTCCATTATTTATTTGTCATTTGTCTCTCATTATTACATATCACTGCATCACCGAGGAAAACATGTTATGCTAAATCATCAAATGATTATAGAGTTGTGAGGTCCAAGAAAATATTAAAAAAATTGAAATAACTTCAAAGGCATCCATGTACGATTATATAAACTTTCCTAATATCACTTCTTTAATTTAAAATTATTTATTTGTTCATCGTAAACCTACTATACCCTGCACTACAGTACCGATAATGGTGCTTAACTTTTCCCTGTCGAAAAGATTCTAGGGCTCCATCTTAATAAGCGTATTTAATAAGCGGCTTAATAACCATCTTAATAAGCGTAAGACTGAAACGACAAGAAACTTCTCGTAGATTTCGATTACTGACAACCGCTCTGAACTTACAATTTTTTACAAATGGCTCATATACATTATCACCATCAGGCCTATTTTGGACAAATGGAATTGAGCTTTGGGACTCCACGAAAAAACATAAAATTCCTCCCGTATCCAATCCTTACAATCCAAAATCTTTCGAAGAATCCTTAATGATCCTTATCCTTACTACAATATTCCATTTGTTGCAGATTTGGCTCTAAATTAGAAACTTTTTGACTTCACAAACCCACTAATTCGTAACCTCTCATCCCTTCTATTGCCGATAACCCCCCGAGGCCTCTGAAAAGAAGATAACCACGGGACCTGCTAACTTAGAATAATCACTGGAGTACTACCAATGCGTCTTGACAAACTTTTATCATGTATTATATTCTTATATCTATGGTGACCAAACTTATTCTTTTAGGATATTTAGAATTCTTTCCTCGTGAGCCATACTCCTTTCAAAAATTGTACTCTTTTTGCACTCCATTGCATTACTGTGCACTCCTAACATCATAAATGCAATAAAAATTATTATATGCAGCTTTTTATGAAATTATCTTAGACAACTTTATATCACTGATAGTTGTCAATTTGCTTATGACGGTGCTTATTTTGAATTCAAACAGTGTTGCAAATGCCGTTATGTTTCGCATGCCCAGAATGGAGGTGATAATCGAACATGTAACTTGATACAGAGTGTACGTTTCCTGTTCAGTGCTTACCGAAAGAGAACTGGGTAATATCCATTAATTAGAACAAGCAAGAAATTCAGCATGAGCTCTAAGATTAAATAGGAAAGGATATTGATTATTGTTGTAAAAAAAAAAAAAAAAAGTTGAGATTTTTATGTTTCATTTAATTCTAAATTAATATTACTTCTTCATGCTTACTTGGCGTTAAACTTTAATCTTTTATTTATTTAATATACATCTTGTATGGTCATCGTACACCTGTAGTGCCAGAAATAATTGTTATCTTATTATATCACATTTACATATTATATTTTTATATAAAGTTAAATACTTCAACAAATAGAAAAAAAAATATATTAAGATTAGCAACTATATATTACATACAACAAGGAAATATGCTGAGTTGACTTAATGTGATTTGAGAATGGCTTGCGGAGAAATTCCTAGTCAGTAGCGCTCCAATGACAGTAATTCCTCTAATTACTATCATCTTCCCATCTTCTTTTCAGACACCTTGGAGAAATATTGGAAATTGTGTGGGAAGCAAGTTCAAAAACTACTTGGTTTTACTGAATATGGCCTATCGTTAGAGGATAGGCATCCAGGAAATAGCTTATAAACATCAATTGCCGGACGGATAGGCTGAAAAACATTTTGGGAAAAAGTAAGAAGGAATTGAAGGCATCAATGGAACACTGGGATAGAGCGGCTCATAAGAAGAGGGCAGAGGCCAATTAAACAGAGGCAGTTGCTGATTCAATTACAGCCGTATTGGTGGTGGTGTGGTAGTGGTAGTGTGGTGGTGTGTGCTCGGTCCTGGTGGCTATCAGAGATAAGGTAGGGCCGACTTCTAATGGCTACAAGACGATAAACAGTTGTATTGGCCGGACCCAATATCCTCTCTATCTCGACCCTCCTCTAATTGGGTCATTTCCTCCGCTGCAGAAAAGGAGAAGCCTCTTTTATGGCCCCTCCCCCCCCCTTACCACACCCCTCCCCCGGGGGTCCACCTTCTAGTTAGTCCCAATTGGACCTATTTGCAATCAATCCTCCTTCACTCTTCCACCTTAGAGCTCTCGCAGTTACTGAGATCGCTATTTCCATCGAAAAACAACTATATAACTGGGAAAAATAAGGTCGTCGAATTGAAACAACCCTTGAATAAAACTTGATTTGAACAGCAAACAGGGTAAATAGTCTGGGACGAAATTACGATTCGCATACAAGAGCTAGGATGTAAATAAAGCCGATACTTACCCTTAATATATTTGTGTATTTTTTTGAACCTGTTGACATAAATAACGTCTACAGACTTCCAGTCACCAGGAGTGATGATGCAAATGAAGTTCATGCACGTCCAACATATTTATAATAATAAATAAATATTAATTGAGATGCACATTACTTTTAAATCTTAAAACTTTCATAACATTTCAATAAAAATATATATGTACTTTTATAGCAGTATTTTGCCTATCGGGGAAACCGTAGTTGTGGAGTACAAATAGCTATAGACGCCCACTATTTTTCAATTAAACATTACAAAATACAGCATAATGCCATTCAGAAAGTATTAAATCTTTATCGAAATCCTAAAGATTTATAAAACTAAGCTTTAAAAAAAATAAAATATTTGTTTTTGGCATCCCTCATCGATTTTAGCGCGTTCGTCGATGGGACAACTAATTTGAATTTATTAGTGAATATTGCAATAGTTAACATTCGAGGGCAATAAGTAATACTGATAAATGTGCAAATTATATCTTATTAAAAGAAAAAATAATTAACGACATGTCTATAAACATAAAATATAATACAATAATAACTTAAGCTGGATCATAAGAATAAGAATGAAAAAAAAAATCACATCCATATTCATTTACACATAGCCCTACACTCAAGTGAAGGGCTTACCCTTTAGCGGATATCCTAGAGATAGCTGAGCTTTGGAAGATCCCGGCACTTCTCTGGTATTGAAAGCCAGAGGAGGCTGAGTGAGAGCGCTAAACCGCAAGTACTCTGAAAGTGAATGGAGAAGGATAAATGAAGTTCATAGACAGCACATCTCACACCAACAGCCTTAGAAACACACAAACTAAATAGAGATAGTACATCTCTTATAAATAATCAAAAATGTAAGATGTATATATAGAACTGTTCTTGAGTGATGTACTATTTTTTTTTGTTCTTTTAGAATGTTACCGTGAATAGTTCTATCTGCATTATAAAAAACATCATATATAACATATATCACAATTTTTTATTTTAATTATTATATACGTTGAATGTTTTTAAATGGTGACTGAAATGCCAAGAAATAATAAAATGAAGCGGTAGGAAGCCTTACATATTATTTTTGATAATTAAAAATCTGTGTTGTGTATTCATTAAAATTAATTATGTTACGTATAAAACTTAATGTATATTGGCTAAAAAAGTAGATTAACTACAGTAATTTTTAACTATTTTAGACACGATGGAGGATTGACTGCATACGTTTTCTGGATTATATAGTCAGGTTTTTAATCAAAGTCATTTTAGGTAAAAAAACATTGAGTTTAGTTTTTCAAAAATATAAATCGACATTTCGGCCAAGCATGTGGGCCATCTTCAGTACTAAAATTGGTCAGAGAGATGTTTTCAGAATGTTAGAAATTTAAAAAAAATTAAAATAATAAGGTTGAAAAGTAAAAACATAAGACGTAAGAATTCAAAATTCTGGAATAATTGAGATGCTTACTTTCAAAAGTACACATATCCAATCTGGAAATTTTTTCAGAAAGGTGATATAATTACTGAGAGTGTCTAATCACTCACTAACAGCCTGGCGCTACAGTCCCTGTAGGACCTGGGCCTCCTCCAACAGCTTGCTCCACTCCACCCTATCTATGACTCTTCTAATCCACCTCCGCACTCTCATCTTACGAAGGTCCTCTTCCACATCTTCCATCCATCTTAATCGTGGCCTCCCACGTTTTCTCCTTCCTCCTGGAATCTCATACATCATTTTTCGAGGTAGACTCTTTGTATCCATGCGTTCAATATGACCTAACCAGCAAAGCCTTCTCTGTCTAATGACCTTGACGAGGTCTGGCTCCGCTAGCAATTACATCAGTTCTGCATTGCTTCTTGTTCTGAATTGCTCGCCTTCCTTGATAGAACCACATATTGTTCTTATTATTCTTCTTTCCCAAATTCTGAGGGAATCTTTGGCTGCTTTTGTTAGGGCCCATGTCTCGCTGCAACATGGTACAATGGGCCGTATGATTGTCTTGTAGATTATGATTTTAATCTTCCGGGAGTTCCTAAACTTCAAGACCTTCCGCAGAGAATATTAACACTTGTTGTCCGCTGTGATCTTTGCCTTGACTTCCATTGTCGTGCCATTGTTTCTAGACATCATCCCTCCCAGGTATCTGAAGGACTCACACATCCTGGAAATTCACGGTCTCCGGCTTTTAGTAGTCTAGGCTTCCCGTCGACTGCATATATTTTGTTTTTTCTTCGTTTACCAAGAGACCAAGTCTTTTTGATTCACCCTCAAACTCCTGCATAACCCCGGCTGACATTGTCCTGGCCGATATAAGAACATCGTCGGCATATGCTAGATTTGGGTCAGTCTATTATAGATCGTGCCATTTGTTCTCGTTTTTATATGTCTGATTGCTATTTCCAAAATCAGGTTAAATAACACCGGTAAAAGAGGATCTCCTTGCCTAAGTTCCTTGTTTACCTTAAATTAGAGAGTACCTACTAGTTAAGTAATTACCTTAAATTAACCCTTGCAAGAGAATGGGATTTGTTTGTTCAGTCTAAATAGTAAATGGTCGGAGGATTCAATTCAGTTCATCCAAATAAAATTAAATATGTGAAGAAAAAAAAACTTTATTTATTTTTTGGATATGTGCCTTTTTGAAAGTAATCTTCATTTATTTATTTATTTCCATAATTATTATGAAAATAATATTAATAATTAATTAACAGAAATTGAATGAAATGATGAAAAAAAAGTTATTATACAAAATAATAAATTTAGATTTTTAAGAAAGATTTAAAAAAAGCCAGTGAATTAAAATTAGTTAAGTCACAGGGATTAGCAGCTTTTCAGCCAATGTCAAACATCTATATAAAGTTTAAAAGTAATGCAGCCAAACGTGGAGGCGAAGTAGTTTAGCAGTTAGTGGGTGCTAAATGCAGTATCTTGAAATAGGGGAGGACTATGTTTTGCCCGGAATGGGGCACTTATTGCTTATTTCCGACTTAGGGTCGAGGGCGAGGAAATGATAAAATATAATATCAGGATTTGATCTGGTCATTTAATGGTGTGGTGGGGGGCGGAGCCAATATTTCCTAATATCTAGTAATCGAAGCTTCTTCCCCCAGCCACCATAAAACTTGACCGCGGCCTTCATATCACTTTTCATTAGCCCTTTCTCTTCCGTTCTCCCCATCCCCTATTTTCCAGGTTTTATAATAATAAAAAAAAAAAAAGAGGAGGGGGTTTGAGGAATAAAGAAAGAAGCCGAAAGAAGAGGTAATATATTGGATATTGCAGAGGGCCAATGAGGAAACCCTGTACAATCCCCTAACTCCTTAATGTTATCGGATGCTCCTTATTAAAAGCGGCTGTCAGTGCCCCACCACCATCAGATACCACTCCCCTGATTTATTTTATTCGCCAATTCTCCCGAAGATAACAACTTCTGACATATTAACGAAAGGGTATTTCTACAATAATTTAATGTTCGCTACAGGTGGAAATCAATTGATTTGAACTGAAATCAAGTAATTTTCTGTAGCATCGGTACGACTTGTTGCGACAGATGTTGAATTGAAACAAAAAGAGTCAATGATATATATTTTTTTTTTATTTGGTCAAATTGAAAATTGCCTAATAAATAACACAGTTCGACAGACTAAAATAACTTCAAAATGACTAAACGTAAAATGAAATGGCAGATATTTTTTTTTTTATTAACATATTATTAAAAAATGTCAGCTCAAAGCTTTGTGCCTCTCAAATAGTAAAACCAATAGGTTTCCTTATTCTATCAGTATAAAAAATGTGACGTGTAAAACCAGGCCTCTAGTTTTTGTTACTTTTTTTGTCCAGTTGAGAAAACTAAATGAACAGAGGGCGTACTTTTACTTTATATACTTGAACCTTTGGCTTTATACAATTTTCAGCGTAATTTCAGTCTTTACACTGATCTATTTCTGTGCTGCTACTTCAGGTAAGTGCGATTGTCCTCAAATAATGAAATATTTGAGTCCATTTAATATCCACTGAAAACAAGGGGCAATATTGGGATACCATATAGATCACGATTCAAAGCCTCGAGTCTCCCAAGCAGCAGTATATAACCAACCAGTCAACATTCCGCAATTAGGACAGAAAAAAGATAAAATCACATATTTGCATATCAGAGGAAGCACATCTCACGTTACCAGACTAATAGCGAATAATTAAAGAGAGATAGTGCATCACTCAAAAACAGTTCAAGATATACTGAAGGAAAAGGGAAGTAACATAAGCACAGCTCATAAAAGTTAAACTTAAACAGCTGATCAGTAATTACATAGTAAATCACTTGTTAAAAATTCAACATAAAATCCCTACACACTATACACTGAACAGTTTTGGAGTAATGTACTACATATCTCTATTTGTTTTGTATTTTAGACTGATAATCTGAGATGTGCTATCTCTGGTCTGCGTTTACGTGATGTTTTTTTTTTTCAGACCTGTTGATGCCTAAATTGGGTAAGCGCTGTTTGAGATAATCACGGCTTTTTGATGGAATCATCCAAGAGTAACCTAATAATAGCTTTTTTATATATTTTTTAAAATTTTGAACAGAAGGAAATATATTTGAAACTCATTCTTTAGATCCAGCAATACTCGTTTACCCCTGGGGACCTTCTATCGGGAAACGAAGACCATCTTTTCTAGAATCTCTGTCGTTTCATGCCTTCCTCATTAAATCTCTTGCAATCTACCCAGACTAAGTTCGT
This sequence comes from Rhaphigaster nebulosa, assembly GCA_948150685.1. Taxonomy (NCBI): domain Eukaryota; kingdom Metazoa; phylum Arthropoda; class Insecta; order Hemiptera; family Pentatomidae; genus Rhaphigaster; species Rhaphigaster nebulosa. The sequence continues at coordinate 137,106,050 of OX411307.1, forward strand.
GTGGTGCTACGTTTGTACTTTTTTAATTTGTGTTGGTTCTAAACAGTGGTGTAGTGGTGCTTCGCCTAAAGGTAATGCAGATAGAGCAACATAATTACTCACGTTTCAATCTTAATTTCAACGAATATTTTAAAAATTACTAGTAATATGGGGGTTTAGATTGATATTTTTAATATTTATAATGATTCGAGTTAACCTTAGTGTTAGTGGTTCTTGTACAATAGGACACAATTATGTACATCGTTTAACTACACGCTGCACTTCATAGCTCGTTCAGAAACTAACTATGAACTCGTTTTCCGAGTTTCTTTGTCTTTCCCCTCTATTCTTGTGCCCACGAAGTATTCGGCTGTCGCTGTCTGCGTGTTGCCATATTTGGTTTTTATTTTTACTCTAGGCGCATGGGCAAGAGTTTTTTTTTTTTTTTATCTACTGCTAAATAAGTTCACTATTTTCATCTGATTAGAGACTAATAATTAGAATGATTAGAAAAGAATTTATTTGAAAACCCACCTCGAGTTTTTTCGAATTAATTTATTTTTTCTTTTTGATTCACCAAACATACAGTGTAGTAAGTAATAATGTAAGGAGTGTAATGTTAATCTCTGATTTATCATGTACTGTGTTATTTTATCTTTGGTCGTAATCATTGTTTTAATGATGCCCGGAAAGGTTAATTTTAACGGCACAGTTAATTTTAAAACTACACCACATACTGTAAGGGGCTAAACCTATTCTAGCTTTAATGACAGTTAAAGTATAAACATAATTGGATGATTACTATATGAATCGTTCTTATTAGTGCAGATAAATAAATTTGTTTATTAATAAATACATTATAAAACATTAGCCAAAATTGCGTTGAGAAATACAGCACTTGAGTAATTAATTGTTTCCTTTTTCGCAGACTGTGATTGCTATTATCCAGTGAACAAGTAATGTAAAATTATTGCGTAGATTACATGTTGGGCAATATTTATTATCATATATGAACATGGAAAATTTTCTGAAATAATATAAATACAAATATATTATTGTCGTATAAATAAATAAAATAAAAAACGGGTAAGAAAATCCCAAGACTCGATGCCGACAATACCAATAGTCGTTGTATACGAATCTCCCTCCACTGAATTTTATCTAACGCCAAATCCTCAAGGCCGGACCTAACACACGCATCCCATCTACGTTTCGGTCGACCTCTAGGACGCTTCCCCGACGGATTAGTGCTGTTCTTTTAGTGATTCTGATAACTTCACATGTCATCTCATTCGCCGCGATGAAATTATGCAATTATATTTACTGGATGCAGCTCACACAATCCAGCGTTGTATAGCCAACTGAAATCTCCAAATTAATCGTCCTTTTCGCTCAAAATATTCTGCGTTAACCTTGACGCATTGCTCTTCTCCTCACTTAAGTGGCCAGTTTTCGAATCTGTAAAGAACGGTAAAAAAGTATAATATTTTTGTAAATTCTTGCATTCAGGTTTTCGACAAATATACGCCAACTAAGTAATTACGCGACTACTAAATAACAATTATTATCCTTACCGGGCTCACGCATTTTGCCACCCAGGATTAAAACTTTTCGGTATGGATTTCTATTTTTCCATTCCATCCCTTATTTAAACAAAACTGAGAAAAGGGAGTTCCCCTGTTGTGTAAATGGTGAAAAAGTATTGTGTGTATTGCAAACTTTCCCGCTCATCCGCTAATTCCGGTGGATTGGAATAATCTATACACTTTTTTTTTAAGCGCAAAACGTTTTAAAAATCAAGAACGTTGCAGGAAAAAAAACTTTTAAGAAACGCCTTTCGATGGATGGCTTCTGACTTATTCAATAATCCAAAACAAATATCCTTCATGTAATGAAATATATGGCGTATTAACTGAGAACATAGCTCCCAGTCGTACAAGGTGATATTGACAGCTGGTAATTTATTGCTAGGCTTGAGCCCCCCCTCCCCCCACCCTAACTGCCCCCTCCAACATTAACATGCACACAATGTTCTCAACTCGACTTGGATATGACAGGCAATTTAAGAAGTGTTATATTCAACTGTGTTTTTATATACAACTTGATACTTGTTTTTAATAAAGATATTTTAGGAATGTATGATTCGCCTAGTTGCTTTGCTCCGTTCGAGTGAATTCTATCAGAAATTCGCTGCATTAATTCTAGCATACAACCCGGTAAGAGATCCCAGTTAAAGATTTAAATTGAGTCGAATTTTTTCACAGTCATACGGATCAAATGAATATCTTTCACAAACTCGCATTGCAACAGGTAAATCGAGTAAGCCATACCAATCTTTAGCGCCTTTTGATTTTTTTTTTTTCATGTAAGTAATCTGTAGTCAGTTCGAGCAGGCTGAATCTGGGACCACATAGAGTGTATTCTGAGCATTGTGGTTTCAGTTCCATCTTTTTGGGGTTTTACGTCAATATTTTCTCCACAGTACACAAAATTCAACGAGGGACATGGGAAATCTATTACTGAACTCTCAGAACGAACTATTTGTCAGTGGTTGATGTGGAAATATTTGCTGCCTTTATGCGTGGGGTATTTTGCTTTTATAAATCATATAAAACACTATTTTTCACATTATGTTTGTTGCCTCATCGCAAAAATTTGATACATTGTTTGTACTTTTATTTTGAAAGGAAATATAAAAGTATGTTTTAATTTAAAATTATAATTTAGTTTTAGTTATAATTTTAAATGTTGGAGAAGCATGTACTTTCTTTATCTTTATCTTTCAATCCGAAGGGTCTGATTTATTTTTAGAGATACTGACAATATGTATTTATATATATATATATATATATATATATATATATATATATATATATATATATATATAAAAATATTTATATATAAAAGAAGAAACAAATTATCGTTATGATATATTGGAGGATTCACACACATACATATATGTATATATGACAATAGTTATAAAAATTATCAGAATATTATATTTTTATTTAAAAACATTATTTAAATTAATAACGGAAAAAGTCTCTCCTGATAGGACTATTATTCCAACATAATATGCATTTTTTGTGAATTTGAATATTAAACAGTTATAGAAAAAAATATATATTTATATTTTATTGGTATGCGATCAGTGAAACAAGACCATAATGCATCATTCATTACGCCCTAGTGTATTTCGGATCATTAACATGTACTAATAAATTAGTTAATTTGTTTAATTAACAGCTAGCACTGCGGTTCAATTTTTTATTCCTATATTCCAGTAAACTAAATTCCAGGCATTCAAATTCGATGATACCAGATCCTAAAGAGAACGTCTACCATTATCCTACCCGGTCATGTCTTTGAACTTCAGCCAAGTCGTGAAAGGATCTTATTTCAGCTTTTCGAAAATAAAAAAAAACATCTGAACAACCTGCAACAGTTAAAATGCCGCCTTAAAAATTTAAACACGTTCACTTGAAAACGATATCTACAACAGAGAACGTTATGATTCACCATTTTTTGTTTTATTTCTCATATCACACCTTACTTTATCATGTTATATTTAAAATATTGTAACGCAAAACTCATAAACAGAATGGTTAATTCCGTTAATTGATGAGAGAGAGAGAGAGTGAGAGAGAGATGTTTTTTGTACAAAAGTAACATAACAATAACCATTCATGATTGGAAAACAAGAAAAGTAAAATTTGTTTGAAAATTCAATAAATTAAACATATTTTGTCTGAATTACAGAAAAATATAAAAAAATGAGAAAATAGGATAACTGTCGTAGCAAAAAATGAGATTAGTGGTATACCGTGTGCAAAGAAAACTGTTGATGTTTATCACTCAAAATAAATGATCTAATTTTTAATGAATTCACAATTAAATGATAAACCTTTATCAAATGAAATTCGTTTTTTATGTCGAGTATCTTTCGAATAATGTAACAAATACACAAAATAATAAATTATTATCCTATATTTATTCTAGGTCCCAAAAAAAAAAAAAATTAACTCTTGGGGATTTTATAGAAAATTTATCTGTGAACAAAAAAGCTCCTATGAACATGGGTCGGCAAATGAAGTCAACCAGTTTTCTGGCCAAAAACTTGGAACAAAATGCGTTTTTCATTTTCATTGATTCAATTTCATTTTCGACACTTTGGCAATTTATGAAGAAACGTCTTCTTTCATTAAAAAGCGGGTCGAAATTAACGTGATAGAGGACATGTTTTAGCGAAGGAAGGAGTGATCTTATTAAAAAAAAAAAAAAATTACATTTTGCCTTAAGAAATTTAAAAAAATGTAAACACTAATATATATATATATATATATATATATATATATATATATATATATATATATATATATATATATATATATATATATATATATATATATATATATATATATATAAACATTGAAAAGAAAATTAAAGATATCGTTATTGCTCATCAATAGATATCAAAGTCCGAATAGAAAAATTACCTAGTGAATTATAAATATAAAATCGGATCCAAGAATGTATTGGAGGTTCTGTAATTTATAAAATTTTGATGTTGTTCTACAAGAAAGTAATGAAAAGATGAGAATAACAGGAAAACTTGGTCGAAAATGTAAACGAGGTTATAAGTTGAATTATATATAGCAACTGGGGGAGGGGTCTCAAGGACGTTTGTAATTCAATGCGAAAAATACAATACATAATATTTATTTATTTAGCTTTATTTATTTATGCCACACCATAATGTTGTCTACAGGTAATCTCTATATTCACTATCAGTTTTCCACATATTTTCTATTAGTGTAACTTATATATGAAAACGGGGCAAGCTATACAGTACCCGCAATACAGAATGGTTATCAGTGTTGAGCGGATCCAAACGACGGACACGGTTGCATATACAAATGAATGTAATGTAAAATTAGCGAGGTAGAAATCTTTAGGAAATATTATTTTACTCAATGTAACTGTAATTTTAGTTCTGAAGATGTTAGCGGAATCTCGAAGCATTAAGAACAAGAACAACTATTTCGCGGCATATACCTTAAAAATATTAGTTTGAAATTACTCAGAGATTGAAGCAATGGCGTTATTTGAGATATCATTCAATATTGAAGCCGTTTCTTAAATTTTTTTGTTGGTAGATAGCCATATTGGGACTGTCATTTAGAATTTTATATCTTCAACACCATATTGAAATTTATCGTCCACAAAAAAAAAAAAATTCTCTTTTTGATAAGAAATAATTTTTATTTAGATATGTGGACTCAATAATGGGCCGGCCATTTTGAATATTTACTAGTGACATGAATTGGTTTGAAACTCCAAAACCAACTCATTTCACTGAATATATTAACCTTATATTCGACCTTGAGGGGATAGTTTTCTCCGTTCAAAGCAACCTTTGCTAATATAAACAAATAAATGGTCAGTAATTGTCATATAGCCATAAATGTTTGCAAAATTAGATGGGATAAACTTCAGTTGGTTTACTTTTCAATACTTTAGAATACTTATGTAACTATATTTTAATAGAAAAACAATATTTTTCTAAAATATCAAATTGTCTTCGGGTTAATTTTTTTTTTATTTTTTTTTTTTTATGTAGGCACTCCTAATCACAACATTTTTATCCCAGCTTATGACCTTTCTCGTAAAACATTAAATCATATTTTTGATCCAGCGTAAGTTAGTTTTCTACAAATTATTTCATTTCATATTACATCGTTATACTTGAGAATGATCTTAATAAATTGGGACGAAAAGTCAAGTTATGCAACTAAGAGTCAGAATTTTGGTTTTTTAACCAGCAGACCATCAGGTTTTTAAGAAAAATATTGTTTCTTCTAAATACTACCATAGAAACATGTAGGTATATATATTTTTTTCTAGATAGCATCAGAGGACTCAAAACTGAAAGGAGTTTTCCAATTATACCAATACATCATTATTGTTCAACTTATACATCTGCCATTATTCGTTCATAGGATAATTGATACCTATAAAATCTTGTTCGTATTGGAAGGAAAGGCTTGAGGATATTAAGTAGTACAAATATAGTTTGTAATGACCATTTTGTTTTTGCCTATAAGTTTCCTCATATATCTGGGTTGTATCTTGTGTATATCTCCATGTCGGTTGCGTTCCTATAGAATCACGTAGTGGATAGATATCCACCAAGAAGACACCAACCCGATGGAGTGACGTTGGAGTACGCGGCAGTGTAGTACTGCATAAAAATGATGTTATCATGGTTACAAGATTCAGGAATCCTTGGTGTCACATTTACAACGTACAAGTGAGATAAACTTTTGTTCCCATTGCAATTCTCGCACGTCCTTCCCAGGTGAGATTTAAGTATTCATACTAAGCGTGACGGTTATTGGTATCAATCTAGCATTCGTCCTTTAATTATTATATCTCTCTGAATCTCTTTCGCTTATAATAAACAACAGAAATGTTATTGTATAAACGGGATTATAAGATGTGATGTCTACGGTCTGCATCAGTACTGATAACTGGACTGGCGAAACGTTGACTGGTTAGTTATTTACTAATATTTGAGGGACTGGAGTATGGGTGTGATTCCTTGTATAATATTTAGGCCCGGGGAGGGAGGGGGGGGGTAAATGTGGCCCAATCAAAATATTGACCAATTTTTCGTTTCTTACAGTTAGGTATAACGCATAGGCAGATAAACAAACTATTAAAATTTATTTAAATTATCTTATCATCAATTTAAAATTTATATTGAAAGAGTTGACATTTTATATTCGATTTATATTTTAATTCCTCCTCTTCTTTGATCTCCTTCAGTCCTTTTATCCAGACGTTAGCTTCAGTACTGCTTCTAATATTAGCGATTGACATTAAAAAATTCAAGTGAAAAAATAAATGCAATATATCACAATAATATAGTTTAAACTAAAATAAATAAAACCCCTAATTAATAAATGATTAATTATTGGATTCAATTTAAGAAAGAGCATTTTAAAATTGATGTGAAAAATCATAGTTATTGAAATATTAAAGTTAGTAATGTATTTTTTATTTTATTTGATTAAGGCCTCTACCCTAGAGTATTATATAAATACACATGCATTTATACAAATATAATGCAATAATATGAAATCACATGACTTATTAAAATTGTTATTTGAAAAAAAAAAGAAGTGTTTCTAATATCATTTTTTAGACGCGTGAGACAACTGTACCCCAACTCTTTGAACGTATAAGATGTTGATCACTAACGGCAGTGAGGGAATATCCAATTCTAGATTGGAATATGGGTGGCAGCTGCTCGAAATTTCACATCCCAAACGTAAACATATGATGACATATACTGTGTTGAAGACTGCTGGGTGACACCTGTACTCCAAGCGCCTACTCCAGAGCTAACTATATCTTTGTCTCTCTTTTCTGAGTTTTTACTCTCTTTCATTAGGTAAAAAATTACAGAATATATAAAAAAAAAAACTTTTTATTTAAACGCTAATGAGGTTTCTTAAACTACTCTTCTTTGGTTTGTGAGACTTTGTCGGAGTCTATTTCTCTGGTCACTTTATGAAAATATACTAAGCTTCACATTCAAAATACAACTAGATTCACACATAATATATTACGTATTCTAAAGATTAAACTAAAGACAAATCAGTATTACATTTCTGAAAAATACAATGTTTTTTATCAAATAAAAAGTATTCAAAACTATTCTCTTCACAAGACTGGACGTAGGCGTTAACGGTTCTAGGATAGTAAGCATTGAGACCAAAATAAACACAAACAATTAAGAGATTCGCGTATTCAACAATCGGCCTTTGCTTTCGGATTTAAAATCTCCAAAGTCTACAACGGGGACGTTTAGAAGCCCATTCAGGGTATGAAGTGGCTGCGGAAATCTATTACAAAACGCCGCAGTTAAGAAAACTGTCATTAGACGACTGCCCCAGTTGGAAAAGCGAAGATAGCCTGTTGAAGGGCAACTTCTTGAAAGGGAAAGAAAGAGCGGTACGCCCATCGACGGAGGTTAGGTAGGACAGGCTAAGAAGCTTAATTAGCTCATGGGAGTGACTGATTGATGGGCTAACCCCTTCTCTTCAGTAATTAGCCATCAGGGGGTAGATTGGTACTAATGCCTCCCACCAATCCGATAGCAACTGCCATTGTGGTCTCTACGGCTCACTCCCTTCAAATTAAGAGTAAAGAAAGTCATTAGACCTTCTAGTACTTCAGTTGTTATTTACTTCTGGATGAATACTTCTTTGATACTTGTTGCCGTCGTCTGAGGTAGGACGAAATGACGTACAGAGAGCGTACACTTAAGTGCAGCTGTCCCATTTTAAAACATATTTCTCTCGATTTTATGATAGTTCGCCTTTAAACAGAAAACACTTGATTCTTCGCTAAACCTTCTGTAAGTACGAGTATATGATAACATCTTTTTCTGCAGTTAAATAGCAAACTATGATCGCATTTTCATTTGCACAATGGAATGCATAATGCTCTAATAAGTTTGAAATGAAACAATTTCTAATATATTGAGGGATGGAAAGCCCATCTTCACCACGACCCATGTGGATCTTTTGTGAGAACTTCTCTGTTTGTCTAAAGATCCCATGCGATGATTCTTACGAAGTACATTAGGTTCTTGTTTCTGTGCGCTCCTTGCCTAGGGCTTACGTACTTTAGTAAATTTTTGCTTAATAGTTTATAAACCGTATTGTATACCAAACATTATACAGTTGCCGTTATATCCGCTATACTTAGACATTTCCAGCGGTCTCCTCCTGATCAATGAGCTGAAATTCAAGTATGGTAGTTTTCAAGGTAGAACAATACCATTAGAAGTGGGGATAAATTTCGGTCAAAATTTAGGCGTTTAAATTTTTTTTTTTTTTTTTATCGATGTGTTTAAGGTTTGTACAGCCATTCCAAATTGAGTAATATGGTTGACAATTTGTGTGAATTGAGGTCGTGTTAGAGAAGTGCTTTTTGGGGGTCCACATTATTTCTCCTACCCACTTCATTTTGATTTTTTCAATTTTATATAATAGATAATTTAAATTACGACCTTATTGACCGAGCTACACTACTCAGGTTTTTTATTTTATTTTTTATAGTAGCTTATTTAATAATATAATTATTTCATTTTTGATTATCTTTTTCTTTATTAATTATTTTTAGTCCCGTCTATAAAGCCCATTGTAATTTTATTCTAAAAGGCCTTGTCCCGTCATAAACTGACATTATTATTACTAAAATATATGTATTACTTTCATTTTCCCTTAGCACTGAAGTCCACACCAATCTTTTTGGATTTGGATTTGCTTGTTTTATTCTGTTACTTTAAGAATTTGTCTTTTGATGATCATTCTTAACATTTTCCTTGTAGGAGTTATCTATCTTAATCGATATAACTTTGTTCCTATTTACAATTAAACATAACAATTGTTTAAGGTATGCATATATAGGATACTGTCCTGCTGCAATCAATTTGAGTTGATTTACTGTAAACGATGGGAACAGATACCGTCAGAAATATCAGGGTCGTAAATCGAAATTTCTTTAGGGTTATAAGCCGTGACAGATATTTCCTCCTGTTTTTTTTCCCTTCTGAGGGGGTCTTCCCTGGCTGCCCCCCCGTGGACTCCTAAAACGCAGACGAGGGTAGGAGGGGCAATAGGAGAGCTATCGAAACGAGAGGAAAATAAGATAAATATCATGGAGAAATAATATGTAGAGCCATTATTTGCGAGCGGGTCTGTAGGAAGACAGTGTATTTCACTGTTCGGGCGGGGACGGCAAATGTAGCGTGCACAATGCACCCTCTTCCCTCCTCCTTTTTCTCACACCAATTGGCTATAAAATGCGATCGCTCCCTACCTACCGCAAAATATTGTTCTTCTTATCAGATCCACTGCTAACGGCTCTCTCAGCCATTTTACACCCTTTTCCCTTCAAGGCTTCTAACTCGACCCTTCTTGGGATATCGCTTCTCAATTTCTTTATCGATTCTTGTTTCGCTTAGTAAGCCCAGTGGCGTTAAGGTATAGAATTTTGCACCTGTACTGGTACCTCGATTCAATAACGATTATTGGTACCGATATGGTTTCAGGATATAAAGATGATACCTTCAGCATCATTCAATGACGACATTAAATTTTGGGTTCCGGTTGGGCATTGTTGTATGGTTGTAGCACAGGTAAATATTGAGTTAGAAATCTTTTGGCGGTGGGTATAATGAATCTCACATAAATTTAAGTAATAAAAGTTTTATTTATAAACAACTAGCTGACCTGGAAACGTATCGCTATTGCTTGATTTGCTTATACATATAGAATAAATGAACACAATTGAAAGTTTGATAAAAATTATTGTATTTATAAATTTAGTATTAAAAAATCGAATTAATTGAAGTTAAAAATAGAATTAGTACACCCTTTATATAGATAATCGTGAAACAGACAGACCAATCAATCAAAAATTCCTTTTTTTTTTTTTTTTTACTCAAGGGCTCTGCACCTTCTAGAACCGTTGAAAACTGTACATTTGACCGATTGCGATATTTTCCTTACCAAGTAGCGAAAATAAAAACATGGCTATAAAGTCCAATGCGCTGTATCATTGCTGATAACGATTCAATTTTGATGTTTTTTTTAAACTCTTTTTGTACCCTTTTAACGATTCAAACCAAATTTTTAGTGCGCTGAAACAAACCATGTCATCCTATTTGGTTAGAAAAAATCTGCAAGCCTAGTCTTTTTCTAATTTAAACACTTTTTAAAATTTATCCGACCAAAAATCAATCATCTCATTTGTGTATATTATTACTTTATTATAGCTTGAAAAACAAATACTTTGCTGGAAAAACGATGCCGATATTATTTTTCAAATTACAGACATAAAATAAAGCAGCATTAACGTGTTTTGTTTATTCTCAACTCCTAGGTTATACATTAGATGATTTTTTTTTGTAGGAAATTTAATTATTTTTTATTTATTTTTTTTTCAGAAGAAGAATTTTATTCTGGGACTAAGTCCCTTAAGAATAACACAATCGAACAAATAAAACAGAAAATGTATCTGACCATAAGATACAAAATAAAGATCAATTAATATTTTCAATAAAATAATAAGCATACAATATAAATTCTTGTCTTGAAAAGAATAATTAATGTTAACCAACAATTTAAAAAAAAGGAAGAAAAGAAAAAGAGAGAAAATGAAAAATACAAAAATAATGGGCTGATTAGCAAAGTTGAAGCTAGTGCATTAAAAACTATTATTTTCTTCTGGTCTAGGTTTTAATCTTAAATTGCAATTTCATAATTAGAAAGCATCATTTTGGAAAGATAGAAGGTGTTGGAAAAGGAGGGATTTGAATGAGCTTAAAGAAAAAGCATGGCGGATATTAGAAGGAAAGGAATTCCAGAGGATAGAGGAGCGGGCGACAATGGAACGTTTGAATGTTTTGGTTTTATGGGAAGGGGTATAGAGGTCAGAAAGGCGGCATCTTGCTTCCAGTGCGTGGACCGAGGATTTGAATTGTAGGAGACTGTAGATGTAGGAAGGGTGCTGGGTTGTGATAGTTTGGTATAGGAAATATTCGAGGAAATATTGTCTACGGTTGGAGGGGAAGTGCCCGTCTCGAGGTACCGAAGACAAATCTTAAAAAGCAGATTAACGATATATACATAAAAAATTCTCCCTAATAACAGTTTTCCATAGCAAAGGCGGCTTTTTACCCCGGTAGCACAACATTAGAGAATAATGAACATAGAGAAGCTTCTGGATTAACACCAGATTAGGAGCCAAAACAAGATAATTACTGAAAAAGTGATAACCGGCCAATTCAGCTGCTATCTTCACTTGTGATTTAGTGTTCTTAATGTGTTGCCTGTCCTACTGTGAGCATGTTCATGATGAGTAGGAACGTTAAAACGTTAAATCACCAGGAAAACGCCATCGAATTGTTGCTATAGGGAGGAAGGGTTGTCGACGCGCCAAATCTCTCAACGGTGGTGCAAAGCAACTTCGTAAGGTGGAAGAATAATTTTTTTATTTATGTTTCAATTGAAGATAGACCTCATAGATAGCTTTGTAGTATAGTTCCAAAAGAAACCGAAACTCAAGATCCGGTGACCTACACCGTCAGCTGGAGTGTAGTACAACAGTGACTTAATTGTACGAAATTGTCTTCTTAGAACACGCCATTTTTGCTAGGTGCGAGAGCAAGGCTTGTTAAAATACTTAAAAAAACTAATCCTTTTTTTTAAATTATGATTTGTTAAGCATTTCTTAATTTTATTTATCATATATTTCTATTATAGCATTTCTATATTTTAATTTATCATTTTAAGTATTAATTTATTGATAATATCGATTCTTACAACTTTTTAAATAGCAGAACAGCTGAGGTATCGGTAATTGAAGGCCAGAATTAAAACCTGTCGGGGGGTTCAACATTTTTATTGGCGGCCTTGAATTGACTAACATCAGGTTGTGTCGCCCAGTTTGCAATATTCCCATTATTTACATGATTAAAAATGTATATTCATAAGCACACGTCTATATTTTTCGGCATTCAGGACTTAGTATGATTAGCTAAAAAATATGATACTTGATACCTATAATATAAAGAAAGCAAAGAATAATAGACACAAAGTAAATTAGTCAAATCAATATTTTACACCCAGTTGGAAGATTATATGATATTTATATTAGGTACGTTCACAACTTATTTTCAACGTTTCAGGGCATTCCCAATCATCTGGAAACATATCTTATTTTTCCATGCTGTATAAAAATTTTTAGATTCCATAGAATCCACAATAGTGCATTATTGTTAACAGTCATTCCTCGTTAACATTTTAGTTTTTTAAGTATTTTAACAAATGACAAAATATCATGAATATGGATTTTATAGGATCGAGAAATTGATATAAAAAAATGAAAAAAAAAATTGTTTCCTGATATTGCAGGAATGTATTTCTACTCCGAAACGTTGAAAATAATTTGTGAAAAGAAAAAAAGGAAGATACGTCATAGATAATGTACCTAAAATTAAAAAAAAAACTATGTGCGATTCTAACAATTTGTAGACAGTTTTAAAAAAAAATTAAAACAATTAGTTAATTTAACATATCAAGGCTCAGTAAAAGATTCGACATCGAAATAAATATCACTACCTACAAAAATGAATCACCTACTATCGTATGATGTATAATTATACAAATTCCATTGAGAATTACTCCAATAATACTTTGAACAAGATATATTCTCATGTATCCAATTTAATATACTATTATATATAATTTTATCAATTTATATATAAGACGGGAAGTAACATTTATAAACATGAGTGAATATAATTCATAAATCTTATGATCGGTAATATACAACTGTCTGATTAGTTAATTGGATTTAATTATTTATTAGCGATTGGAGTAGAACTTTAATTTTTAAGTATGGGCTAATTCGCCAACAGGATGATTTTTAGCTTCAATGGTTTTTATTGCGAGATTGAAAAATTCTGAGCCTTAAAAATCGAAGCTCTTCGGTATCCAGCAGTCAGCGACCAATTGCCTCTTTTCAAAACCTTTGTATAATTATTAGACAAAGGAATACTAAATTTAAAAAAACCTTACAGATGAGAAATATCTGTATTAATAATGTAATATTCATCATGATCAGTGGTATTTTTTAAAAACGATAACTACATATTTCTTATTAATTTATTTGGTTTTACACATTTTTAACAAGAGCAGAGCTCTGGAAATATAGTTCCATCTGCTGATAAGAGATGGCGCTAGTTGTACTTCACAACGGCTAGCGAGGTGCCGTCAGCCAAGATCAAAGCCGAGAAAATATAACATATTATTACTAAGATGTTATATAATATTTTATTGCATTTGATTTAAAATAAGAAAATATGTTTAATGACCTTTAAGTTTGATTAAAAAAAAAATCAAAGACAAATGAAAATAATGTTAGTCAATTATAAGTTATCACAAGTATAATTTGTTTCATTCCGTTCATCATGTCTAATTATAACAACAGCCATTGAAACATAAAGTAAAACATTGCACAGTTATTATTAATGTATTATTTCACAATAATAAATTTAAACATTACTAGATATGATTGATAATTTGACAGTTCATAAGGGTCTTACAACAAATTTAAGTAATTTTTTAATTATTTAACTTCGTATAGGACAACCTGTTATTAAAAAGTAACTAAAAATCGGTTTCGTAGGAGTTAATTTTAAATTATTGATTCAATTTAGCACAATTTTTCAATGAAGTTAAGAATTATCAACTCTGATAATTTACTTATTTTGATATTATAATCATATACGTTGTACTGTTAAATAAATCATTAGCCCCTTATGATTAATTTATTTCAAATTATAATTTCAAGCTGATATTTATCTATACTCTATTGTCTCCAGTAAGTAAAGAGTGTGAATATAACTTCTTCTCAGAAGACCAAAAAGGAAATTAACATTTTACTTTATATCGTCCCCATTGCCAATGATTTTTTTTATATCTGGATCTTTTTGCTCCCCTGAGCCCTAGATTTGTGTTTATTAGATTTTATTTTGCAAATTATGCATCTGTTAAATTAATAAAACTAAGGATTTCGAAAAATATGGTTTTTCACATTCGTTTCTTAAACGTGCTGTTGACGATTAAGCGTGGTGTTTGTATAAAGTACATAGTTTATAACATAAGCATCTTTATTTACTGTCTATACTGCTCAGATTATAAAAAAAATTATTAACTGAAATGCTAGCCATATACATCAGAAATTAAAACAAAAAAAAAATTGAATAATGTTTCTTTCCACTTTAGCTCTAAATATTTGACATTAATTTTTGGCTAATAAAGTATTAATTATGTTTCTTTAGTTGTACCATGTTTTTTGTATCATAAATCCTATTACCAATTGATTTTGTTCGCACATATAAATAATCCGACGCTCATCTTTCCGATGTGATTTTCTTTTCTCTTTTTTGTTACAAAAGAATATTATAATGTCATGGTTTAGCATTGATAATAAAATTTTTAACAATTTAACGATAATATTTTAGTTGTAAACGAGTGTAGTCATAATTATCGGATTAGTTCAAATAGGCTAAATTCGCTTCACCACTATTTATTCTGCTTATAACGACGTTTCAGCTCTATCATCAAGTAAAATTCGAAAAGGAACCAAATTTGCATCAATATTATAACAATTTATAATCTTAATTCATTTATATATCTTATCAACTTTTTTAAAAAAATTGACCTTCCATTCAAATTGTCTTAATTTTATTTTATCTGTGTATTACTATCCTTTAAACAAATTATTTTTAAGCCAGTATTTCATAAGTTGATCCATTAATTTTTTTTAATTTAAAAAAAAAATATTATCCTGCTTATTTATTAATTATAAGAATAGATTAGTTATTTATGGTTATTATTCATAATAATTGATTTTAAAGCTGCCAATTTAATGATTATTGCAAAACTCAGAGAAAGTAATCTTAAATTAAATCATTTAGTCTAAAGACTGTTTGAAGTAATCCCATAAAACTTTTCTTCACCTAAAAATCTATAAAAGGGTAATTTTTATCTATATTTCATAAAATCGTAATGCACCCTTCCTCCATCTGTACGTATCGTAATACCTCGTTTATTTGGACTAACTGGAACCAGAGGGAACCTTTTGGGTTCCTTACTCATTTCTATCAGCAATTCCTTCTCTATCGCGTCCATTAAACACCACTTATTTCGTCATCTACTCCATGGCCGATTTACCTTTACAATGTAAACAAAATTTATTCAAGTTTAAACACATACATATTGCTTGTATAAATTATTTTATTTTTTTTTTATTAGGATTTTCCACTGAAGTATTGGGTTTCCTTAACCATAGATCTTGTATGTCTCCTCTAGACTCCAAGGCCTGTTCCTCGCGAAGAACATACCCCATCAAAATTATTTATAATTAATTAATATGTGACTACATATATTTTCTAATATAATCAGACGAAGTTTCGTGTAAATCTACAGGGTGTTTAAGACTCGATTGACACCCCCCTTGAAATCCGCAATTTTTAAAATTTATGGGTGAAACCTGGCGAGGAACAACCGTGTTGCTTGAAGTTTCCTTCGAGCTAATATTAAACCCCCTGACTTTCTCCGGCACTTCTCCAGCGCACATAACTCTGGAAATTCTAATTAAAGTATTATAATTTATGACGGATTCTTATAGCAATCAAATCAAATATCGATCAGACGCTTCGGTAAGGTGCTTATTAGAAAAATCCGCAATAAATCGGATTTTTTCAGATGCATTTTCATTTTCCTCCAAAAAAAGCCTTCTATCAAAAATACCTCCATCATAAATTTTAGAGCTAACCCTATGTTAAGCACTAACTGAGTTAATGCTTTTTGAGCATAAGCCCAAATTGTCATTTTGCTGAAAATGCCTGTGTAGAATTCTCAAGTGCGGTGTGCGTTTGATGACCGTTTCTTACAGTACATTAAAATTAATACAATTTTTGTTCTTTAAACTTTTTCCTCGTCATTCGCACCGTGAAACAAAGGAACCCACAAAAAAACTGCGATTGTCTTTTGTTAATCCTCGATATAATCGTCGTTCTTTTCTTAGATTGGTGCAACGTGCTGAAATGGCTGGCCGTCTTGGAAGAAAGAAACGGTAATCACACACCACACTTGAGAATTCCATCCCGATCTTTTCAGCAAAACAGGATTATCTCAGTTAGTACTTATTTAGTCAGATACAACTTTTACAATGGAAGTAGTTTTGATAAAGGCTTTCTAGTGGAGGAAAATGAAAATTCGTCTGAAAAAAATCCGATTTATTGCGGTTTTTGGTAAGAAGCGCTTCACCGAAGCTTCAGATCGATATTTTCACCGATATAGCATCGCTTTAGAATTTGATTTCCTATAAGATTCCGTCATAATATATAAGCCATTCCACTGATAATTCCAGAGTTATATGCGCTGGAGAAGTACTGGAGAAAGTTAGGAGGTGAATATGAGCTCAAAGCAAAACTTCAAGCGACACGGTTGTTCCCCGCTAATTATCACTCCTAAATTCTAAAAATTGCAGATTTTAAGAGGTGTGTCAATCGAGTCTTGAACACCCTGTAGATTTACATGAACCTTCGTCTGGTTATATTAAAAAAAATATATGTAGTCACTTATTAATTAATTATAAATAATTTATGGGCATGGTCTTCGAGAGCATCCCTCACCCCTTGGATAGAATAGTCTGGAAGGAGATTATACAAGATATAAGTAAAGGAAACCCACTACTTCAGTGGAAAATCGTAATAAAAAAAAAAAATAAAAAAAAATAATAATATCTTTCATCGAATAGTACATCAATGAGATGCAAGATTGAGTTTGTAAGCAACAATGAAAAAGTATTTTTTTTTTGTTAACCGCCTTATTCCTGCAGAAATCTTTTTCTTGAAAACATTTGTGTGTAAACAAATATCTAATTAATTCTGATTTAGTGTGATTTTATGCTCAAAATATCCATAGAGAGAGTTCCTCCTTTTTCGCTAAGCATAAAATATAACTACAAGCGAATTTAGATTTAAACACACGAATATTAATTAACACACATTACATTGGAAGTTACCAAAATCGAGAATTTATCAAAATATTCTAAATGAAAATGGTTGTAAAATTGAAACTGTATAAGCGAATTTTTATATCACTTTCGATTACGTGTTAGTTTTGAATCCCAGGCAAACTTGGGCATCGACACCCAATGAAATAACTATGCACCTTCCCAACAACTCGATGTTTTGATGAAACAAAGGGAGAAAAGAGGATTTTTTTTTTTTTTAAGGGGTGAGTGGGTGTAGGGGTCTGAAGCCAACTTGAGGAAAAGGTTCAAGAGTTGTTCTGTTTGCCTTTATTTTAGTACTAACAAAAGAACTGACGTACTATAATAAGCGATGATATGTTTGTTTAAAGGCGAAAATGTTAAGAAGTTCGTCTTCGATAAAATAAAACAGTAAGTTTGAAAATTAGTTTACCATGGAACCTATTGTCTTTAGTGATATGAAAGTATTTTTCATATTTATGAGGCAGATTAAAAATTTAGATCCCGTTGACTAATAAAGTTTTTAAATCAATGAATGCGAAAACCCAAGAAAAGAAATAGAAACCATTATAAGGTTATCATCGGAATATTATAAACATTACAATATCTGTAAGAATGATTCTGTTGAATATCAATAAATAATAATACATAAGTCAACGTTTCGCCAATTCAGGCATTATCAGGACTGAAAAACATAAATCCGCATAAATATATGTTACAGATATCACATCTTGCCATACCAGCCTAGAAAATACTATCCAAATAGATATTTCATGTTATGTTATAATGCATACGGGGAGTGAAGATGCAAAATGGTATAAATCCATTTTTTGTCATTTTTGACATTTTTAACGTTTTCCACTCTGTTTAGCGTCCTCTAAAAACATCAATGGTGGTGCAACCTCGACACCCCAAAACGTACTAAATCCAATCTAATTTTACGTTCAAAGTTAGCGTTGAGTTTCAAAAGGGGATAAATCCCTGTTTCTCAAAACAGCTACTTGGAGCGCCACATAAGAAAGTAACAATGAACTGTAAATGTTATGTTATTGTGTTTAATCTATTTTGTTGTCGTTAGTAGCGTAGCCAGGATTTCGTTTAGAGGGAAGTGGAGGGGGGGGGGGGGAGGGGTCCACCCAAGGATCTACTTTAAAGAAACCCTCCCCAACCGGGGATTTAAGATAGTCCTCTCTATATACAATATCGTCTATGCCTAGTTATGTTATTTATAAAATAACATTCAAATAGGGTTATATAATTTTTGGTAACAGATAATGGTTACAGTACTTTGTAATTTTGGGACCCTCTGGACCCTCTCCCTGGCTATTCCACTGGGAAAATCCTAAAAAAAAAAATTAGTAAAATTAAAAATATCAGATTATCGTTTAATACTAAGGTTAAATGATTAAGATAATAAAATGTGTTAATTGTCATGAGTTTTTTCCTTATTTATTTTTTGTTTTTTTTCCTTAATTTTTCATTTTCATTCATTTTTTTTAAAACTTAGTATTTGGAAAAGTTAAACAATATTTTGCAAACCTATCTCTGATTTAGTTAAGAAAATTCTGATGCATTAATAACTGTTTCAAAAGAACAATAAAGCATTTTATGCATATTTTTGGATTTCCTGAAAAATTTTCAACTTTGGATTTATTCCCTTTTGCATCTTTACGCCTCATATTATGTCGATATTTCTTTTTTTTTTGTCTTTTTTCAGGCTGCTGAAGTGCGATGTGCTGAATCTGGCCTGTATTACTGTGAGTTTATATTAATCATCCTGCATAGGAGCAATTTTAACAGGTTTGCTATTTATGGGACTCAAGGCTACTATAAATCTTATTTATACAATTTTTTGGAACGTATAATAAATATATAGTACATTTTCAACAATAAAATATGAAGACATGCATTTTATTTCTCTATTTTTTTCATTTTAATGTTTGTTTATTTTATTTTCTCCTGATACCATTCACTGAAAAATTGTCGGCATTGATCCGAGTCGTAAAACGAAATCCATTAAAAACTTAAATAACCAATGAAAAATAGCGACAATACATAATTATCAATATATCAATTATTGATATATATATCATATAAAACAAAAGCTGCAATAGTTTTTGACCAAAAACCTTAAATTTTCTAAATAACCTTTCAAATAGCGGACGAGGCCAATTATTTATTTCCTACATACCTAAAAAAACTCATTTTATATGATTTAAAAATTGTAATTAAGATGATAAGATTGAAATCATGCATCTTAATGTCAATCTTGATTATTAAATAAATTATTAATATAATAGTCTCTTAATTATGTTAGATTGATTAGAGTGTGTGATTTTAATGATATATTTAGTGGAGAGTCTAAATTGGGCCAATATTTTTATATATTTAAATGGCATTGATAAACAGGGTAGGGTGAAACTTTGATACTGTTAAGTGTTGCAGATTTTGATGATATAAATATCCCTTGAAAGTAGCTAATACATTGGGAATTAAATATTTAAACAATATAGGGTTAAATTCATCCTTTGTTGTATCTCCACAAATTGAAGAGGAATCATTTACCAGCTTTCCGATTCTTAAGAACAGGATAATTTCAAGAGCATGAGGTAAAAAGTGGACACAAAATAAAAATAAAAAAAATCTGTCAGAGAAAATCGATTTAAATGCACAAACATAGACATCCGAAAGGGGATCGTAGAGTAACGATGATTAGTTACAATTTATTACAGTTCTAGACCATGCGTCATGATGACATCGTGCTGAAGCAACCGTAATTCCATCCCAAGGTATCATCCATTTCGTCCCTATCCCTAACTTATTGGTTCGTGTTTTAACTGAAGTGATTTTGATTTAGTGCCCGTAAGACACGCATAGTATTACTTAATAGTGGTCTAAAATATTTATCGTTATTTGGTGATATTTTTTTCGGTTCCGAGCTGATACATCTAAGGATCAATAAGAGGATTCTTTATGGCGTATAATGAATTAAATATATATATATATATATATATATATATATATATATATATATATATATATATATTTATAAATATATACGTAGGCGTCTGGTACCAATCACATATATAGACTTAATCACAAATCTATAACGCAGATCCGAAGTTTCCAAAGGCTATGTTCCATGTAACTTAAGCCCAATTTCCTCAAATCATCTTTTGGTATGAAGTACATTGTCTTTGCCGATGACCTTGAAACGTTTCCACAGATTTAAATGTAATGAGCTATACCGCCCGCTCTTTTGTCTTTTGGAGGCTGTCATGCCGGTGGTTATACATAACCGTATATCGGACAGCCACATGAAAAACGTCTAACATAAACATATGTGACAAGATTATGCTGTCATATAACGCTAAAGTGATACGCGAACTTTCAACAGCGCCTTTAGTACTGCTTAATGCTAACGAAGATGGGAAACAGATAATAATTTTTATATAAATTTTTAAAATAAACAAATAATTTTTTTTTCCTTCTTTTTTGCTTGGAAAGCCATTCGTATTTTTTTTTTTTTGAGAAGACAAGTCAAATTTTTAGTTCCAATATTTACCGCAATAACAATTTATTTTAGTTTTCCAAAAAAAATCTGCCACAATTTAATTCACAATTCATGCTTAAATGAACAAAAAATAAAGATTAACTTTTTTGAAAAAAAATTAGGTAAGTAGTATGTCTTAAAAAAAAGTCCTACTTGATGTTTTAAAGTGAGTTAGGGGCAGCGACGAACCTAAATAGGCAAACTTAGATACTTCACTTGTAAAATTACACTTTTTGGTATTGTGGCACACTTCTTCTAAGCTAACGATATATGCGTTTATTATTAAATCAAAACAGTTTAATTGAGGGCAATATAATAATTTTGACTCACCCCTAGCCTGTTTGGAAAATAAAAACATATTTAATTTTTATTTTCTTTAAATAAAAAAAAATAAAATATTATTCAAAATAAATAATATTAATTCGACATTTCTGGTCAATGCTGCTACTTCTCATTTAAAGAAAATTACATATTCATACTCACCTTTATAGACACACTTTCTTTCCCTAAGGTCTAAGGATTTTTTTTTATTTTTTTTTTGACTATCCCAAGTTATGATTAACCCTTAGTAATGAATTGAAAGTCAACAGCGTTTGTACACTAACTATTGGAGTTATCGGAAACTACGAGCAGTTTCTTGTCGCTTAAGTTATTAAATGACGATTCCACTTTAATCACTTGCTCAGATGAAGACCTTATTATTATCATTAAAGGTTTATTAATATTCATTTATATTTTATTACTGTGGTACAGTGGAATAAAAGCTGAAATAAACTAAAAAAAAAAAAAGTAATAACAAATTAATAAAATTACAGATTCTTGGAATTAGGCCTGTATCTCTGGTGTACAGAATTAGCAACACCACACAAAATCTTTTTCAAGCTGCATAAGAACAAATTTTTATTTACACTAAAGGATAATACTATAAATAATTCTTATAGCTCTCGGGAAAACAGTATAAGGCGAAACCTGATAATTCTAACTGTTAATCGTTAATAATTAAATTAATAAAATAGTTAATAAATAATTAAATCGTTAGGCATCTCAGCTCACACTGATAAAGGAAATTCTTTGAAAACTAGTCCGTTATGTTGATAAAAAGTTTTCAAAATGATGAAAGAACATTTTAGTGATTTATATGACTCCGAAGATCGCTAGCTTGGAAGGAAACCTGAACATCTAAAAAATTAACGATTTTCCAATTTTTTTAGAATCATAATCAACGAGATGACTATTTATTTACGATGAAGAGAGTCACAAAAAATATTCATGATGTGGCCGCTGGAGAGCAGTTGTATCTTAAACAAAACTCACGAGTCAAAAAATTTAGGCTTGAAACTATATTTGGATTAAAAAAAACCTTATACAAGTTACCTCCAAGCATTATCTTGAAAAATGGGTGCGCAAAATTATTTATACAATTATAACGTAAGACGCTAGCACCTCATACTCCTAGTTCAGGTACAGAAAAGATTAATTTCTTCCAGATTTGCGATATATTTATTTGCAGATAGCGAAACATCCTGACGTGATGGGAAAAAATGAAGGTCATTTTCGGATTCAGCGCTAAAAAATAAATGGGAATCAATTATCAAAAGCTAAAAAACATGCCAACCCAAATTTTGCAGGCTTGTGAAACAAGCAAACAAACAAAAATCAGAAAATCTGTTTCATTCACAATACAAAATCATTACGTATGTTAGTTTCGAAAGTATAAATTACGCTAATTGTATATTTGGATTAGAATATTGAATAATACGAAAATTCTCAGTAATACAACTTTTCCATTCGATGATCCAACTGAAGAACCTTAATGATGAACTTCTGAACAAACTTTCCTAACCCTTCTTTATTTTTATTTGTATTTGGGGATGAGTCAATAAAAATTTTAGTTGTCCTCTTCTAATTACGATCCATGTTAAAATTATAATATATAATTATAAATAATGGCTGCATTATGGAGAAGTATTCCATATTCTCTCGTATAATCCTACTATATATGTTTTTCTTTACTATTATGCTTGTTTTTGTCATTTTTTGCTTAGCCTTGATGAAGGTCTATTACTTAGGCCAAAACGTCGGCACATATTACAGCTATACAATATAGTACTATACTGTGTGTTATTTTCCTGACCGCATTCCAACTATACTACCCTTTATTACATCTATGGTCAACAACTTCTCCATCACCATAATGTATATAGTATAATATAAATATATATATATATATATATATATATATATATATATATATATATATATATAAGCATAATAAATTAAAATGAATTTAAATAGATTTAAAGGGCAAAAAGATAATAGTCCTACAAAGATATAAATATTAAGAAAAAAAAATTATTTCGTTTAATGCAGTTAAAAAAAATTTTTTTTTTTTAGTGTTTCACCAGTAAATAAAAATATTATAATAGTCAGGTTGTATAAAAAAAATGTATAAACATCCACGTCCCCGATGTTCTTTAATTGGTGATATTGAATGATTGAGGTCCTTGGGGCTATAATTATACTTAGTTGAACAAAAGGTTCATAAATATAGTATATACATTTTTATACGTTTTCTTATTACAAGGTTACTGCTATTCGATCAGAATGCTGGTAGGTAGAGAGGGCGACATCCACGGTTCCATTAACATCCAGGGACCCCCCAAGAGATCTGGCCGACTGCACCACTGACCCTCCTCCCTGACCCAGTTGAAGAGCCTACCACCCCTGCCCTCCTCCACTTTCCATCAATGGAGTACCTCCTTCATACCCTTACCCGTCGTTATCAATGAATATAACCAGTTTGTAGGCGTACTGGACAGAAATAACATATTTTTTTTTAAATTTAACTTTCATATTTAAAAATATCATGTCTATAGAAGTAACTAATAAAGTTTGAATTAAACGAATCCACCTATTTAGAAATATCGGCCTGAAGTATAGGATATTGAAATCGATAATACAGTTTGCATACCAAAAGCTGCTAAACTAAAAAAATCTTATGTCTTTGCTGGCCGTGGTTTTTCCTCTTAACCACGGCCAGCAAAGACACCCGGAGAAAAGGGGAACATCTTTTGAGGAATATGAGAACAATGAAATCCGTCAAAATATATATGTGCAAAAACAAGCGGTGGATAAGTTTTTTTTGAAATAGGAAGTCTTAAGTAACTCAGAAATGCAGGATAAGACCCAGCGAAATTAAAACAGAAGATATAATGCTCATGAGCAGAAGGTCAGTTATTGTCAACTTCGTCGAAAAAAAGGGAATGCACAACTCTAAAAAAGTGAGCCATCTTGCAGAAGTGTTAAAACCCGTCACAACCGAGCGCGCAGAACTGCTGCGCCGGAAAAAAAAAAAAAGGCGACCGCGCTGGTCAGTTTTGCGCAATCTTGTGCCCCTTCGAACGCTCGCTACCACGATCCCGCTCCAAAGGAAAGTTCGTTGATTCGCGCTGCATTTGGACGGGATTTTGAACTCAAACGTGCACTTTTAAAAACTTTCTTTTCTTTTAATTTTTTGTTTACTTAATTGATGAGCTATAAAATAATATTAATAGAAAATGAGTTTCATAATTTTTATTTTTTACTATCAAATTTTGAAATTACAAAATAAAATGATTTCCTTCATTAGTTTTATTTCATTTTTTTCCTGTCAAATTTAATGTTTTATTAATTTTGACCACACTAATAATAAATACTAATTGACATCAAAAACTTAAACGTTCAAATCAGGAAATTAATTGTTTGTGAATCGGGACAGGAAGTATTTTTCTGAATATGAACAAAAAATATATTCATTTGTGCTAAGAAAAACATTATTGGGCAGTTTTGATTGTTGGTGGTATAGAAAAGGGGTGGCGCTTGTGATTTCCAAATCACTACTGGTGTAGGTTCAACTTCAGTATTGTTTTTCATACCCATTAAAAATTTCGTTTCGAGAACAGATGGACTGGGGCCATGGCAAAATTGAAAGGGTGATTCACCTCTATAGCGAATAACCTACATTATGGGACACGACTAACAATATGTACCATATTAAAAAAAAATGATGTTTGGAATGCTGTAGCAACCCACATAGGGTACGAATTATGTTTACCTTCTTTTTCTTTAATGTACCATCAATTACCATGTATGCAGCGCTAACTTGCAGATATAACTTAAATTAAATATAAAACTTAAACTAAAAAGTATAAAGGACACGCGCGTGCATAATGGAACCTCTTGAACAAGAGTCGACCACACCACAAACACCTAGTTCCAAACAGTGCGGTTCTGCGAAGTTCTGGGCAGTTCTGTTGACCGATGTTGTTTATTTGGTTCGGCGCAGTTCTACGCGCCCGGTGTGGACGCGTCATTAGATAATAGATCTTAACATATCAACACTATCTACGGTAAACTTATGTTACTTATTTTTAGGGAAACCAATAACGTCAATGAAAGCCGGCTAATAATCAAGTCACGAAACGAATAAAGATTAATTAAAATACGTATTTAATTGCAGAAACAGCGCTTATATAGATGGCGTGGATATAACAATTATTAATAACACGGGCGGGTGGGTTCCGTTTCTTAGAGAGCTAAAAAATTCGTTTATGATTGCAATCGGATATCGCGGTATATACCACCGATTAGCCAAGCTTCGTAAAATTGATCACCAACAGCATCGTAAGAGAAAACAATTCAGCTCTGGACAAGTTTCTTCAAGTTGAACAGTTGTCATAAGATAATTATAGCGTGCTATAAAACGGCTACGTGTTTTTTTTTTAATTAGGCTATATTAGGTGCTCACAACCTAAGTAATCGCTTCTGGACCAGGCGTCAATCGTCCTTCATTGGTTTTCAATATCCATTGGGTGCCAAGTGCTTGTTCTCAAACCACGCCCAGCTCTAACCCTAGCAATAACTCTCTGTTTTAAATTTCGCTCATAATTAGATAGCGTCGACAGGTGAATTTGAAACTATGTACGATAGGGCGCATCCGTTTAATGTTGAGCTCCGCAGCCGAGGGTGAACTCTGGAAAGAATTGAAGAAGAAATCGTCCAATGAAAAAGGACAAAAAGCCAATCATACGTGTAGTGGAATATGGCCGAATTAGAGCAGAAGCCTAGCCAATTGAAGACCGGGTATTATCCCCTCATGCAGCAAGTGATACATCCTACTCAGAGGCACGAGGCTGGCTCTCACCGGTCCTAGCAGACCTTACGTTTCGTATCGAATTTCCTCAGATTTTTCCAGTAATCGATTTTTCAATTTTCCTTCTCTCCATATAAGAAAAAATGGGCAGTGTAAGTGAACTTATAACTTGCTATTTGAATCCTCTTCCTTCGAGGGTGATATAATCTATCGTCAGGCTTCCTCGTACAATAAGAACAGGGCCCTATTCCATAATAAAGTATAAAAGTACAAGTGGAAAAGATCGTGTTTAGAGGTTACAAGTCGTTTATCTTCATTAGATAATAATAATTTTTTAAATTTTTTTTTATTAATTTACTGTTATTTAATATAACAATTTTAAATGTTATCGTGTAAACACGTCTAAAATCGGAACTTTTCCACTTCAAACTCATACATTTCCCTCTTCTGCTGGTATTATTGTACCTTACTATAGAATAGGGACCAGAAAGTGATAACTCTAAAACCTATTGAGTATAAGATAATTAGAACGAGAAAAAAAATAAGGAGGTGTGACCAAATTAAAGATGGAAAGGGGGTCTGTACAAATGCTGCGAAAATTGTAATAAATTTAGGTGAGGAGAACACCAAATTCCTTTATGTACTTACTGTTACGACAGAAGCCACGTTTTTTTTTTATATTTAGAAAAAAATTGTTCCTATTTGTCCTATGTTAAATAATTTCTAATAACACTTTATATAATTATCTTTTTCGTTTTTTGTATTTCGATTTTTTTTTTATTATTTATAACACTTTATGTTGTGCTATACAATTGTATATTTCTTATGGATTGTATTTCATTATACATTTTTCAAAAATTGTGATCAGAAAGAAAATCAGAGTTCCCAAAACACTTGTCATAATAAATTATGTAGTAGTTGTTTTCTATTTTTTTTTATTGTAATCTTTGTATTTTTTTTTTTTTATAAGAACTACAATTATTTCTGTAATAAATGTTCTAGAGCATATTTTATGAGCTTTATTTTCCCAAAAGCCTACTAAAAAGCAGAAAAATTAAAATTAATGTTTGATCGGGTCAGATTGACCCAGCCTTGACATTTGTGTTTCATCCTCTAACCTAAAGCCCGCATTACTCGGTCAATATTGTTGAGTCAATACCGAATTCCATCAACATATTCAACGTCTGAGGGGACTATTGTAACAATATAATTGATACGTGCGATATACCAGTGTACACCACGTTAAATAATATTGACCGTGTAAGGCGGGTTTTTCGTAGTAGAGGGTTAATGTGTGGACTTCTCACTAAATTTATAAAAAAAAATATAGATACTTATTCTCTTATTTCTTAGAATTACTAATTGGTCGCTTGGATTTATTTTTTTTAATTAGGTTTTAGTTGAAGTCCATATGATAATTACATATGTTACGTAGGATTTGATATGGCTCTTAAGTTCTTTTACTCCGCTATATTGGCCGACAATTGTAAGGGGTAATAAACAAAAAAAAAACAGAAAGTACTACAATTATTGAATAAAAGTTGCCTTTAGTGTGCTCCACGGAACCTGCGAATAACCGCCCCTAATGACCAACAATTAAAAATTCAATTATTTGTGAAGTGATTTTCAACCGAATAGCCTTTCTTTGTTGTGATTTTCGTTGTATGAACAAGAGTTAGAAAACCAATGGCTTGTCTCGTGAGAGATTTAAAAAAAATAAATAACCATATCTATAGAATTGAAACTAATTATTCTTAGCCAATTAATTGCATTCATTTTTTTTGTTTATATTCGTTTGATTGCGAGTTTTTATTTTTTTATAGAGTAGTTTTAATGTTTCGACATTTTTTTCATCTATTAGTCAAAATATCGTGTACTTTTCAATTTCATTTCATCACTCTTTTTTTTTTTTTTTTTGCATGTATAACGACAATAATTTGTCTGATTATTTATTTGGAAGACTCAATCAAACGTTTGGACCTGGTTCAAATTGTATATACAAAATGAACATCGATATTAATGATTGTATTATTAATAACACGTGTTCTTAATTTTTTTTTTCTCGATGATAATTGAGTTTCTTTAATGATAAACTATTTCTCAGACAAAATAAGTGGTGCAGGAACTGCTCACATCCACGAAACGCTGGATTCTCTGGACATACTTTTTCACCCAGATATTCCCCAATATTAATTTCATCTGGTATCATCCTTCAAAGGGATGTACTTAGTCGTATTGGATTGAATGGTGAAGTTCGTTTGGTGGTAGGAGTAACTCAAATAAAGCATTTTTTTTTTCTTAATCCCTACCCAAACCTATCTAGAGATAAAACGATCTAATTTTATATCCTAAAATTCCTAAACTAGCCTAATTGAAAAATACGAAAAAAAACAATTTCAATGTCTCGAGTTTTCCTATTTTTGTTCCACTGAAGCAGTCCGGCAAACTGAAGATTAGATATGGCTAAAAGTACTCTTGAGTAACGATTACCGAGTATTTCTCTCGAATACTCTCCGAGGGATTAGAAACGACTGGGGATGGATGGGGTAGGCCAGTCTTCGCTGCCCCTTCCATCCCTAGTGATATCTAATCCCAGCTAGTGGAAGTATTCGAGTAAAATTCTCGATACTCGTTTCTTAGAGTAATTTTTGCCCATCTCTGCTGTAGATATCATAGTTCCTTAAAGGTACTGGGGGCTGGCACATATTTCAGTATTAGTCTATTCTTAATATACTTGGTATTATGAAGCTTACACAAAATTTCGTCTTGGAATTGAATGAGTTAAGTTTGATTGACTTATCAATCTGATCAATAAGTTAATCAAATTAATAAGTCAAGCATGTCGGCAACCTGAATGTTCTATATTATTTAGAATTTTAAAAAACATATATACTATCACTTTAATTACTAGCTAACTAACAATTTTTACATCATCTTAGTATATTTTAGATATTTTTAATATTTAAAAAAAAAAATCGGAAGACCTCATTTCACTAATTCCCAAAGATATTTTTAATATATATATATTATCGTTTCGAAGTGTTGACCATTTTTTATCTCTGCATTTAGGTTGAGATGGCGCTATAAAAGATATATCTATAGAGCTGGGAATGCGGCCCACATAGGTAGAGTTGCCGTCAATTGTTTCCGGCAATAGACGATGAGAAATTGATTAGGAACGGAAATAAGTCGTTATTGGAGACTGAATGGAAGCGTTTAAACCTATTGTCGATCCACGTTCGGTTCATTGTGTGCTTCACGGTGTTCAAGGCGGCTTGTAGGATGTCTTCTGACTAAGCATATCACGGCAGGTTAAGTGAAATACAACGAATTTTATTAAACACCACTGTTTACCAAAGGACTAATCTAGATAGCCGATATGGTGATGCTGTGTCGTTCACCGAAAAATAAAAATTATAATAATAAAAAAAAAATCTAGATAATTAAGGCTCCATTTTCCGAGTTTTATTTAATTTAGCACTGTAATGCGTAATTAGAAAGGCAATCCGGGTTTCGATAATAATTTCGCTCTTTCCAGACAATTAAAGGCTAGAATTTACAAAACTATTGTAGGTTGATGAGATGCAATTTTACAAAGTTTGAATTTACAGGACTGTAATTGTTTTATTTTTTTAAGCTAGATTTTTCGTGTTTTTTTTTTTTTTTTTAAATATTCCTTAGACGATTTTATTTAAATATAATATTCAAGCCTACGTTTCAACCACGCCCATTTAGATTAGATCGATAATTTAATTGAATAGTACTTAGTATGCAGTTGCCCCTTCATTAAGGGGTAAATGTGTACAAGGTATCTGGAAGATTCATTACTCAAGCAAGAGCGGTTTAGGAGCAAGTGAAAAATTGTTCGGTATATTGGTGTAATCATCGAAAAAATTTAAAGCTTGTCTGAGATTCACATTTTACAATTTTCATTGAGATATGAAAGTGGGAAGTGGAATATAATTTAATAATTATATCGAAAAAAAATTATTTTTTTTTTAATTCGCTAGTCGGTAGTAGCCTCGAGTAAGGTTAAGTGTACACAACGCACACTTGCCACTCCACAGAGTGTTACTGTTGTTGCTGGGTGACTGCGGACAAGCGCTTCAAAAATAGAAAACTGTCAAGGTGATAATGTGAATTACAACAAAGTATTTTGCAGAACAGCTTCTGTAGATTCCGCTCACGGCCAAAATAAAAAAGAAGCTCCTGGTAGATTAACACCGATAGAGCTGTACTGCAAAAGTTGAAAGACGCAACTTTATCAACAGGTTGGAACTAATATTTTTACAACTAATTATACTTCATTGAATGTTTGTTAAAAATCATTCTTCAGGCTTCATGCTCCTTAAAGAACAGCTCTTACCAGTTGAGGGTTTGGATTTAACTAGGCAATTACGCACTTTTATCCAAAATGCACTTACCCCACACCACTCTGCTACCTTCAGTTCTTTACGGAAGCGAAACGTTGCCACTAACATTAAGGAAATAACAACTTCCTAAGGTTTTTTGAAAATAAAGTATTACGCAGAATATTTGGACCAAATGATGAGTCAAATAGAGAATTTTGAAGGCTATGCAACGCCAAATTGTGTGAGCCGGTACATACCTACAACTGAGGCAATAGCGTTGCTACGGATGAAATAGGCGTATCAATTTGTCGGGATGGATAACGAACGAATCACTGAAAGGATAATCAGCTGTAATCTGTCGGAGGAGCGTCCTATTAGTCGGCCAAAACATAGATGGGAGGATTGTTTCAGGTTCGACCTTGAGAATTAGGGTTTTGATGGAATGGAGTGGAGGGAAGTAAGTAGGCAAGGGCTGTTGGCGTCAACAAAGAACATAAACTACATACAGAGGCAGCGCTAATACGAATGATCTTGGTTTCGCTTTTTATTGAATACACCTTACTGCACTGCTTCTGTTTTAGGAACCATGCCATTGTTTTATTAATTTCTATAGTAATTACATTCAAGTTTCAATTTTATTAGTTATTCAACAAAAAAAAAAAAAATAATATATTATATTATTAATATATTAATATTAACCGAAATTAGTGAAGATACAGCAAACAATTTTCGGACTTTGCATCCAAAGCGATAAGGAAAGTGGAGTGAGTGGAAAAACCAGATATTTAATTATTCTTTGCTTATATCTTTTTTTTACACCTCTCTGATCTCTGTATCGCTGACTTGGATTATATAAGAACTGAAGATGCCTATGTGTTTGGGGCGAAACTTCAGATTTTAATAAACACTTAACTTCGGTAATGGTTTGTTTTTATAGTTTCTTTAGCTGATTCCCTGGCAATCTATAACGCTAATGGACAAAAATATTTCATTCTTGAATTGACTACTTCGTGTACCCCATGTATGTTTTGAGTTTTAATCTCATGTTATAAAATAAACTGTCACTAGAGACTGATTTAATAGAAATATTACTATGTAGTTCATTGGACAAAGGTGCACTTCGACCAAAATGATGAAAGTTTACGATCGGATATACTCCATATACGGTCGAGCAAGTAGGATTCCGCGTTGTTAAGTTTAACGAAGCCGGGGGACAAAAGAGCAGAAAACGCGGACATCGATCCTCTGCTTGATCCGTAGCCTAGCGTCAACTTTACTACCTCAAGCAAGACGTGATTAAAGCAATAAGAAGGAAATAGCTAGGGTGGGTGAAGTCGTTTGGCCACCTTCATTCCGTATTAGCGTCGACTGGTTTTAGTGCTCCAAGGATTTATTGCAAGTGTGCAACTGAGCGGGGAAGCTGCCGTCTCGCACCCACCTCCGCTCAATTCCGATACACAATCTCTCCAATACCGTTACGATAAATTATAATCTCTATCCCATGTAACTGAAAAGATTAAATTTAGTCAGGGTGAAAGCGCACAGTTTGGTCGAAATAGCGTTTTCTGGGGAAAAAAAAACTACCGATGACTACGGATCCTTCCAGGCAAATATATGGTGAACAAAAGCGCAACTATAAACAAGAGGTCCTTAATCAAGCCTTCCCTGAGTTTTGGCCAATAAACCTATGATGCTATGACCATACGAAATTTCATCTTATATGTGTTGGTGATAAGCACTCATGTGTGTTGTCTTGGTTTCACAGTTATTCACCTACCATGTTGGAATTATTTAATAAAATTATGTTTCATATCAATACTTATAAATCAGTTCTTCGTTTGTCCCGTGTCGCCATGTGCTTGACACATAGGAGGTTTCACGGCGGCGAAGACGATATGCCAATTAAAGAAAACAAACAAATATTTTTATTAATTAGGAATTGATAAATTATTTGCCACTTCTATAAATTTGTTTTATTGAAAACTAGTTTCGAATGTTATACATTCATCCTCAGTTCTAAAAACACACAAAAAATTCAAATATAAGCAATTCAAAATATAGTTTGGTATCATTATACATATTAAATTAGATTAATATAAATCAGTATTATAAAACATTTATGAATTATGAATTTAATTAAGTCAAGAAATCAAATACATGTTGGTACTCACCAAGGTTTAAATGGATTATATCAAACAGAAAAGTTTGTAC
This sequence comes from Rhaphigaster nebulosa, assembly GCA_948150685.1. NCBI lineage: Eukaryota > Metazoa > Arthropoda > Insecta > Hemiptera > Pentatomidae > Rhaphigaster > Rhaphigaster nebulosa. The sequence continues at coordinate 137,138,922 of OX411307.1, forward strand.
TTGTAGTGTTTGATATTATCCATTTAAACCTTGGTGAGTACCAACATGTATTTGATTTCTTGTCTCAATAACATTCGAAACTATTTCTCAATAAAACAAAACTATAGAAGTGGCAAATCATTTATCAATCCCTAATTAGATTGATCCTTCTATACCATCATGCGGATGTCAACTGATTATTTTTTAATAAGTATACAGAGATGAAATTATGAAAAGTATTACACTATTGAGGAAATAAAAGCACCAGCAACAAGTCAACTGTTTACAAGAAAAGACAGCATTAATCAAATTTAATATGGTGGAATATAGTAAAGATGTTTATAGATTAAATTCAGGAGTATCAAAACTATCAGAAAATTACAATTATAGACCGAACGAAGGCCTATCTTTTTTATGTAGCAGAAGTTAATCTGAAAAATTTAAAAATATAAAGCATTACTGTTCTTTTTTTTTTTTTTTTAATTTTACTTTTGAGGCTTTGGCGACCTTGGTCCCACTGTGCGGCGTGCAAAAATCTGATTTTTTTCATATCGAACTAGAAAATTTTGGAGAGCTTCGTAACACTAAATCCTATGAGAACAGACCATAGCTGAAATACAACAGAACTAGGAGCCTGATGTTTAAAAATATTTTAAAACTGAAATTCTTTTTACGTTCTATACTTAATTGTAATCATAGAAAAAATGTTCTAATTACACTTATATGATGCAGGTCATAATGAATAATCGGTCAACGGATAGATGCTTCTCACGATCCGGCTGAGAAAATATCTGCATCAACAAGAGAACACACGTGAGTTCATGTTTTCCCCTAAGTCTTATATTTTAGGAAAAAAAAAATTCATTCCTTAACACAACTCTATCTGATTATCCTTATCCTATCCTTATTTCCTCTCTTTCTTCTGAGGAAAAGGAGGCGAGTTGTCAACAGGTAAGGGAACCTACCTTGCTCGTCCAATCACCCGCAATTGAATAAAACGATTAAAAGAAGGTATACAAGCCTTGGAACAAATGGAATTCTGATGGATTGAGACTACGCCACAATGGAATGCATAAGGAGGAACGGAAAGAAGAAGTTAATGAATACATAAATGAATCTAAAATAAATATATTTACCCGAGCAATAATGCCCCCTTGGAACAATTAAGTGCTCAAGATTCAATATCCCGAATAGTTTGGCTGTGATCAATTAATATAACACACTTCTTCATAATAATCAATATGAAATATTAGTACTACAAGATAATAAAAAATAGATATATAAAATGAAAATGCAATTTAAATACTGTTTATGTAAGTTTACATCAATTCAGGTCTGAAGGAAGTAATGATTCTTGGAGAGAAATGAGATATACAATCAGACAGGAATAACATGCAGAAAGCTAGAGGTCATAGTGGACTTGGGGAGGAATAGAGTTCCTGAAGGATATAGAATAGCTGATGATTTATTTGTAGAACGCAGCATTTCTTAGGAAGGAATATTGAGGTTGAAAGAGCATGAGCGGGTATTGGTGGTTTAAATTTCGGGTTTAAGCGGGTTTGAAGTTTAGAGATAATAGAGGTGAGGAAGGCGATGGGAATATATTAAAAGTCAGGAAAAAGTGGGAATTTCTGGAGATTCGAAAACCAATTTCATTAAAAATTCATTAATACTGCAATTTATAAATGTGTGCATAGTATTAATAAAGTACCTTTTGATGATTCCAAAATATAAATTGTATACAATAAATAAATAAATTTAAATTAATAAAAAAAAAAATGTTAATATATAATTGGAAGATTCGAACAACAAAGTCTTTAGTCTCTCAATTATCAGGTTCTTAAAACAACTAACAAGTCAACGTTTCTTCATTTTGGACATCATCAATATAAAATAAATCGAGATCGCATAAATGCAGACTAAAGATATTACTTCTTCCATCAACAGTCTAAAAAAGGATAAGCAAATTGAGATCCTACATCACTCGAAGACAGTTCAACATATACTGAACATGTTGAGTGTATATTGAATAGTGAATACTGTACATGTTGATTGTATAGTAAGTGGTACATGCTGAACTCTCTTGGAGTGTTCTACTGTCTCTACAAACATATCTCATCAACATTCCTAAAAAGACGCATGAACTAGAAAACAGCTCAAAATATCTCATCACGAAATTTGTCATGGGTCATTCTATGTCAAATCAACATGATTTTTGCACATATGTAGTATTGTAGGATAAAAAATGCATTATTGATTATTTTTCCAATTTTTAGTTTTTGGGTTATAAAGTTTAAAAAAAACAAAAATGGACTATTTTGAATCATTTTAAAGTTTATAGCTCCAAAACAATGTACCCTAGAAAGCTCAAAATAGTGTCATTATTTTCAGCATTGCATGTGGATTAATTTTAAAAATTTCCAAAAAGTTAATTTTTCAATAACACGAAATCGAAAAAAATATATGCTGCATATACATGTTATAAGAGTGTATGAACAAAATTTCAAGATGAGATTTTTATTGGTTCTATTATTTAAAATGAAACCTTTTTTTATGCCTTTTTTTTTCAAACTGAAATGGAGAGATACTGTATACTTCATATTTTAAACAATTAAATTTACTTTGCTAAAAATCAATAAAAATCAACTGCGTTTATATGTTATTTACAATACCCATCGTGAGCCATTAATTGGTGAATGAGCTTCCACAAACGTTGTTTTTTCATAAAATTTGGAATGTGCATTCTTACATTAGCATTAAACAAATATTTTTTTCTAAAAAAGCAAATAAACTTATTTAACTCAAACATATATTTGTAAATACATCTTTGTATGAATGTACATACACAAATATATAAATGTATTTTTTCAATAAAATTTTATTTTTTGAGTTTTTGAAAAAATTACTTTTTGGTTTGGTTAAGTCAAGATACATATCAAAGTAAACCCCAAGTAATTCTGAAAAGAATGATACTATCTTGAACTTTCTAGGGTAATTAGTTTTGGAGCTATGTAAGATTTTAAATTATTAAACAAACGTCAAAAACAGTCGCTTTTTGAATATTTATAACTAAAAATGAATAAATCTGAAACTTTGAATTTTTGACTATATTTACATAAATACCATGTTTTATTCATTTTATAAAACTTCGAGCCTAAAATAATTTTAATATTGGTTGATTTGGTGTGGAATGATCCTAATGAAAATAAAAGATTCTATGGAGATTTCGAAAAAAGAAACCAATAATAAATGTGTGTATTGTATTTATTGCGTTGTGTTTTCAGTTATACAGTTATGTGTTGTGATGTCTTGGAGTGATATGATGTCTTATGTTGATTGGTCCTTTTTTGTTGCTGCTACTGTAACTAGTTGACTAGTTACATTTTTGTTGTCGTATTTGAGGGACTTAAGGCTTTGTTTATGGAATATTCTGATTATGTGGTATAAATATAAGTTTTATATATATTTGTGTAAAAATTTATTAAATAAATACTATATGGTGACTTCCCACACACATATGCTTGGAGTATGTTATGCTTGGAATTAATAGTAATTAGAAAATGCAAACACAAAACCATCTTCAGGCCCACATGGTATTTAGATTAGGCGGTGCATACTGTTCTAGCCCTGAAGATGGCCGAAATGTTAGTGCCAAAACTTTGGTCGTTGAAATAAATAAAAATTCAAATTTATTGTTTTGTTTTTTATGTTGATTAACTATGACTATTCCCCCGCAAACAATAATCACTATAAATCATTAACAGTCATGAATTTATCACTTTATATAAAAAAAAGGTAGTACCAATAGATAAATAAGAATAGACCTGGATTCGAAACGTAACAAGAGCGTTTGTTGAGCTCACTATAGCAACCATAGGAAGCACCACTCTTTTCCTGGTCACAATAACGACTTGAAAAAAAAAAAAAATATGATAAAAAACTCCCAAATGACCTCATTGGTAAGCGAGTATTTGCCCTGCGGTAAGGGGCCGTATTTCCCCCATTGGCCAGTGCTGTATGGGCAAGGAAGAGTCTTCACAATCGTAGAGTGTTCCTCTGAGCGTAAAAACGAGACTAGTGGTTCATTAGTTGAAGGGTCAGGAGGATAAACCGACTCCTTGTTAAAATACCCCTGGCTCATTTCGTCTATCTCTCCCTTCTCCCTTCCAATCGATATCCCGCGAAGAGGCTCTGGTGTCCGCAAGAAGACCGCACAACGAGTGCTACCCTCCATGGCCACGAACCCAACAAGGGGATGCCAATGGGCTTAGTCATCGGTTATAAAGCCCGTTCGAAACGATTGACAGTCCTTAAATATCTTGAGGGATTTGCGATTTTTTTTGCAATGCAGTATTTTCATTGTCAAGTACACGTATATTTTATTCGTTAAGAATCTTTGAACCGATTAGATAGATAAAAAGCTTTATTGAAAATAAATTCACATCCACATAAACAAACAAATTCTGTGACAAGCCTTTGTTGACATGTTATAATAACGTCTGCCAAAAGTTGCCTTATATATACAATTGTTATACAATAAAAAACACAAAATAAAACATAGCTCACATGCATCTTTTTGTTAATAATTTCTTAATTAAATACGTTATATATCAATTTAATTTGATAAAAAAACTATACAAAAAACATCCAATCTATATTTAATCCGCTTGGTTTTGTGATTTTTGTTTACATATAGGAGAAGAATATTATGTGTTGTATTGCCGAATCAATAACATTCTGTAGCCATAAGCTGACATGTTACACTGGTACGAACTGTTCCAACTCTTACAACTTAATACGTCTATTAGTTCATGACGTCTTTGTAATTTTTTCCTAAAATACTTGGTCCTAAATTCTTGTAAAATAGGGCAAACAGCGACCTATTGGTATAAATCCTCAATTATATTTAAATTACAGAGAGTACACAATCTTTGCTGTTCACTTCTCATAACACTATTGTTAAGATGAACTAATTGTCCTCGGAGCCTAAAAATAATCTTAATAAAATTCATTTTATTCACATCCAACATGTAATACCTGCCACCTAAGTCACTTTTTAAATCCTTAAAAAGATCATGGAAATTAGACACCTAGGCTTTCTCCATCATACCACCTTAAAATTATTTTTAATTCAGCCAAAATAAGTGAAATTATTTCATAACTCGCATATTCTAATGGAATAGTTATTCTGTTACAAAGTTCGGAGTTTCCTTTATGCCAAAATATTTTCTTTTTAATTATTTCCTTAGCTAAAATTTTGGGCAGACTCGCATCTGGTAAAGAAAGAACCCTTTGTACGTATTGTAAATGTAAATGTAAACAATGAAAGAATATTGGATTTAAATTAGATTCCAGATATAAAATATAGCGTGGTTAATTAACAGGAAGGGAGAGAACAACTATACATATCCAGACAAGAATTAAGATACACAGAAAAAGAACTTTATTCTGGGACTAGGTCCGAAAAAAAAAAACTACATTAACAAAAATTAATCGGCATTAACATTACTGTCAATAAAAATATTTTTAAAATATCAAACAAACAAGAAATGCTTCCAGTGAGAATATTTAATTGTAATTAACAATAAAAGAAAAGAAGAAACAGAGAGAGAAAAAAAAATTATAAATTTATTTTTTATGAATATGCTGTAACTAAAATATATTCCTCAGAACTAAATGCCCCAAAATTGCATGAAATAGCGATTTTAAATCTATATAAAGTTAATTACAAAATTAAAAGTACTTTACAGGAAGAAATTTTGAAAATTTAGCATTCAAACCCAGACAGACTATTTTAATGAGCTTGAAACATAGCAGATATTAATGGAAATTTAATTTTACATTGATATAACGATTTTGATCAAAATCGTCAGAGCCTTTTTCCAGATAAATATTTAAAATCGAAGATATAAAGTGGCAATTCTGGTATTTTGGCAAAAAGAGTTGCTGTAAGATCAGAGGCATATACCCACCTTAAATACGCAATTTGATTTTCGTACAACTTTTAGTTTTTGAGTTAGACTTAACACACACACACAGAGTCCCTTTTGTAAGATTTGGACTCAGGGGACCTTAAAACAAATATTTCCCATGAAAACTCGGATTCTAAAATTTTGAAGATCGCATTACCCTTTCCCTCGCCGTATATTTCATGTATAGTTAAGTGAAAGTAAAAATATATTGAGTTGGAACAACTGACAGTCCATAGGGTAAGTGGCAAACCAATGAAAAACAAACTTTACCCGTATTATTTTTATTAAAATTTATTACTGGCATCATAGAAAATCCTATCTTCGATTTTCTATTTCTGTCGGGGTGCCTGAATATGAAATAATGTATTATTGCTAATTACTTGGGTACAGGTTTTAGTTTTTAGGTTTTAGCTTTAACAAAAGCTTAAACGTGTATTGAGTTGTAGCCTAAAAGTAGCAAATTATGTATGCATGTACTTACGAATAAGCAATAAGTATTTTTTGAAGGGCTTCAAATTATGAAAAAAAAAAGGGATAACATATTTACATAACAAATACAGCTCACCTCGTATCAAAATTCCAAAAAATACGTCACAGTACAGAAAAAAAAATATCTCATATATGAAGGCAAAATACTGTACATCTAACATCAACAGTCTAAAAATACATATCAACTAGATACAGTACCTCACTCCTAGACATCTACACACATACTGAAGGAAAGATTGATTTTTAATGTCCATTAAGTTTTAAAAGTCGCTTAATTTTTATTGCAGAATTAAGTAGTGGATAGTGAAGTTATGGTAGATAAGAGATGATGATTACTAGAAATAATAGTAGCGAACGTGTCCTACTTGAAGTCTGACCATGCGACAATAATCGTCGGTAAAGTATATAAGTATACGCGCTGATAAAGTAATTTCATTGGTTATTTCTTAGCAATAAATTGTTATTGATTTAAAAAGGACTTTTATTGATTTCTACAATACTCATCCGACAATAGAGTTTGTTCGATTTTATTTGCTTCCCTCGGGGGTATTTGCAAGTAATTATTGAAATTGAAATACAATTTATATAATTATTTTTTAAACTATCCTCTAAGCTTTGATGTAGAAAATCTTACAAGTATAACCCAGAATGACGATAACATTCTGTCTGAATTACTGTTCACTCAGAATGACAATGTACTTACTCTTTAAATATGGTGTTGGAAGGGCGTCTTTATAAGATCAATTTAACTCTCAAAGGCCTATTTAGAGTTTTTGTGTATTGTTTTATTTACTAGAAATCAAATAAGGTACGATGAAGGAGAAATAAATCAGAAATTTACATCGAAAGCCAATGTTTGAACCATAGGTGTAGAGTAGATGATACCAAAGGAAGGACCAATAATATAAGAGGAAATCAAAGATTAGAACACAATGGGCAGGAAACATAGCTAGCCAATTGATGTTTATTGGCATAGGCCTTCAACTAGCTTCTCTTATTGGATGCTAAATCCAACTGTCTATATCTTCCTACACCATTCACTCCTTCTAACTCACCCACAAGGTCAATCCTCGTATTAATAATCAATGGAGCTGTTTATTTAACATATATTTACACCATACAATAAATAAGTAAAATATAAATTTATAGGTAAGCCATAAAATGCATCTTATGAAATCATTTGAGGGGAAGTTAACTGCTAATTGATAGTCTGATAATGGCCAATTAGAAAAATGTCATATTTTATTGCTATTGAAGAATAAAATTTATGAAAACACCAAATTTACTTTTTTCCAAGTTTGAACTAAATTTCAAAGACAATTTAAAGTAACTGCTAAATTTTACCGCTTTTCCATCCATAAGTGGAGGGATGAGCCTGGCTCGGGGAGTCCCAGGCTGATTGTAAATAGTGTGCCTGTGTTTAAGATTTTACGTTTATTTTATTTTTTATAATTTTATTTATTATTTCTTGTATTAAGTTTATTGTTTGTTGTTATTATTTCATTTTTTGTAAATATTGTACGAATGATTTATTTCATCACTATTACCATTGCCCCTGCTGAGACAGAATGTAATATTTCTCAATAAATAAATAGTCCTAATAATAAAAAAAAAAATTTACCGCGTAGTTATCAGTCTAAAGTTGCCGGTCTCCCTCAAGGGCCATGCTTGAGCCCTATATTACTTTAATTATTCTTCAACTGCGTTCCTAATATAAGCTATCTCTCTTCGTTAATGAGCGGTTTCGTCACCCTCTTAGATAGATGCCATTGATAATCGATTAAGGAAAGCGTTCAAGTTATAAACATCAACATCAACAAATGCCAAGATAATATTTTTACTTAATGACGACCTGTAACCCACGGCAAATACTAAAGAGTAACGCTATAACAATGGACTCCTATTTAAATAATATATTAATATAAAATCAGAAATTGGCCGGAAGGACATTATAGGAAATTATAAATTATTCCTATATTTAAATAAATCAAAATTATTTCATCCAAAATAAATTAATTCTGTATAATTCAGTTTCAAGGCCCATCTTAGCGCACGTCAAACACTGTAATTACTTGAATGGATAATTACAAAAACTACAGATCGCTGATACGAGAACAAAATAAAACATATTCGGATTTAGCATTTCAATTCTTTCCGAAATAGATAAGCTTTTATATATTTATTTTTATTTACTTTCATTTACCAACGTATGAAAGATATATAGTAAGGGAATGTAATGCAATTGTGAAAAATTTTGAATCCGAGTTTTCAATGGAAAGGTACATTCTAAGGTCCCCTGAGTCCAAAAAACTAATTTTCGAAAAATGCTAGCTCAAAAACGAAAATATCTACGAAACTCAGATTACGTATTTGAGTTAGGTATATGACTGGGATATTACAACTTTTTCGCCAAAATCGACTTGCCGGAAGTGCCAATTAATACTAACGATTTTAAACAATTTTACAATTTTCTCAAAAAAGGTTCCAGCGATTTTGATCAAACTCGTTGCATCAATGCACAATTAAGCTATCATTAATGTTAGTCTTATCCCCGTTGAAATAGTAGGACAGGGTTTAGTGCCGAATTTTCAAAATGGCTTCTCCTAAAATACCTTTAATTTTGTTTATTTAAAATAATTAACTGCCTCTCATTGTTAGTAGTAATTAAAAATGGTTGAATATAATGTATGAAATAATTTGATAATTAACTAAAGGAGAATAAAAGCAGAATTATTTTCTCGGTTAAAAACAAATTTCCGGAAATAAGAGTAGTAATATAAATGCATAATATACCGTTGGAAAGCTAAATATTTTAGAAAGATTAATAAGAAATTTAAATTTAAAGAAACTTATTAATAAGAAACTTAAATGATAGTTGTAGTTAATAATTTCTACTTTTATATTATTTACTCAAAACTAAATGTTTCCACGGAATATAATTTGAAAGAATAAACATGGAAACTTAATGGAAACATTTAAAATTGATTTAAAGCAGGAAGGTAAGTGAAAGCTGGGTGAAGCGCGCACCGCACCAGATTTTTAATTAAAAAATATATATTGTTTTTCATTGTATGAATGTATGAATCAATTATACATAAAATAGTTTTAATAATAATAATATAAAGGCCTAGCTGACCCGTAGATTAAATCCCCAGCATGAATATAAATATTAGAAGTGAGAATAATTGTGATAAAGAGTATTTATTTTTACTTCATCTGTACAAAAGTAAGAAGTAAACTGAAATAATTACAATATAATATAAATTTAATGATTTGAAAGAAGCCGTGTTGATAACTTTGGTACAGTAAATTATTTAGAGAATTCTGTTAAGAACCCGCATAACTCCTGTTGAAGGGTACCCAAAACTAAATTATCTTTTTATTATCTTAATAGGCAATACCATAATTTAAAATTTCTTTTTATTACAGAACTAAGTAGTGTTTGATGTGAGACATAATCGGAGGAAAATAGGGTGTAATGTAATTAATATGAGCTGACCTGTCTATCTTGAGGACTGACCTGTAATTTTAGCCATGGGTATATACTTCCTGATAAAATAATTGTATTTATTATTTATTAAAAATAAACTGACAATGATAATTAAGGAGTTTTATTTTATTTAGTTGCGCTATTAAATATGAATTATTTTTACATTATTCTAATTCATGCGTGTGCCATTTTTTTATTATTTTTTTTTTTTTTATACATGGAGAATTTATTTCCACCAATCAAATGTAGGTAACGATAAAGTTGTTTTCAAACCAGCTCTTATAAAATTTAATTGTTTGCTGAATATTTTTCAAATTTACTCAAGACTTTAACCACCACAAAGAACATATTAGTGAGCTCGGGGGACAAATGTATGTGTTAAAAAAAAATATACTTTTAACCATTTATGCAATGCCTATTTTTTTGAGACGATTCGGTTTAGTGTGGCGTTGAAAAGTTGGAATTATTGGAGAACTTATAAATAGGAAAGTATTCTGCCGAGTTTACGTTTCGAAAGGACACATTGAGTTTCAGTTTAAACAAGAAGTGAATAGGGGAATAAATTCGTCATATTTACAAAATTTATATGCCTTTTACGTACTCTGTAATATTATTATTGATCATAATTTTGCTTTATTTTTTAATTTGTATAATAAGGTTATTAATGCCTCGAGTCTTACTAGTAAATAACTCAGCATCACCGTCATATTCATACAGGCTAGATAAAGCACATCTCACTTCAGCCTAAAACAGATCAACCAAATAGAAATAGCAGATTAATTGTAGTTTCACTGAACATTATACGAAGAGTCCACAGGAGAAAGCCATTCGAAATGCATTTCGAGATAATCAAGCTTTAAAGCTTGGATCTTAATAATTTAAGTAAGTTTCATACTTTTTATTTTTTTGTATGTAATTTAATAATACGTTTTTCTTCTTATGATAGCATAATGTTTGATAATAATATATTTTAAGTGCTCAAAAAAAAATTATGTTTTAATGAAAAGAATCCAAATTAAACACGAAAGAAAGGGGGAGAGTCGCGGATTTTCCCCTTTCTTCCCAGTTTGAATAACAAAATGTAAAATTTTATTAGTTAAACCAACAATTTACTTTTTGTAAATGCTGAATTAAATAAAATTTTGAATAATTCCCATTTTTTTTTCAAGCAAATTATATTATAAATTTTTTTTTCTCTCTTTATCCGCTACATGAGGTAATGAATCAAAAAATATTTTTTATTTAGGTCCACAAAACCTTTTTAAAGCCTACAGGTCTTTATTTTCTTGTTCACTGATCTGCAATTGAGCTGTAATAAAAAAGCAAAAACAATGAAAATTATTTACTTATACCAGTAAACACTTTACTTATACTAAATACATTTTTCTCGTCACTGTACTACCTTCTTGGCGGAAAAAATGTTCATTTAGAAAGTATTTTTCAGATTTTCGGGGTCTTATTTTGTTAGATATAAAGGAAGAAGTAAATAATGCTTTCTGCTATGACTATCACCCTCACGCAGTTTGCTTTAATCGTCTTCTAACGCGTTGCCAATGTTATTAGCAAAAAAACCTCAATTTTGGTTCTATTGTTTCAATTTTATCACATTTTTGGCACAGAACTTCTAGATAATGCAACAGCTGATTATAGTTATAGAAAGAAGAAACTTCTCTCTTTCTAACGAGTCCAAGAAAGTTGAAATCGGATAAACTGAAGACGAGATACTGAGCTTCAAATCGAAACGCAATTTCGTGGCTTACAAATTTTGAGACCCCTCGAAACTGAAAAAAAAAAATTATATTATTTTTCGATGATATTTTCAACATTTTTTCATATACAAAGTGAAAAATAAAATAAATAAATAATAATATTAATAAAACAAATAAAAAATATGTAATAAAAATAAACAGATTAAAGCAAATGAATAAACAAAAGTATAAATATAAAGATAAAAATAATTTGAAAATATATACATCTCAACGAAATTAAATGGATAGATTGAAAAAAAACAGAACAAGTAGAATAAGGAAAATTTAAGTTACGTAAAAATAAAATAAGTCTGCTTGAACAAATTCATGCATATATACAATATTTTCATTTTGTATTTTCAACTAGGGAACTCAGAACCAAGCTTTACCCACCACATGTGGAGGGCAAAGCAGGACTCCAGGAGATCCCTGCTCTTTTCTCCCAGTCGCGTCAGGCGATGGTTATTTATTTGATTTTATGGATTTTATTTCAGTCCTCATGATATCTGAATAAATAGGCAAACCGTTGACTGAAAGGTTAATTTTGGAATTTTACAATCGTAACTTTAAGCAGTATTTCCCTTGGTGGGGTACGCTTAACCCCAGGGGTACGGGAAGATTATGGTAGGGTACCTGATGCACCGGATTTTGAACATGAAAAAATAATAAATAAATTTTTTTTTTCTTGTTCTTCTTGTTTATGTGTGGTTTTTGCATCTTTACGAAGTTGCTTTTTCAGCATTTGTAGAGATTAAGTCAAAATAAGGAACCGCATCTCAGATTAAAATTAACAAGAGAATCAAATTATGATAATCTGTCATCCGAACATAACCAGTTTCATCCTTCTAATTGATGCTATTAAATGAAATTTATAATATAGATTTTATTTATATTTTATTATGAACTAAAATAGTGAAAAAAAAAAAATATATTTTGATTGTTATTAAAGTAAAACAGTAATCCGACATAAATGTGACCGGTTTATGTCGGATTATGAAGGTTTGTTGTATTACTGGAGGTTAAATAAAAATGTGCGACTATAGGAAGACACTCAATATGTATAAATTTATGACGATAGATGTGTGTAAACATATGTGTACATATTATATTAAAAACATTTTTTTTAAATAGAAATATTTCAACAAATTACCAAATAGGTAACAGAGAGAAGTAGAAAACACAGAATTACAGAAGGCCAACGTTCGCACTGCCAACGTTTTCCACTTCAACTGGGTTCAGACATAATTAATCCGTAAGTAGGAACTTTAAACGCACAAGGTTTTTCGAGGTGAACTCAGTGTAAAAAAATTACAGAAGGGGTACATACATATATCGATATTTTGGGAATCACTTAATAAAAGGAACGTTAGAACAGCTCATATGACTATTATTTTGCTTCGATAGATTGCGAGACAGAAATATCATTAATATGATGCATAATTCTTAAAACAAAAATCCTTCAATTTACGTTAATTGGATGCCTCAGTTTCGGAATCTCTTATGTAACACAAAATTTCATCCGGAGCTCAGACACACGAGCCGGAGGGTTAACAACATCTGATGGGGAAGCATCGCAACCGAAGCCCTTGTACATTGAAGTGGTAAGGGAAAATTCTTGGCCAGGCTGTCGGAGAATTTCAAACTCATCGACCCCTTGACAAGGTGGAGAAGAAAAAGGGATTAAGGGGGTTATACCGCCCGAGGGACGAGTATGTAAAAGCGGGTAGGGGAGGCTAATTTATGTCTTCTAATAAGATGAATCAATAGGTGCCGGGATGAGAGAGCTCATACATAGTGGATCCTCGCTTTATGAATATTCATATAGGCTTCTTAGCTACTGTCGCAGGATGGATTGGTAATTGCCACTGACACCTGGGTCGATAGCTCCCCTCCTTTCACTTTCCATCTCTTCCATTGTCATGTCCCTTTATAATTATACCCGCCAAAATACAAATTATACTCCTTCGTCCGCCTCTTTTTCCTTAGCCCCCGGTTACAATTTTTTTTTTTTTAATTTTTTATACATATTCATTTTAGGCTATTACTTACTAATGAAAGAGATAAAAAACTAAAAAAAATGAGAAGAAGAATATGGTTTGGATATATCTGGAAAATTCTAGAAAACAATACTTGAAGTCTTTCAATTACCGGTAAATGACTAACCAGTTAACGTAGGACAGAAAAAGAGAATATCATATAAATGCAAACCAAAGTCAGCAAATCTCACATCAACAGTCCTGAAATGGGCCATCAATCAGAGAAATACTTGGGTGTGTATTGTGCTGTCTCTAATTCAGAAGTTCCCAGATGGTGGTATGCAAAGACGTTCCATAACAAGCTAACAAAATCATAGATAAAATCATCTTTTTGACACGTTCAATGAAGGATAAGTTTTTATTAAAAATTATTAGTATCATAAGATGAATAAACACGACCTACAATTAATAAAAAGAAATCAGAAAGTTAACCTTAGTAAAGACGAAAGAACTCAAAAGTAAAACAGGACTTAAGAATCAAGTTGAGCTTCATCAAGCCTAACTCAAGATGCTCTGATTATAAACGAGCAACATGCAACTGAGAAAACAAAATATTGATATTTTTTTTCACAATGCCGATTTTTTTAAGGTTGTGCAACCTATTCAAAATATGTAAACAGAACATTTAGAATATCGTTCCTCAAGTGTGTGAGGTTCTCATAGAATTCGTGAAAGAGAATACAAAAGTAAGTAGATTATTAATAATTATTCATGATAATTAATAATTATTATGATAATTCATGATTATTAATAATTATTCAGAATTTATTTATATATTTTTTTATTTTAACGAGTAGAACATATAGGTAGATTATAGCTATATATAATATAGTTATAAAAGATATAAGGCTGCAAATTGAAATGACCAAACTGTCGAGAACAGAAGAGACGGGTGGACTATAACTTCCCTTCTTTTCTATAACTTCCTTTCATCATACCAACACAAGGCGGTTAGCATATAACCTGTTATATAACTTATATAACCTGTTATATAACTTATATAACCACATTATATAACTTATATAACCACATTATATAACTTATAAAAACAGTTATATAACGAGGTTTGTTATGTAGTGTGAATCCAGCTTGATAATTCAACCTCTTGATTGAAACAGTCACTTTTATTGCTTCATTTAATGCTAATAACTATATATTAAATCTTACTAACTATACTTTCTTGGAATGGCTATATTAGAGAGAGAAATGCTTTTTACTTCCCTGTGAGCAGTAAAAGGAAGTATTGTAGTCACGATTTTTTTTTTTTTTTGTTGCTTGCGTACGATGAAAGATAGGTGTCCATAGTTGTTGTCATAACAACTTCATACCCGTGAAATTAACTTCACAACACGCACTTTATTCCTGCTACTTAATTCTTATTTTAGGAGGATAAAGGAGAAAAAATGCTACATGAATTAAGCTACTTTGTATTTTAGGAGGTTAACAACCTTAAAAAATACGGATTATTGTCATTGTATTTTATTATGTTTGTGCAGATTGCTTGCTGTTATCTCTTTCCAATGCTTTTTACTGAATAGAAGTGGAATAAATAAATAAATGTCTGTCTATATCTTACAATTACATAGTGAAAAAAATGAAAGCAGATCTCTTTTGTGGTAATGGTACCGAACTTCAGGCCTCAATCCGCCTATTTATTTATTTATTCATATTAAATTTTTCTATAGAGTTTTTATTTTTAATTTGAGAATAATACAATAAGTTCAAGACTTAGTACTGGTTGAAGAAGCCAGATCCACACCCCCCTCTCACCCCCTTCCTGAACAACTTGTCATAACGAACAATCGACGGAGGGAGGAAGTTCTCAAATCAAACGGAGTCCGTTGAATAATTGAGGCGATAGGGACTCGCTTCTCGGAGCTCAGTGAAAAACATTTACGAATAAAATGAAACTCCCTTCCTCAACTAAGGGACCAAGTATTAAAAATGTATCAGCATTAAATGTCATACGGAGCAGATAATTTTTTGTTCCGTCCGGTGGGAATGGCGCAGCACAAACTTCCGTAATGGTCTGGATTTCACCCCCTTCCCCGGAAATTCACCATCCCTACATCCACCCCCTTTCGGAATAAGATATCTCACAATCGAGGCATCTCGTTGAAGTTGTCAACTCAGAATCGATCGATAACATATAATTTAAACATCGTGATAATTTAAACAGTTCTGAAACTGTTTTAAATGAGCAGTCGTTGATGAAACTTGGCAAAGATTTAATTTCAGCCGTACATCCTGTAGTCATATTATAAATGTGGGCTGCCACCGTATTCTTATCAGTAACATTGTTATTAGCAAAATGTTAATACTATTTTTGTGAACAGCAGACCTCACGAATCGATTTTGGGACTTTTATTTTCCATCTTTCTATTCCATTCACAATGCTGAATACGAATGACTTTACATTGATCTCTTTGGCCTCAGTTCACATTGCTTTCTTTTAATACCGACATCGGTATTATAATTGCAAATCTCAATGCCAAAGAATCGACAGGATTTTAAATGATTCATGCTAGAGCTATCAAAATAAAATACACAATTATTTCAATTATCTTATTTTGTTCATCTTTCACCAATCGAGTAACGACGTAAATAAATAAAATAGTTACCTACTTTTTTTTTCCCAATTTTATTTCGTATCAAAGACAAAAAGATTGAATAATAATATTATAAAAATTTTTTTGAAGATATGGATACAAAGTATACTAATATAAATTAATCGCTAATTGTTAAATGCTTGAACATGTTTTAAATATGTTATTACGAATGCTAATTATTATTGCTGTTCTATGATACAGGGAATCGTCCTGACAATGGGGAAAATCCCCAAAACGTTACAAAAAAAAATGTAAAGGATAATTTAATAAAGGAATTGGAATACCGAAAAAAATTTCTTCATGAAGTTACATCATTTCACCTCCCTTTTCCTTCAGTATATGTCTGGGTGTCTTGGGATGGATTGCTGTTGCTGGTTAATGTCTTTTTGGACTGTGGATGTGAGATGTGCTGCAATTTATTCCTTATATAGGTGTTTTTTTTTTCTCTCCCTCTCTCTCTCTTTCTGGTCCTGATGGTGCCTGAATTGGTGAAATATCGACAGGTGATTTGTTTTCTGTTATTCTTGAGATTCTTGGCTTCTTGTTTGGAGCTTTCCATTTATGCTCTGACAATTATTTATGCCTCATTATGAGCTTTTGCTCTTGTATATTTACTATTACATTTTATTATTTTTATCGCTTGCATAAATTCTATATTTTAATCTTGTACTTTTATGTGTACTGTTGTTTTTTTATCCATATTTTGCGCATATTTATTTATTAAACACTATTTCATATTTTTATAAGCATTGGTTAATTATTTTCAATAATGGACCTTAAAATTAGACCTCCCCGTTAAAATTAGAGGTTTTTCATTTCGAGGTATGTATTATAGAATCCAAATATCGAATAAAAGAAAATCCTTCCATCCACCGTACGCCTCATACATAATCGAAATTAGACAAGTATTAGCTTTCCCGCATCTCTCTCCACTTCATCCTTCCTTGGATTCATCCTACACTTCCACCAACTTCTAGGTCTTCCCCTTCTTCTGTTCCCGCTAATGTTCTCCTCCAGCATTATCCTCTGTACCATTTCAACCTTCATTCTGATACATTCTCTGCCCATCTTAGCCTATATGCTTTGATACAGTTACTTTCGTACACTCTTAGTTTGCAGCAATCATCTTCGGACAAACTCTAAGTTTCCACTCCATAATGTTAATTTTGTAGACAACAGTTGAGACTTGAGAACTTTCAGTTTTGTATATTGGGCACTATTATCCGTCATTATTCTGCTGTTAATTTTTTTACTGAGCTTGGTACATATGTTTTATAGAGTATTCTGCACATATTCTAATAAAAACCAGTTCACTTGTTGTTAGCTATGTGAAAACTCGAAAACGTTACATCTCCCGGAACATTCCAGTTGCTGGTTTGAAAGATAATTTAATTGCCTGGACTCTAAAGCAAAGCAATAAGGAAAGTCGTGTGTAAGGATACACCAGATATTTTTTAAATATAACCATTTGGAAATAATAAACCATTGTGCAATTATTTTTCAGCGTTTTATATATACTATTTTACTTTTTCATAGTCCCTTTGTTATCAAACTTTTTTCATTCTTCTCCTCTATGATTATTGTTTCTTGTTTGGTTGGATGTAATCAAGGCTCTCAACTAAGGCCAAAGCGTTGGCACACATTACAACAGTGCATTACAATATTCTACTTGATTTAATCTATGGTCGACAATATCTCTTTATTTTGTCGCTCATGGAACAATATTACTGACACGGATGGAATCCTAAGATGAAAGCATCTTAAAGAGAAAACAGCCAGCCCTACTGGTATTAATAAATATATCTCAATTATTATTTTTAAAAATAGTAATATTTTAATAATAAGGGAATAGAAGCTGGGCAGAAGTAAATACTGTTCAAGAGAAAAAAAAATCACTTATTTGATAATTTATGCGAACCCTGCCAAGGAGTAAGTTCTTAATGGTCTAAATTTCGGTGTTTCCCCTTAGCGAGTGCCCTCCCCCACCCGCAGGGGTCCAGCTTAAGATACAGCTAATTAATATAAGGTTCGGGAAGACAATGAATTTATGAGCGTGATATACACCAGCCGTTATAATATATTCTTATTACTTGTAGGGGAAAAAAAAAATTAAGACATCCCCTCCAGCACCGTTGATAAGAAGTTAGCCCTTAATGATGCTCAGGGCAAGTTTTGATTGGTTCTTGGTTTTATTATCTGTATGAGACGTTAGCAAGAATGATTGCCCCCAACGCTATCTACTATTAGGGGAGATAAATACAATATTCAAGAGGGCCACTTTGATCTGATTTAATTTTCATAAGCATTGAAATTATATTTTTCACGATTTTTTTCCCCCTCCAAATAACCTGTAAAAAAAAATAATAAAAGTAAAGGGAGAAACGAAAAGAAAAGGAAACCTTAGACGTAAATTGTACTTTCGACTGTTCTTTTATTTATTAGAGATGGATTGCTAATTAGCATTTTTTTTTAATTGTCATCTTATTTTATAAAATTTTATAAAAATAGCAGGCCCTGTTGTCCTAAAATAATTTCGAGGTGCTGAAACATGAAATTGTAGAAATGCTTCAAATTATTTCTATATTTGACTGTTAGGTAATAGATTTTGTGTCTATAGGCCGCTGTTCTTGCAAGGATTCTGTAATTTGTCAACTTACTAATAACATAGAAGGATAATAAACAGCAGTTTATTATAGGTTAACGACTTAAGAAAGAACCTTATGGGGTGGGCTCAGGCCAGGAGGTTATGCTGAAGGAAGGGGATGCTTTCCCTCACTACATCGTCTTACCACTGCATAACCCTTTAAAGGGCAAAACTTTTGAGCATTGCAAATTTTCTTACCAATATATTTTTTTCTTTTAGGTATCTAATATTTAGTTCTTGTGTTTCTTTTACGAGGTCACTGGTACATTTGGTGCACCACGACTGTGTAGGTGGGGTTTTAAATTCCTCATTTCTTATTCTTGAAAATGAATTAACTTTTCAAATGTTTAAAAATATATTTATTAATAACTCTAAGGGTGTTTTGAACATCTTTGAACTTAATTATAAGTAAAATATACCTAATATGAAATTAGATATTAATTAATTAAATACTCATAATATTAATTACATTAGAGTACTTTGAAATGACAATTAAAAAAAAAATTAGTGAAATAAAAGAAATTAACCACATTCACCCAAGTTTTTTCCATGAAACGATGTTAATTTCCCCGATAATATAGAAATATTATCCTTCCGACAAATCTGATGAGGAAAAATGGATTAGAATAATATTTCTACGTGTTTTTTTTTTAATAGAGTAAAATAATTTAAATGATTTAGATGTATTTGGCTCTGTTACGACAATACCAAAGGGATAACTTCAAATAGCTGCCTTGTTAAATAACGAAGTTGAATTTAAAAAAAAAAAAAAATTTTGATCTGTTTTATTTTCTTTCAATCGCGTGCACTAATTCGAATGCTGATATAAAAAATAGCTTACAAATTACGAATTCGTTTTGTCATATATTATTGTGACGAAAACTTGTATAACATTGCGCTTAAATTTTATTTTTCAATTATATTTCATCGATTTTTTAATTTATGAGATTTATGGCCCAAGATTGCTTGATTTCCATATCTAATATAGATATTGACTAATTTGAGTAATTAATAAGTAATTAGTTTGAGGTTATTTCTGCACGTAAATCACAATAACTAAAATGGCAGAAATCGAAAAATACTATTGAATTCGAAACATTTCTTATCTTAAAGGCACAGCTTACTAGCGCAGCTTCTCCCTTATGTTCTCTGTCCATACTTTTTTATTTCATACATTATTGTTGTAAAATTTAGCTAAATTTTAATTATTTTTTTTCACGGAAAAAACAGGAATCACAGTATACTTCTGTTCACATTTTAATTTAATTTTCAAAATGTATTCTCAGAGTTTTGTATCTGGGGATACGAGTCAAAATTAACATCTGTTACCTAAAGATGTTATCTAAACTTGAATAAGTCAACTACTTTTTAATAATTATTTTTAACATTGAGAAAATAGGAAGGGGTTCGAAATATTGTCGAGAAATTTACATACAAATGTAAACTAATATGTAAAAAACCTATGTTCCTCGTAGTTTTCCTACTGTTGATGAGAAGATAAAAGAATATCGAGGCAGATATAGCTTAATTCAATCTATACCAAATGAAACCACAAAGTAGAGGATTGAGTAGTTTACTATGAAATAAATTATAAATTAAATCAAATAAATGCTATAAAGTTCAGAAAATACAGTAATTTATTTAATTGCTACCTCACTAAAAATTACAAAAAGAGTAACAGAAGGAACTTCTTGGAAATTAAAAAAATAATCACTACAAAAAGTAAATGGTCCACTTTGTGCGCCGCGCGCCTATTTACCTGGTGTGCACAGACGTAAATTAATTAACAAAAGAGTTAATTAGGTGCCGATAGGATTCGAAATTCGACCCAGTCTTACCTTGATGACATTTCCACTAGACACTTGTGATTTTTTCTGTCTTATATATAGAAAATAAACTTTCGCCAGGGGTTCGTAGTTCCTTCCGATATGGATCAACTCTTTTTTTTTTTTTTTTGTGTGTGTGTGTGTGTGTGCGTGTGTGTTTGCGTGTTTTTCTTTTATTAAAACGCATCTTCAGCATAGTTATTGGTAATATTAAATTTGTCTATATTCCTATGTATTTATGTTTGCGTACAGAAAAAAAACCCTATACAAATCGAGAGTATCTCTGATGGGACAAATCAACATAAACATAATAAACATTTTTCATATACATTACATATTAAAATTTAGTTTTATGCTGTAACTAGGTCAAAATTATAAACTATTGAAGAATGATGAAATTAGAAAATTTTTAAGAAAGAAATTGGTTTTTACTGAGAATTATTACAAAATGTTCCGATTAAGGACAATAGTAATAGTGATAAAGAAGATCATTCACGTCATATTTAAAGAAAATAAAAATAAATTAAACAATAGCAAAATAAGTATTTCTATCTACTTAAGACAATTAAAATTAAAGTAAATTAAACACCCAATTGAGATTGTACGAAACGATTAGGATGTTGAGTAATGTTCTGACGAAATTTGGACAATTTGGATGGAATAAGGTCTAAAACAAATGTGATATTAAGGTCATGATGTATGTGATTGCTTGTTACATAGTATGGAGCATTGACTGTTGTTCGAAGGACTTTGTACTGAAAGGTTCGGATCTCCTTGCTGCAACGATTGCATACGGGTATCCATTATCCACTATTACTCCACATTATATATAAATGCAAAACTAATATTTTTTTGAAAATTTGCCAACTCCTTGTCATATCAAACAATCAAAATATGGATATCTCCTTAGAAAATGAATAGTGTTTATAAATTTTAATTGCACTATCATTCTGAAATATCAGAATTAAAACAAAGCTCGACAAAATTATATTATTTTAGTAAAATACTTATACTAAACCAATAAAATTTTTAAATCATTCACTCAATCCCACCTAATCTCTATAATTTATAATAGCAATGATGAAAATGAATAACTTTCTCTTCTCATATACGGTACTCATATAGGGGTTCAATATTTCAGAATCATTTATTATTATTATTATTATTTATCAAATTATTTTTTTTGGGTAATGCTTTAATGCTATGCTATTATATATTTGGCAAAGGACGAATAAGTATTTCATTATACTGGTGATATATATTCAATCAATGAAACTGTATACCTTTAGACGAAAATACTGCAGAATCTCAATTCTCTAGACAGACTTCATAGAATAAAAAACTCTTTTACACGAGGGAACCTGTCCGGAAGGCAAATAATTCAGTTTTATGGAAGGTTTTTCGACAAATGTGGATGGAAGCGAAGAGTCCCGAAGGAGCGACAATAGAGGCGGGATCTGATCCCGGTCACATGGGAAAGCTTATATTGGACATATGACCAAGTTATGGTAAAGAAAAATGGTGACTGAGGGCGGTAGATCATATCGGCTCTAAATGGTACTTGTTGCCCTATCTCAACCTCTAGCCAATCTCATATCAAAAGATGGAGCTTTTTATTTGTTTATTGTCAACTGTTTCTTTTCTGATAGCCTTGCCCAATGCGAAGACTATTTTTTTTTTTTTTTTTTTTTTTTTTTTTTTTATCTGCCACAGCCTTCTAGATCTCTCTCTCCCTTCATTCGATCCCTCCCACCCCATCCGGTTCCGTCCTCTTCCTTTATTGCTTCCCCTCTCCAACACCCCGCCTTCTTGGATCCTTTTAGATAATAAACATATCCCCCGCCAATCCGAGACCGCAAGGAAAAATCACAAAGCACTTCCTACAATTCGACGCGTAGTGGTCCTTGAACATTTCTCAAAAAAAAAAAAAAAAAAAATGAAAAAATAAACTTGATAAATTATTTTGTATAAAAAAACTTTAAATAGTTAATCACTAACTAATATAAAAGCTCAACGCTTAAAAATCTGGGTTTCATAATTGAACCAGATGGTCCCTGCGAAGTGGAAACAAAAAGAAGAATTAGGTAGAAAAAATCTTAAATCAGAATTATACCAAGAATAGAAATATCTTTACTAAAACCAAAAGAAATATAGAATAGAAAAATAAACTTTATTCTGGGACTATGTCCCTTATGAATAACAAGTACGTACAAGTAAAAAAGAAAACAGAAAAAATGTCTACATCAGTAAAAGTCAATTAATATTTACAATAATCTCAATTACAACATCTAAGTAACGAAAAAAAAAAAAGAAAAAGAAGATTCTCCTGGTAAAAAGACAAAATAAATATAATTGTACTGACAAAAAAATGAAAAGAAAGAAAAACGTTAAAAATAAAAATAATAAAATGATTCACAGAGTTGAAACTTTGTACGATAATTAAAACTATTATTTGCTGCTGATCAAGATATTGATCTTGAATTAAAATCTTATGATTAGACAGCGTCTTTTCTGGAAGTGAGCAGGTGTTGAAAAAGGTAGAATTTGAATGAGGAGAGAGAAGAAGAATGGCGGATATTAGAACGGAGGGAATTTCACAGGATAATGTAACGGGCTATAAAGGAATGTTCGAATGTTTTGGTTCTATGGAAAGGGGTACAGAGGTCAGAAAGACTCGATCTTGTTTCCTGCGTGTGGACTTGAATTGTAGGAGGCTGTAAATGTAGGAAGGGTACTATTGTCCAATCGAAGGAAATATTGTCTGCGAGTGGAGGGGGAGAAGTGGCTCTCCGTAACCCGCCGTAAAGGTGTGAAACGTGAGACCGCCTTGAGGTACTGAAGACATATCTTAAATATATATCTATATGAAAGAATTGTATGAGTATGATATTATGACTTATGCAGCAAAAACATGGACCATACAGGATGATCTTAGAAAGAAACATCGAAACACCTGGCTACGGAATTTACTACTGACAACGAGCTGCAGAAATGAAATAATAAGAGAAAAAGTGGAAGGAGAAAAACATCATGGATAACAAAGAGGAAAAGTGGCTATATTGGTTTGGACAATTAAAAAGAGTTCCAGAAGGACGACTGCCAAGGGATAAAATAAATGTGAGAAGGAGACGAGGTAGGCCAAGAAAGAATTTGAATAAAGAGAGGAACCTGATGTGACTCATTGGCGGATTTAGGGTGTGGCTATAGGAGCTGCAGCACAGGATGGCAAATTTTCAATAAAATGAAGAAGTCCTATTCCAAATAAGCTGTCCAACTGCGCTGCTCTCGCCAATATAAGCTTATAAGGCTCTTTCAGTCAAACTATTTTTTATTTTTACCTTAAGAGTTTCCTCAGTGTAGGAGCGGCAGATTCCTACTAGCCCGTAAGCTGCAATAGTGTAAATCCCCTCCTGATAGGACGTCGAAGGGAGGTATGGGCCTTGAATTGAGTAATCTGGAAGGAGGCCTCGGAAAATTTCGGTTAAGGAAACCAACTGCTTTTTTGGAAAAACCTAGAAATAAAAAATAAAAAAACTTGAAATCATAGAAACAAACAAAGGGGAATTAAAAAAAAAATCACCTAAAATAGTGCGAAAAATAAAATTTTAAATTACGTAGTATGTAGATAACTGTGGACCAATCTCCTTAAAGTCTATTATTCATTCCCCGCATAGGCATTTCTTCATGAAAACAATTATATTACTAAATTATTGATTGATTAATGCTGTCACAGCTTCGGCATTTATAAATATGCAACATTGGATCATTAAGATATTATTTTTATTTTATTTTATCGATTTTTTTGTTCGAAGAAGAAGGCTGAAGAATACGTAAATCTGCTTTCGAATTTAGAATTGATAAAAACAATGAGCAATATCACTGTGTAGCGTCCGTAACCAACTACACTCAACAACACACATTCCTATCGGTACAAAAGTTTATAAATAAATTTTAAAAAAATATATAATGATTTATTAACTTTTAATACACATTAAACATGCCAGCGTTATTAAATAGCAAAGCCTTTTTTCTAATATGTTCATTATAAAATAATATGAGTTAATATTTAATAATTTGAAGAAACGGATCGGATTTCATCATATGAAAATCTCATTGTTCTTCTTAATGTATGAATTAAATTCTTCTCTTTTATGTATTATTTTTCATTGTTTGAAACTCTCTTTCTACCACTGCTTCTTCCATTTATGACCAAACACAGAATTCCTTTTTATTTGTTTTTGTTGTTTTCAATTATTTCCATCTAATTAAATTCTCATTTCCTTATTATGCTCGTTCTATGTGCTTTATTATTCCTCGTATCAATTTTAAGTGGTTTTTTTTTTTTTGTTAAATTTCTTTTAACATTTTCTTTTTTGAATGTAAGATATTTGATAAATGAAAACTGTTCTGATGTCTTTATTTTGAATTTGGATACAAAATATAGGAACCTCGGGATGATAGTATTTCATTAAAAAAAAAAAAAAAAATTACGATCATATAAATTATTAAAATGTTAAGGTCAGATATTAACGAATATTAGAAGACTTGGAAAGAAACTATAAAGGTCTTCTATTCCGATTGGCTTTCTATTACAAGAATTTTATTTCATTACAATAATTAAAAAATAAATAAGAATACAAATTTATTAAGAATTTTGAGTGTAATCAGCTTCTAAATCATGTTATCCTTAGCTGATTTACTTAATTCGCCGAAATAACAAACAATTAATTTTTTTAAACTTTTTGAAATTAATCATTGCGAATATATTAAGAATGCAAATTAACAAAAAGTGCTTAAATGAAGCAAAATATTGTAATTTTGTGTTGGTTTAACGTCCATTTTTTATTTTTTGTAATATCGTAATATCAAAAGGTCAAATGCATTATTGCGGGATAAGAAAAATATATATCTGGTAGTGGGCATCAGTTTAAACAGTTTAAAATCAATAAATAGAAAGTTATAATTGATAATATCTTTGGAGGAGAAACTAAGATAATGATAATAAAATATCTTGAAGTGAACCAGGAACGAAATTAGCAATGGAATTTAATGTTGGTAAGCACACTATCTCTGATGTGAGGAAAAGTGATGAAAAAAAAATTAAATTCTTTTGCTCCCATTGAACTAACAAGATCGAATGCTGCACAAACTTAAATGTAGCGATTTGCCGTTGTTTGACGAATCAGTTTATATATTACCACGGAGCACACATGCAGTCAGAGGATTCGAAGAAGATGCTTTCGACTTCCAGACAAACGAGAGCTTTAGTCCATTTCTCAAGAAAATAATTAAAAGATAGATAGATAGAAAGTTTTATTTATATATGTATACTTTAACAATATTTTCAAGTATTTTAACATGATTTCGGATAACTTATCCTTAAAATCAACAAATTTGATTTTTGAGACTACGTCGTATCTCATAAGTGAATTTATATATTGGAACAACAGTAGGAAACACAAAACAATATTAATAATAATTATGAATGAATAATAAAAATAAATTAATAAAATAGAAAACTGATGACAATAAATAATACAAGAAATTAAAAGATAAATTTCTGAACAGTAACTAACTACTGTAAAAATATGTTTAATACATAATTTTTATTTTTCAATTTACCTGTGAATGAAGATACTCTTTTTTCCCGTTCGGTAATCCGAATTTTACGCTAATCCGAACCCCCTGGTTATAATTAGTTCGGATTAGCGAGAGTCTACTGTATATTTATAAAAGAAATTTGTATGTGTTGAAAACCCATGTTTTTATTGCCAAATTTTTTTTTCTAGTAGGTAAACGTTGTTTCTAGCAGTATCGTAAGGTCTTGAATTATTTTGTTTGTGAGACCTATTGTTTTACAGCTAATCCTGATGTTTCATTTTTTTTTTTTAAAATATTATATTTTCAATTTAGAAATCCGGAATTCCCTCCTCGAGTCACCCGCCGACTCAAGAATCCGATGAGAACTTTCTTGGGATGGTTTTAAATCTTCATCTATACTCACAAGACCACGACCGTTTTGTAGACGGTCAATGAGGTGAGACTCTCACAAACCGAGTTATAAGCGCACAAAGTCACTGGAAATCCAATGAGTCTAAAGCGATTAATGCTTGTTAACATGGTTACCTTCAACGGATTACTGTGCTATACAATATTTCCTCCCGCCGGTTTAACCAGACGTGATTAAGTTGCCACCAGAACATTATAAAGCGGACATTTATTATTTTTATCAGCTTGTAGAATTTGATAAAAATAATTTTAATAAACATTTTAAGCATTCGGGAACGAAACAATAAATTACATCTTTTCTTGAGTTTCATAACCTCAAGATTCAATGCGTACCAAGCACAACATATTTCTCTGCTAGAAAAAATATTTCCACAGTCTTTTTTATTTTTTTTCCGGAGAAATAAATGAAAGCATAAATGCACGATCATTAGAGAAAACGAGGTGATTCAAAACGAACTTGACAAACAAATCTTGAAAGAAAATTTGTAGGCTTTATTGGATAGAAACAGTGGTCGACAGACAAGTTCTCGATCTACTTAGCCCTTAAGCTGAATCCACACCAAATAACAAACCTCGTTATATAACTGGTTTTATAAGTTATATAATGTGGTTATATGAGTTATATAATGTGGTTATATAAATTTTATAATGTGCTTATATAAGTTATATAACAGGTTATATGCTAGCCGGCTAGAGTCGGTAAGATCAAAGGAAGTTATAGAAAAGAAAGAAAGTTATCGTCCGTCCGTCTACGCTGTTCTCGACAGTCTGGTCATTTAAATATTATAACCTTATATCTTTAATACCAATGTAATGTTAGCTATAATATACCTATATATTGTACTCGTTTACATTAAAAAAATATATATCTAAATTCTGAAAAAATTATTTCATTTTTTTATAATTGGTTATTATCTAATTAATTTAATATTGTCCTTCACAAATTCTACGAGAACCTCACAAGAACAATCTTCAAAATTCTCTGTTTAGATACTATGAATAGGTAGCACAGACTTGACTATGAATCCCCAGATGCTAAAAATCTCGTTCCTCACCATCATGAGAACTGATCATATATCTACTGACTCATCCTTTATTTGTAACTTTGTTATAAAAAATAAAACTGCTCTAGTTATATGAGTTATATAAGTTATAAGTTATATGACTTGTTAGACACTTGTACAACGATATTGTTATAAAATAAATCTTTTGTTATATAGGGTGGATCCAGTTTTATACGCGAACCGGAGACATAAGTCAGGGTTTAAATCTGGTGGTTGATGAATAATGCTGACCAAACTGTCTCTTATGAACACCGTGAGATCGAAAATCAGGCAACGCTACAATGTCCGTTTAATTTAAAATTAAATTACAACTAGGATGTTATTGGAAGATTCCAAAACAAAGCTCTAAGTCTCTAAAACAGTAAATAACTAACCAGTCAACGTTTCGCTAATTCAAGCAAAATAAATAAGATCACATACATGTGGACCAAAATTATCATGGAGTGATGCAATATATGTTATTCCTTAGTCTTATTTAGGATTTTGATGTGATATGGTATTTCAGAAATTGTAGACATTGTTTTGAAACTTCAAATAAAATCATATTTATAATTATTTTCTATTTTATTGAATTTTTGCTTTTATTAATTTGATCCTGTTTGGACCAAGGTGTCACCAAATTTAAATAACGTTTTACATACGCAATGAAAGGTTATAAGCTATTCCAATGCTGTGGACCAATACAGTAGTTCTTAATGATTGTGATGGTAGAAAGATTTTCTGGATATAACTCCATAGAAACTCTATATGACGGTTATTCTGTCTGTTTCCTAGTCAACACTAAAAAGGCCTGCCACTGGGAGGCAAGTTTAAGTTCATTTGATTCCGTATTAATGTTATTTCTACTATCTCTATGAACTTTTTCTTGATGAAAATACTGTCTTGTTTCTATTTTATAATTCCTTTTGTTTTGAAAATCAATTAATTATTAAAAAATTGCATATTTGTATTGGTTTTGTTCATGACACCTTGGTATATCCATGTCAGGACGTATTTTTGAAAGGTATCAGTATTGATAACTTGGTTCAGTCATTGGATCACATTTTCTTATATGGTGTCAGTCCTGACACTTCGGTACCATGACTTGTTTTGTTTCCGACGAGACAACAAGGCGTATTATAGGTCGAAGGGAGAATTGATGTTGTCTCTGGCACCAAATAATACCTGCGATTCAGGTGGGTTTTCCCCCCTGTAATCATTGTCTCTTAGAACACCCTTTTCTCTCAGAGCTACCACTGTCAGCACCAAGGTGTCACGGGTGAAACCGATTTTGCTTTGCCAATAATCACATATTTCTGAGCTAATTTTGTTTCAACGTTCAAAATGTCATAATTGATATTCAAAGGATTAAGTATAAAAAAATAATTGAGAAAAAGTTGCAGAAATTTATTCAGGTCCGAATAGGATTAATTCCAACTAAAATACTATTGATTAAATTAATTTATACTTAAGGCACACCCAACTAACTATAAATAGGGTATCTGACCTTTCATTGGGTTTCGGAAAAAAAAACTGGTAGTTATGCGTGAATACTGATTGCATCACCTGCCTAACCGATTTATTCTGATTAAGAAATAATAAATCTTTCCATGTGATGAAACCAACTGCTGGACAAAAAAAAAATACCAGTTTTACTCTTCTAATAGTAGAAATCGGTCTATATTCGGAGAAAATATAATTTGATGAAAACTTTAATTTTCTAGAGACAGTGCTCTTTTTTTTTTTTTTTTTTTTCCAATTCTTTCCCTGTTTTCCTGTTTTTAGTGCATCAATCCAAGTGCTTTATGACGGAACTGTACTTGAACGGCCAAAGGAGATTTGAGGAAATCGAAAATCCATATTTATTTATTTTTTAAATTAAACTTCTTGTATAAACCGTTCTTTAATATTTTTGCAGTGCATGGGATTCAGAAGTTTAAAATCAATATCACCCAATGGATGTTTATAAAAATAATTTCGTAATATAACAAAACCAAATACGAAATTTTTTTTTTCATATTCTTTATTTTAATATTATTATTTTACTTAGTATATTTTTAAAAATATCAAGTAATCCTAAATATTACTTCATTATGATCAGGTCTATGTTAATGCTTTTCTATTACTGGATTTAGACCAGTCAGTCAGGTTTGATTATATGAATTGTATTGACCTTAGATTACATCCAGATTTTTTTTTTTAATATAATCGTTGAATACATTATAAAACATAAAATACATTTTCCAATCTTATACACATGTTAATAATAATTGGATA
Source organism: Rhaphigaster nebulosa (assembly GCA_948150685.1). NCBI lineage: Eukaryota > Metazoa > Arthropoda > Insecta > Hemiptera > Pentatomidae > Rhaphigaster > Rhaphigaster nebulosa. Next base: position 137,169,044 of record OX411307.1, read on the forward strand.
TAATTGAAAGATCCGGATTCAACATTAATTATACGTATATTTGCGTACTTATTTTTGGTAATAATATCACATAAATGTAGACGAGAATTTTCACATCCCACATCAAAAGTCAGAAAAAGACTAATTAGATATCAAATATTAAACTGCTCCAAGATAGTTCAACACATAATTTTCTTATAATATTTTATAATAGGCCAGTCAATAAGGGGGTTGTAGACGGAAATGGCTGGATGGCCTGAATTAATTGACTTCAGCACTTTGTTTGGACTAGTTATGAGGTAAACATACTGCAAGTCCTCGGACCTAGGAGCAGAGGAAAAAAGAAGAAAGGGGGAGGGAGAAGGTCATGTTTTTCGGTTTTCCTTTTTTATCTCGAAAATGGATGGTCATAGCTTAAAACATTTTATGAAAAATAAATTGAAGAGCATTTAATTTTTTACAAGAATGTTCCTATTATTTTTTTCATATCTGATATAGTTTAAGAAACATAAGGTCTTCAAAATAAAAAAAATTGAAAGCAAATCATTTTTGACTGTATACTATACTAGAATATTCTTTTCCTTCAATCGTCTTTATCGTTTGTTACATTTAATAGCGCATATGTCTTAAGAGAGAGAAATGCTTTAGTTACAGCAATGCTGCACAAATACCTTGAGTTGCCACATAAACAGCATACTTATCAATCTATTGCCAGACATATTATACATACAATTATTTTTTTCCTTTCATTTTAGCTCTGAACACATTATCATCACTACACTATCAGTATTATATCTGTTGCTTTTTGTTTTTTTTTCCATTTGTTTGCTATACACCTTCTATCACTCTCTAATCTATCTCTCATTCTCTTTTCCAGTGACCCACTACTATTTCATAACTTAAAATACCGCTTTTTTTTTTTTTTTATAAATTACAACAAAAAAAATAATTAAAAATTAATCAAAAGTTCACATTTTAGAAACGCACACCTAAGCATCAACATTAGTACAAGATAATAAATAAATAAAAATATACGAATAAATAACAATGGTAACACATATATATTAAGAAAAAATAAATAAACAATAATCATAATAAATATCCAATCAGTTAACTACCATGCAAGTGATGGTGGATAATTCCCGAGGAATCCAGTATACTATTCTCGTCCAATATCACAACATCCCTATTGCTAACACCTAGGTCTTCCAGGAAGCTCCTTATTCTGTTTGGGATTGTTCCTTGGGACCCAAACCAGAGGCCTCTCACGGTGAACTCTCTCTCCCCGAAGGTCTCGCGGAATTTCTCTTTTAGGAAAGGGATGCCCTTCTCATAAATGCCCCTCTTTTCCCTTTCCACCCCATCTGCCTGATCAACATCATTATTCTGAAACCTCAGTGTCGGATCCAAGACCAGTGCAGCCTTTCCGGTCTTGGGGAATGCGACAATATTTGCATATCTCGTAGACCGGTCATCGTCGATGTAATATACCTCCTCGAAGCAGGTGAAGTCCTTTTCCCTAAGGAGCCTTATCAGAAATCATATTATATTATATATAAAAGGAACGAAATAAAATTGTAGGAACATTCTTGTAGAAAATTTAATGCTCTTCAATTTTTACATATAAAGTTTTAAAATAGGACCAACCGTTTTAGAGATATAAACGAAAAACTGAAAAACACGACCTTCTCTCCCCCCCTCCTATCTTTGTCTCAGATCCTAGATCCGGGGGCTTTTAGTATGTTTACCTCTTAACTAGTCCAAACAAAGTCCTGAAGTCAATTTTGGTCGTCCCGACATTTCCGTATACACCCTCCTTTTCAGCATTCGTTGACTGGACTATATTTCTTTTTTGAGTTTCTGCTATAGGGGGATAATAGTTATACATTTCATGAGTTATTTAAGAAAATATGTTGTCAAGATGAAGTAATATCAATTTCTGTTGTTTGTAAAGCTTAAAAACAAATTAAAAAATATATCACAAGAATAAAAGGCATTAATAAAACAAATAACCGGAAGCTTCTCCGAAACAATCTTATTTTGATGTTTGACACTTTCTGATGTTCTCTTATTAATTATTGCCACTCTAATGCTTAGCGTTACGGAATGAAAATAGACTCATTTCAAAGTTGTTTTAATTCTCTACAATGTTTACTTCAATGATTTTCTAAAAAAAATTGTTTCTTCGAAGAAATTTGGAACTTTGTATAAAAACCGTGTATTTGTGATTATGGACCTCGTGGTCCATCGGGTCAAAACAGTGCCCGATATGAATTCGTCTTAAAATTTCATTTCCATCAGAATCCGTAAAAAAAAAAAAAAAATGGGCTTATGCATAATTAAAACAGAGAAAACATAGTTGGCCATATTAAATTCGTCAGGACCCGAGTATAATTTTTCCCCTAAACGCTGAGGGGTGACGTATGAGTCCGGCGATGGTGGCGTATTGTTTATACACCACTTGAAGAGTAACTGCCGGACGTCGGATTGGCCTTTTTCGGTGGAGGGTTAGGGGATCCTGCGTTTGACAACGGGAGTAAATTTAAATAAAAAGCCTGGGCACATCGAGTGCCCTGATAAAGGCCATATATCCTTTAGCTGTAGCCAACTGTCGAAATCTCCGGCTTACATAGTTTCTCACCAAATATATAACTCATTGTGACCCCAACCCTCCCCCCCAAAAAAAAAGAAAAAAAAAAAGATGCTATCAAGGGCGGGAGAGGGAAGCCATAATGTTCACAGAACCCCCCATCCGATATTTTCCTTTTTCATTAATATCAATCAATTTCGCTGATTAAAACAGAAGGGAGCTCGGATTTAAAGACTATCATAGCCCTCTTTTGCGAATTCCACCCTTGTTGTGTTTCACACCAGCACCGGCCTTAGGTATAATTCGAATAAAAAATATTTTTTAAAAAAATGGACTTTTTCTAATTAATGAGAGAAAAACCTCTTCTAAAAAAAAAAAATAAAAGTCCGTAATTTAAGTCTTCTGTTACGTCAAAACAGTGTTTGAACGACCCAAAAGGAGCTTCAAGAAAATATAAATCTATTATAATTTTTTATAATTTAAAAAATGTTAAATTTCTTATTTCAATGGTTCTTTGAAAGCGTTACAGTACATAAAATTCAGTAGTTTGAATCAAAATAACCCAATGGATCTCGATAAAGAGAATTTCGTAATATACCAAAACCAAATATAACCTGGTTTCTATTCTTCATTCGGCTTTAACAATTTTTGTTGCTGGTGATAGATTATATTTCGTTATCGTTGTAATTGAAATAAATAAATTTTTTTATAAGAAGCGTATGCTTGTGGGTTTCTCAGTAATAAAACGTAAGAACTGATTTGATCAACTATAAAATCTTCATTTAATGAATTATAGTTTTCGGCATAGCTACTACTTACTAATAAGCGCAAAATATGATAAAAAAATCTATATAATCAGAGTGACAGCTAAAAATATGTATTTTATTAACACATTAACTAAAAATAAACATTCATCACTCAATAAATAAACTTGAGGATTTTAAAATATAGAAATGAGATAAAGAAATGAAATATCCATTTGAGTCTTTATAAAACTAAATAATGTTTTAACTATAGTTTGTATTTTATACTTAGTTTATTTTTTTCTCTTTTGGTTCTTATTCCATTGACTCTTCAAAAAAATGTTGGAATTTATATATGTTTAAATGTTTGGTTTGAGACTAGATTTTTTTTTTTATTAATAAAAATATCAGATGATTCTTCTGTCGCAACTAATTTATTTATTTTTTTTAATTTAATCATATTTTTTTTCATCTTAGAATTCTAAAGTTTCGGTCCTATAGACCATTATCCAAGAAAGTACTCTAGCCCACAGCATTATTTATCATAACAAATTTAACTTATCAATTAACAATTTTATATTTATTAAAACAACATATCTCAATGATGATATTTTTCTACCAAGCTTTTACTATCTCATATTTTTCAATAATATTCTCAAACTCCTTACAGGGCTTTATACCTAAGTCATCCAACCTATAATTTCGATATTTCCATTAAATGAAATTATAGAGATATACATTTATTTTTGTAAAACTTTAAATATAAAGACGAAACTACTTACTATTAAATTATATGTTAATATCAAACACCATTTCAATTTATAAATATATATTTATATTTTTTTATTGAAATTTTTATAATAAAATGTAATTATAACAATTTAAATATATGTATAACCTATAATCACAAGGCTAGGCGTACGTTATCAGTCCAAGTTTGCGTCTATATCATTACCAAAACTTATTTTACACATTAATGACTACTAAAATTAATTTTTTATTAATTAATTAACCATAATTTAAATTCTCACTATATAATCTTACCGCCCTTTAATATGAAAAACAACAATTATCTCACGGCCAACAATTGAGTTTTATATCAAAAGTTAATATATCCACATTTGGAAAATTATTATAGCAGTATCTCATTGAGATAAAGCAAATTTTTATTGAAAATTTTGATTTGTTTCACCTATTTTACAGGAGAAAATTTAACATTTGAAATAAATTGAATAATTTTTAGGTGTAGAATTTTAATGCTAACAAAAAAATCTAGAATTATGAGAAGTGGATATATTAACTTTTGATAGAATACTCAATTTATTTCTTAAATTATCCAGCTAAAAAAACTTATAATTCTATTATTACTATTTTAAAACAATCACTTATAATCATAAATTATATATATATATATATATATATATATATATATATATATATATATATACTAAAATAAACACAAAATTCCTCTCTCTGAGCATTAACTAATATTTTTTGTTATATTTCCTAATTTCATTTTATTTTCAAAATTTAAGCCTTTCCCAATTTCTTTTCATTACACTCCAAAGATCAGTATGATAAATTAGTACACTATTGTTCTTTATAAATTTCTTAGGTGAAGAATTACAATTATTTGTATATATTTAGATTATATATATATATATATATATATATATATATATATATATATATATATATATATATATATATTTTTTTTTTTTTTTTTTTCTCTTGCATAGAAACCCTGTGCAAGAGGAGTCAATTTGCAAAATGCACTTATTCCATGAGAAACTGCATAATATATGTATGGAAAGTTCAATTTACATCTTTTAGTCACAGTAGAGCATTTACTAGTGTACAATTTAAATAAACATAAAAAAAATATAAAGAAACAATAAAAAATAACTAAAATAGAAAATAATGGAACAGATGTTGAACATAACGGATAACTGATAACTATTGTGGACACATACATAAGAGCTGGGCATTACGGAAAGCGAGGTAATACTTAACTTAAATAAACAAATCAGTAGGTTCCAACAATTATTTAAAAATTAAATAAATAAAATTAAAAAATAAATAAAAATAAGTAAATATAGGATGAATGAGGCATTTCATACAAATGAACATTTAACTAAAATACAACGAATGAATAGAGCCAATATATAATATACAAACAATCACATATAAATGTAATTTAGCCTTAATTAATTAATTTTTCATTATCCTTTCCCTTACTTGTTTATTTTCATTCCGGATTTTCTAGCCCTGAAGGAATCGCATTACCGAAAGGGACGATAATACAAAGGGGGAAATCGAAAGCTAAAATAGAGGGGTGGTCTACCCCATGCCATTTGGTAATTTGTCAAATGGAGGTGGCAAGTTAGAAGAAATAGATAAGTCCAAATGATTGATCCGCCCGGGAGAGCATATGTAATAGAAGGTCTATTAATGTAGATTAGTGATGGTGAGATAGCCGCTATTGGGAAATACACGCAAAACTACCATACACATGCCTCTTTTCGACTAATTACAATACAGCCACGCCCCAAATATTGAATCAATTAGATTAATAAGCTAAGCCTTTCACATTAACGAACAACGCTGATATGGTCACGGAGCTAGCAGATCTGATTCATGTATTTCCGTTGTAGTTCAGGAAATAAAAGCAAACAAAAAAAAAAAAATAAAAGATCTTTAACAGCTATTGAAAACTACATTCGACATAACCCCGTAGTATTCTTTGATTAATTTTTATTGATTTCATTAAAAAATCATTTCCATTAATTCCAATTAGCTCTGTTGGAATATTCAGGGTATTGTTAGTAATATAAAATTGGTTTTAAATAGAACGAGTAAGTTTTTTTTTAATAGAATAAGAAATAAATACCAGATTTTCCAGAAAGACAAATGAATATGTACATTCAACACACTTTTAAGCAATTAAAAATCAATAATAACGACTGTTTGAATGTAAACGTTTACTAGGACCACATTTTTGAGAAAAGAGAGGGAGTGAGGTGCATGGCAAAGGGGCAAGCAATTAATTTAAATAGTTGTCAACGTAATTATTCCATGGAGAATTTTTTTCTCATTTCTTAAATTAGAGAGCTCGTTTGAACACCCAATTTATTTTTATAGCTATAGGTTAGGTTTGATAAATAATGTCAGTGTAAAAATTCAAGTAATGGGAACATGTTATGTAGTGAGGATTTTAATGTTTAAAACATGTTTTCATGTGTTAAATTATTATTACGTGAAAGCTGACTCCCGATGAAAGCTTATTCTTTATAAAAACCAATGTAAAAATGTCTGTCAGATGCTTCAAAAAAGCCCGATTTCCCTTTTTTGGAAGAATGACCCATTTATCGACACAATGAAAAAAAATAAAATCTCACTCTAGATGATCCGTTCTATTCTTCTGGTGTTTTCTTCGGGATATTTTCTATTGACAATTTACACTTCTGAATTTAACTCACCCGAAATTTGTGTATTTATTTTTGTTCCTGTATAAGTTACAAAAGGTTAACTCTGTCATAAATTTTACAAGGAACACTGTGGCCTTTCTCTAAAGTGGTCCATACATAAACTGGATTTATAATAAAATCTGCTTCTTAGAGAGTATTAAAGATTATATAAACCCAATTGTTTTTGTTTAAAAAGTACTTGTAGAAAAATAAAAGAGGCAGTGATTTTTCACAATTTATCCGTGTAATTGCAATAATGCATGGTGTGTGATAAATAATGTATCTATTCGCTTTAAGGCGTTTATGACATATAATTTCTAAGTTAGTAATTCTGCTGTAAGGTTGCCGCCCCCAGGATCGGAACTAGGGGAGGGCAAAGGGGACGCTTGCTCTATGCGGCAGAAACCAGAGGGCGGCCAATTTCGAGTGAATGTTTATTTTCAAGTTAAGTAAAAAATAATTATTTCTTATTTTTGATAGTTTTGACCTTATTTAAGTCAATAAAACGCGTCACTGTTATGAGATGATGTTATTTATTTCGAACTATATTACCTAAAGTACTGTTATAAAACTGTTGACTTTTATTGGAGAGAGATGAAAGAAGGGGCGGCAAAATTAAGCATGCCCCCTCCCTTGTAAAAATCCTATTTTCGGCTCTATCAGCCCCTGCCACAATTCCGCCTTATCTGCTTCTAGGGATATACGATACGGACAAAGTACCGTGTTCTCCAGTAAACTACCGGTGTTCATTCAAGCACTTAAATCAAATATTCGATACTATTAAAATATGGAAAGGAATATTGAATCAGTGGTATCGATTGAAAGTAAAGTATCGATAATTTACTTGCATCGATCGGTAAGTCCATATCTGCTTATTACACTAATTATTTCATGATTAATTATTTAAACGTATGTTCGACTGAAATTCATTAAAATAAATCCTTAAAAAAAAAAAGGAAACAAATTATTAAAATTTATTTCTTGGCATTTTAGCGCGCCCTTTTAGCGAAACCCGGGGCGGTCGCTCCTTCGCCCTTCCACATGAAGGGCCCTCCATTGATAAATATCCACATGAAGTTTAACTTTCCAATATATGTTTTTGTCTTATAATACAATATTTTGCATTAGCCTCTTACTATCACTAAATTAAAAAAGATACTTATTAAATGGAAAGAAATGTATGTATGTACAATAGTTTAAAAACTAAGAATAATTGTGTTTCAAAAATATTTCACAGTGGGTGTAATTTATGCAATTATATCGGTCATCCTTGCGGAAAAAGGTCTAAAGAGCTATAACAGAAGAGTCGAAATTAAAACTTTCAGAGCTGTTCATCCTCCTCATGTGAATAACATTAATAAAAAAAAAAAAAAAAAAGAAGAGGCTTTCTGGGAATTATAAATTTTTAAATAAACCTTATTCCACTTTTTATATTCTTTCTTTTCCCCATCCCAAGGCATATGTTTAGAGTAAAGGGTGAATAAAGAATTGAAGAATTTAAAGAGAGTAAATCGTGCTCAAGTTCGTAAAACCCCTCATTAATATTAGGAGTGGCGTTAGCATTTTGAGATTATTACCATATATTATTTAAAGGGTGAGGTAGAAGGAATATGGATAGAGCTTTTTCCTTAGCCAGGAGGGAGTGGTAGGGGAGGGGGGTGAAAAATTAAGCTGGCCAGGGAGCGTGAGATAGTATCTTGACAAATACTGGGACCGTCCGTGGCAATATTGTGACGAATGGGATTCTGTGACTTAGAGTGCCGGCCGATAACGTGACTATCAGTCACTTACCGATCGTCCCTGGCTCGATAGCGAGCCAGAAAAGCCCCCCATTCACATTTGAACTCGTGTCGCTTTGTCTACCTCAGCGCAGGCACACGGCTTAGGTGCTCATTGATTGGTCATGTTGAAAAAGTAACAGGAGGGTTGGGGAGGGGTATGGTTTATTAGAAAATAGCTATACAGGTTTTCTGCTTCAATATATTTTTATTTTTTAATTATTACCTATGTTTTTTATTGCGGATAATTTGGCCTTCCTGCCCTAGTTGAAATAGATAAGGACATTAAACCCAAATAAACGTAGACAACGATTACCTACGTTAAAGGAAGTCCGGCTAAGGAGATAAAAAAAAATGAAAAGTTTTATAAAATGTATATATTTATTATATCAAAATCACATCATTATGATTTTCTTTAATTTCATCTTAATTTTTTATTTATTTTTTTATTTTTATTATTTGTCGATTCTCCGGTTCTTTTTGTTTTACTTTAAGGCTCAACTAATATTGCCTGTATTGTTATTCTTAATGGACGTGCCCCAGAATAAATAAAGAATTCACTATTATTATTGTATATTATATAATAATATTCCTAATAAAATGAATTATTGTGATATAGTCGGGATTTTTTATATATATAAATTAGTTATTGATTATTGTTATATTAGTTAAGAACATGTTTTTTTAGATCATATTATATATTTAAGCGTATGAGGACACAACCCTGAAACTTCAACGCATCGTCATACTTCCATATATGTGTGTGTATATATATATATATATATATATATATATATATATATATATATATATATATATATATATATATATATATATCATCATCAACATAGTCAAAAACCTCTTTTACCGCTTACGGAGTGTGAGGTTGTCCTTTGCAGAGCTTGGACCAGGTTGGTCTCTCTTGTACCAGTTGCCTCCTCCTGTTCCACTCCAATCCCCGTCTCTGGAATGATTCCGCACTCCTTCCTCCCAGGATATTTGGGGTCTTCCCCTAGGTCTACCCCAAATATCCTGGGAGGAAGGAGTGCGGAATCATTCCAGAGACGGGGATTGGAGTGGAACAGGAGGAGGCAACTGGTACAAGAGAGATCAACCTGGTCCAAGCTCTGCAAAGGACAACCTATATATTTATATATATAAGTATTTTATATATGTAAAAGTGTTTTGTATTTTTAGGTTTTGATTGTGTAGACCATGAGGATAATCTCGACAAGAGATGTATCCTTAAGATCAGATGTTTGTTTATGTTTGTACCATATCTGTTAGTTTTTATAAATGTTAATGTTTGTAAGGAGTACAGAGTTTGATTCAAGAGTGTATTATTAACTTTAAAAACCGATTTATTTTTAGGTAAGTTGTTTTAGGATCAAAGATCTAAAGTTATTGAAGAATTCAGTCCTCTTTTGCCACATTAGATATTATTAATCTTATTGTTATTATTTTTTTGCTTATTGTTGTTATAATGTGTTACATTTAAAGGCAATGAGCAATGGAGCTAAATGGGACTTAAGTAAAAGTACATATACCCACTTATTAATTGGAATAAAAGAAAAATGACCTAAGCTCAAATAATAAATCTTAGAAAATAAAATAATAAATTAATGAGAGATAAAACTAAAAAAAAAGAAGACAAAAATGACTGTTAGGATATGATTAGAAGGCCCCAAAACAATGCCTTAAATCCCTGAAACACCGATGTATAACTAAATAGTTAATATCTCTCCAATTCAGGACAGAAAAATGTATGAACTCCTAAATGCAGAACAGTTTAATCACATTTCAAATAAACAATTTTAAGAATGACTATCCCGATAGGAATAATACATCACTGTAAGACAGTTCAACAAGCACAGTATATTTAAAATTATTCAATATATTCTAGATTACGACAGAATTAATGAATCGTTTGTTTTGAGGTCTTCCAATATTATCTTAAACGATTAAAAGCATACAAGTTATTTAACAAATTATTCGTTGTAGAATACAAATTTATTCCGATAAGGCCCGTATCCAATATGTCGATTTTAATCTCACTGCAAGGTGATCCGAAACGAAATCCAGATCAAGAGGGGTATCAAAAAGATACCGCAATCATGGAAAAATTGATTGAACTATCTTTCGCCATGGATCTTGACAAAGACGATGGATTTTGGTGCCAGTGAGTAAGAACGAGTTGAGAATCCCTAACGCTGATTGGGGCAAGAAGACGGGAAGAGTGAGTGGAACACAAGCCCTGCGGCACTTTTCCTCTTGTAGATAATATACCTAAGAGAGAGTAACTTGAAGCCTTCAACTATTCACCGACTAATTTACGGCCCTTATACGCCGCTTCCAAGTTTTTACCTTCAAACTCCCATCAGTTTAACAACTCCCAATTTAAGGGATAAGACCTCTCATTCCGAACTGTTCGGTAAGATATCACGTGTGTCTGACGTTCACGAGTAACGATTGAAACATTCATTTTAGGTTCTTCTGTAAAAATCATTATAAAAATGTTAAACCCGATCAGAACATATATTTGTATGCGTTTTTTTAAATATTATAAATCGTGTAAGTAAAAAAAAATCAAGGTACCACATCTAGCCAAATCTAAACATACGCATAAGGAAAACTATACTGTAATTAGAGTCACACCAAAGTACTGCAACACTTGTAGACTTCTTTTGCCAACCCCCCCCCCCCTGACTATCTAGGGCCATATAATGGTTATCAACTTCTAAGGCCTCAAGGGCCAAATTGGGAATCTTAAGCATGATGCGGGCCGCACTTAATAATAGGGCCACTATTCGAAAAATTGTGCGACTAGAACAGATGTGCCAGTATGAAATATTGAGTTTTTATATTGAGAGTTTCGTTCGAAAAAAAAAGAGTAACTAATAATTTAAATTGTCTAAAACACTATTTTATAATAAGGGAATTGAAAATAAACAAAAAGTGTAACAAAATAAATCACACCCATCCTGGAATAGTGTGACAACTTAAAAATCAGGAAAAATGAGTTAGGATCATAGTGAGTTTGGATATTTTCTAAAGTTTATTCATAGAAAATAGCGACAAGTTTCGTTAACTCCTGAGGGGTGTATCAAGGAATAAAGTGACAACTCAAAATCTCACCCCAAAAACAAATGTATTTGATATATTTAAATTTGGGAACTAAAAATATTTTAATAGGCAACTTGAAAAATGTCCCAAGTAATATAACATTATATGTATACCTGGGTGTTTGGGCTATTAAGGTACCAATAGTGGTATGACTGGAATTCAAAATTTAAAAAAAGTTTTAGCAAACCCGGAGGTTCGATGCCAATATCACTAAAAGTCCTTTCCGACTAACCTACCTCCACTGAATTCCATCAAAACCCTAATCCTCAAAATCGAACCTTACAATCGTCCCGTATCCATTTCGGTCGAATCCTGCGGTGCTAACCCGTCGGTTTGGCACTGATTATCCTATTAGCGATTCGCATACTTGTCAGTATTGAAAATGAATACAAATTTTAAGAGAAATCAGTTAAAATTATTTATGTTATGAAATGATCTAGATCAGGAGTTCCCAAACCGTGGTAAGCGCACCATGGGTGGAACGCGAATAAGCAAACAAAAAGTCGTGAAGAAAAAATATTTTTTAAACAAGCTCAATGAGGGATAACATTTTTTTTTTTAAATTATAATTGAATGAATCTATTATGAGATAAATAAAACTGTTCTACAATTAATACAAGTAATTCAGGATGGTTACCTCAGACAAAGCGAAAGCACTCAGTTTTGAAGAGGACCTAAGAATCAAATTGAGTTCCATCAAGGCTATTATATTGATGCTCTGATTGTACATAAACAACATGTTTCCTTGAAAAAGATTGATACTTTTCTTCGAAATGTCCAAATTTCTTACTTTTTTATAGAGAATTTTAGGCGTTGTTATGTGAATCATACTGTTATATATGAAATCGATAAGCTTTCGATTTTGTATTACTGAATACTATTTTCAATTTATTATTTTTTTAAGCAAATTTACTCTGATTTTTTTGTTAAATAAGCTTTTGTAAATCAGTTTGTCAAGCTTTTTTTTTTATGAAAACGAACCATAAATACTAATATTATCAAGTAGTCCAGAGCCTGAACTAGGGAAAGGGCCACCCACAAGGGCCGAATGTCCGATAACTTTCGGGGGACCTGGCTGTCAGAGGGGCCCGACACTTAGCGGACCTGGGTGCCCGGGTGAGGGCTCATCACAATTCTTTATTTATTTCCTTATTTTATTGATTATTTTAAGTAGGTAATAATTTTTTGATAATATCGATAGTTACAACTTTTGAAATAACTAAAGTCAATACCTCTTCCGACAGGTTTTAATTCGGATCATTAACTACCGATATTCCGACATTTCCAAGGGCGGACCTGAATAAGGTACATTTGCCCGGTCGGAAAATTTCGTGCGAAATTTTATTTTTAGGTTAAGTAAAATATATTTATATATGCTTTTTAATCGTTTTGACCTTATTCAGTCAATAAAACGAGTTAATGTTATGATGATGATATTTGTTTTTAAATATATTACATAAAATACTTTTATAAAACTGTTCACATTTATTGGGGTGGATGTAAGATGGATGTAAAAAATCTAGTTCCGGCTCTAAGGTAGTAGTACGTACAGTTATCTGAAAAGTGGAAGTTGTACGCAGTGACATAAAGTCTGGGAACCCCTCATCTAGATGATAAATAATTAATCCTCAAAACCATCTACATAGAACGAGCCCAGTTAAAGGCAGAACGTCAAGCACTGGAAAACATTCAGAGTCATATTGTACCGCCAAGAAGTACTAGCAAAGTGCTCTGTGGAGGATTTAACATAACAGATCTACGCTAAGAGACGCCATTTTGTCTGTTGTTCTAACACTCAACCTGCAGGCTTTTGAACTCTTCATATTGAAAACGTCTCCTGGCCTAGAGTTAAGTACTAATGAACGACTGGCAGTTCGTTTTTGCCTCCTGGTGGTACGTCGTAAGAGGGTACGTTCAGAGCCCCAAAATACATCAATTGTCTGCGTTGCCAAAATCATTTTAAGATTTCCAAATAAGGCAGACAAAAAATAAAATATAACTTATAGCCAAAAAAAAACTGCCTTTGTTATGAACATGTAATATAGCAGCGAATAAACAATACTTTAGCTATGACTATCTCAGCAACATAATTAGGATGCAAAGAAGCTACTTAAATTCTAATATAAAAATAAAGGGAATGTGTTCTGAGTCTGATTTATCTTATAGGATATATCTGATCATGTTGAACCTGGCGGAATGAAAAAAATGTGAACAAGGCCGGAAGGGATTGAAGTACATCCACTTATGGATTTATGGGTTATCGCAAGACCCGAGAACTGTATACAAGTGTGATCAGCAATTCTACTCACTATTAATAACGAATTGAGATAATTTACCGGTAACTTGGGGCCAATTGAACAAAAATAACGATGTAGAAACGAACTGTTGCTCATGGAATTTTTCGTTTATTAGGATTTAACTTTAGGAAAGAAGTTTTAATAAGAAGGAGGAAAAGTTCAAAAACCTGCAGGTCGAGTGTTATAACAACAGACAACTCCGACTTGTTGAAAATAATAATATACGAAGGTAAAGGACAAAAATCAGGGTAGGGTATACAGGACGATGAAAGTGAATAGATTGTCGTAGACAATTTTAGAATTGCCCTCTCCCTGAATCATCCAACTCAGAAAAAAATGGAGCCTAAGCTAGCAAAGATGAAGTAGCCCTAAGCAATTTATAATTAGATCATATTTGGATGGGTGACATCAAAACCGGTTTAAACATATGTAAATGTTTCGTAACTGAGACCCGTGAAACCACACATGCGACACACGTGTTATAATTTACATGAAACCTAATCCAATGTAAGTTTCGCGTCCAGTATGTATTTAAAAGGTGTAGTTTGTTTTTAATAAATTCCATTTATTCATTCAATCAATTTATATCCGTTAATTAATTAATATGACTAGTTTGGACACCAGAACTACAAGCTGCGCAACTTTCATGAAACTCGCTTCCATGACTAGCTAGCTGGGAGAGAAGGGGGGGAGGTTAAAATGCCACGACACGGATAAGTACCAGCTCATTTGCGTGTTTTGGAAATTTCCACCAACCTACGTATGATGTAAAAATAAAAATACGCATGCCACTGTAATCCAAAACACAATTCAGAATAAACTATACCAAATAATAAAGGAATGAGATAAGGTATGCACAGATGTAGATTAGAGCCCGCATCTATTAGCAGAAAATTGTTTTAGGAAACTTTGCCTATCGATGTGATCCCCTGCTATTGATCCCACCCTCATCCTCGACGGTCCAATCTTTCGCTTGCATCGAGGACTGTTTAACCCTCGATTGGCCGCACGGCTCGTTTGAATCGATTTTGGTAGCAGTGGGAAAATTTTACCTTCCCCAATATTATTATTTTGTTTCCGAAAACGAGAGGAGAGAAGGATGAATAATTTTTAACAAAAAAAAAAATTATTGCCAGAACATATAAACATATTATTTAAATTAATAATTAGTGAGTTCCAGTGTATTATTCTAAATGGATTTTTTTTTTAGTAGTGCTGACATTAGCAACAACTTTTAATAACTTTTATAATTCATCTATTTGTAAAACATCCTAAAACTCTTATAAAACTATCTTCGTTATCCAGATTGCTTGCATGGAAAGCTTTCCAACTTCCAATGCTATATCAATTCCCACAGTATCACCGGACTCCAAGTTGATGAAATAGCCAAGCTACCAATGTCGGGTTGATTAGCTCTTTAATGTTTTATCTTATATATATATATATATATATATATATATATATATATATATATATATATATATATTTTTTTTTTTTTTTTTTTTCTCATGAAAACTAAAAATGACTTTATCGAATAATAATGCAAAACAATCAGCCACACTCAAGGGTAATAAGTATTAGGGCTCTAAGTTTCTATTCATACCAGATATACAAGTGAACAAATAATATAAATAAATAATAAAATAAATTAAATGAATGAACAAACAAAAAGTATATATATATATATATATATATATATATATATATATATATATATATATATATATATATATATATATAGTTATGTAGTTATTAAGACAAATATAAGAAATTAGCAGCCGAAATATTCTCATTACACAGAAATCATAGGTTAGGTATTTTTATTGGTTATGTTTAGAAGAATTTTAAATAACACCATTTAGAATTTATATATATATATATATATATATATATATATATATATAAAGATAACTCGTATATATTAGTTAGAGACTTCTTTTCAGGAAGTTAAAAATTTAAATTAAAAAAAAAAAAACATTATACTCACAGCTTCACGGATGCTAAACGTGGACGCTTCAATTAATTGAAGAACAACGCCTTGAGATTTTTGAAATTGATTTATTGTGCTGAATATTAGGTAGAATTAATAATAACTCATTATAATTTAGACGATGATGCCGAATTGAATGAACTGCGAAGTGATCGCATTGCGGCTAATCAGCGCTAATCCGTCAAGCAAGCGTCCTAATGGGTCGACCGAAACGTAGATTGGAAGATATCGATAAGTCTGATCTTTAAGATTTTAAGGTTTCATTGGAGGAAGGTTTGTAGGTAAGTGCTGTCGGTGTAATCGGTACCCAGGCCTCCGGGTTCGCTTGTCTGATTTTCAAAGCTGCGCCGGAATTGAGATATTTGCCAGGAGGGGCAAGCTTAATTTTACCCTACCATCTTTCATAATTCCTCCCCCCCAAAAAAAATTAAAAGTAAGAAACAGTATTTTATGTAATATATTTCTAAAATAAATTTCAAAAACTCATAGCATTAACTCTTTTCATTGACTCAATTAAGGTCAAAATAAAAAACAAGTAGAAACAAATATCATTTACATAACCTAAAACTATATATATATATATATATATATATATATATATATATATATATATATATTATAGATAAAATTTCGTTAGAAATTTGTTGCCCTCTAAATGTTGCCGCCCGGGGAAAGTGTCCCCTTTGCCCCTCCCCTTTAGATCTGACCCTGTTTCTGAGTCAATCGTTTATGAATAATAGAATACAATAGTCTTTATTATCACATAGTATTAATAATGAGTTATATCTAATAGAAGTTATGTACATAGTTATTGAAACAAATATGAAAAATTAGCAGCCGAAATATTCTCATTACGCCGAAATCATAGGTTAGGTATTTTTATTGGTTATCTTTAGAAGAATTTTAATTAACACAACCATTTAGAATTTATATTCCTTGTTTTAATTAATTAAAAAAAATGAATAAAAATAATTCCATTTATGAGAACTGTACTTGCGCGTAATTAGGCTGTCTTTTGTCCCCTTGTTCGGTGAAAGGGTTGAGAGTAGAAGAAATATGCCCATTTTCTTAAGGAGGGTGCATTAAAACAAAAAAAAAAAAAATAATAAAGAAAAAATGTGATGAAGTCTTAATTGGAGAAGGGGTGGCGAATTCAATGAGGAGGATTCGATTATTTGAGTACCCTTTTCTTCAACCTGGTCTCATTCTCCAGTCCCGAAGAAGCCTCTCGGATGAAACATTATCCAGGAAGAACTTTACTGCTCCTGGACACTTTTATAAAAATGCAGGGAATTTATCAGGGCTTGGAAGTTAGAGGAACAAGAGCCATTAGGCTGTATCTCTCGGGAGCTGGGGCGCCTGCCAAAGAATAATCTATATTTCGCGTCAGAGTTTTCCCTCTTCGAGTAATGCCCCGCGATACAAAAAGGCCAGGAGATCGTTTGTCCGCATCGCATTGTCTCCCAGGCCACTCATCATTTATTCTTACCCTCGCGACCTTTCTAATAAATGATCCTCCCCCTGATAAAGAAACCGTAATAGCAACTCTTAAATATAGGGCATGAGGGGTGGGGGGTGGGGGTGTCACTTCCCTACTATTGTTAATTCTTTTTTCAGACTTTCGGTATTCCCTTGTTCCCGGCCTGAATATACCACAATCCATATTTAACAACTATTACTATTACAACGATGTATAATTAATGCGTATAATATTGTATTTGATGTTAGCATATTCAATCCTGCTTGATGTTTTCCATGGAAAATAATCTACGATTAATTGTAAGTTTGAGTTTATTTGAATAACCCTTTTCGTCCATTATCAGCAGGGTAAATATTTAAAATATAATAATAATACCCCAAACATAAATAAATAATATTTAATACAATTATTATAATTTTCAAAAATCAGTATTTATCATTCAATTGATTTTGCTATTTGGTTTTGTTTGTAGTACATTAACATTCCATAGCTATGCTGTGATAATAGCTTAATCTAGCAGCGTTAGCCATGAAGATGGTCTCCTCTATTTGTCCAGAGCGTTGGTCGTTAAAATAGCAATAACAGTTATTTTTATTTTATCCGTACCCGATTGATCCTCAGCAAATTATTACTTTAAATTACCATCACAATCAAATATATTTCACTTTTATAATTGTCTATGTATTGTGAATGTACGACAAATAAAAAAAAAAAAAAGATCAATTAAATAAAAAATATATTTAAAAAAACGAACAAAAAAAGTTAAACAAAAAATGTTCGTGCTTTTTAAACAAGTATAATTATTAATCTCTAGGATATTAATCTAAGACTCTAAAATCAAACCTCAAGTCTCTCAAAACAACATTAGGCCACATGAATACAGACTAAAGACAGTACAACTCACATCAACAGTCTAAAAATTATTTTTCAGAAAGTAAAATGCCACAAAAAAATAAAAATTGGAAATAAAAACATATTGATTCATTTTCCCCCATCAACTAAAGACAGTACATCACTCAAAAGAAATCTCAACTCAAGGATACGGGAAAAAAAAGAAGAAAAAAAAGAGCTGATGGATGTGTATTTACACATCTGCTCCGCAGAAAATGCTTAAGAATCATGTAAAAGTTAAAAGTAGGTATATACCAAAGAAAAAAAAAAAAGAACAGGAGATAAAATAGCACAGCACGGAAAGGTTATACTCAAACAGCTGATCAGCAAATACAGAGTACAAAGAGTAATGAACACAAAACACTCCATAAAAACAAAGATAAAAGCTAAGTACATTATTCAGATTTATTAGATTTATCTAAAGTGCTTAAAACGTTGCACAATAAAAATAGTTAACATTTCTGCTACAAAATTCGTATGCCAGATCGCATCGCAGCCGTCATAACCATCGTGTGTCTCTATCAGCTATTTTATTAATATAGTCCGTTCAGTATAAGTTGAGTTTTGAATAGTTTGTAATAGGGAGTGCGAAACCTGCCGATGTCAAGAGGAACAACACACTAAAACTTGAAAAATGTTGTCTCAAAATGTAAATGATATGCTGTTCAGTATAGGTTTATATATTATTGAGAAATGTATTTGTTTTAACTATGTTACAACACAATTGTTTAGAAAAATGTTGACTACGGCAGGTATGCCAGACATATGGCACAAAATAAAAAAAAAATAAGACTCAAGTTACACCAAGTAGATTATAATCCGGAGTTTGTGTAAAGGAGAGCTGCAATCGACGACTACTTCGAATCCCCTGATATCCCCTTTATAACGGGAATGTCATCCAAACAGAACAAGTAGATGTTACCATCAAGTATTTAGAATGTACGTTACGTTCTCGGGAGAGCTGATATTTAACGATGACGTGACAAAATTAAATCAGTGAGCTCTTGCTTGCTCGAACTGGAGCAGAAAATCAACGTTGTCAACCAATATCTGTTTTCGGGATTGTCTACCCTCTCCAGACTGTGAGGGTAGGGAATTGATATAAATTTCCGCAGGAACAGCAAGGCCATCTTCGGACTACCTCCCATCACCTCTACGGAAATGTTATACGCACCGAGGAGGTATAGAGGATTAGGACTGATGGTAGACTCCTTTACAACATTGGTCCATTGCCCAGCGACTATCTAAAGGGCTGGATGCCCTGTTCCAGAAAGCAGAAATCGCGCAATGTGCCGAAAGACTGGGTGTTGATCAGGGCTGCGCTACCGTCGTGTCAGAGCTCTACGACAGTTGCTACGGGAAAATGCATTCGAAGAATGGGCTAATTGCAGACGGCAGGGCGTTGGTGTTCGCCATTTCAAAGATACTCCGAAAGCCAACAGATACATATGCGAGAAGCAAGTTCTTTCGCGGTTGGAATTGTCCAACGCCTTGAAACTAAATATTAACTACGCACTCCTGCGTGGAGTCCTAGGAGCCAGCGACAGCAGAAAAAAGTTGAGTCCCTCTATCGCAATTGCGGCAGAGTCTGAAACACAAGCCCATTTGCTAGGAAAATGCCTCAACAACTCCCTCCTCATAACACGCAGACACCATAGGGTCAAGTATGAGTTGGCAAGGCACCTTAGAGAAAAGGACTTCACCTGCTTTGAAGAGGTCTACTGTGTTGCACGGACGAATCCGCGAGATATGCAAATATCCCAACGGCCGGAAGGACAGCATTGGTCCTCGATCCGACCGTGCGATTTGAAGGAAACGATCCCCATCAGGCAGGTGAATTGGAAAGGGAAATAAAAGGCATATATGAGAAATGCATCCCTTTCCTAAAAGACCTTCGGAGAGAGAGAGAGTTCACCGTGAGAGGCCTCTGGTTTGGATCTCGCGGAATAATACCGAACAAAACAAGGAGCTTTATAGAAGACCTAGGTGCTAATGTTGTGGATATTATTAGAATATTATTCTGGACTTCCTAGAGATTATACACCATCACCTGCATGGTAATTAGCTGAGGGGATAATTATTTATTTATTTATGCATTGATTTAGATATCATTTTGGGATCTTGATTAGATATTATCTTTTTATTTGTATATGTATATATATATATAATTTTTTTTTCCTCTACCTGCTTTTGTGTGCAGTCAGGCCTACCGTAGTGTGTACTATCAGGAAGTTGTGTACTAGGCCAGGAAATGGTTTATTGATAACAGGAAAGGAAAATTGTGGAGAAATGAGAAGATAGAAAAAAAATGTAAAGTGTGTATATAAGTATTATAAGAAGATTGCAAAAAAAAAAAAAAAAATGTAAAATGTATAAATATATTCTGTCCAACTAAGGATTGATCAGGACGCTGTGTATTGTAGCAAACCAATGTATCAGGGCAGCATTGATGTTTAATAAAGCACTTCTCTTTCTCATCTGCAGGGAGCTCCTTATGGTTATAATTTTTATTGCTGATATAAGTAAGTTAAGAAATATATACTGATTCGTTAAGAAGAGAATACTTACATCTTATTGAGGCATTATTGCCTGCAATAGATTATTTTTTAAGCCTCAAAAATGGATATTAGGTTCAGAAAGGGATATTTACCCGATAGGGATGGAGAGTTATTTGTTGAGGGCAAAAGGTTGGGAGAGGCAGGGTAGATCCATCATAAGGTCACTACTGGCCATGACACCTTAAGATAGATTGGCTCTAATTTGATAAATATAAAAATATCGAACTAGAAAAGATGTAGCTCTCTGTACAGTCCCTAGTTCCAAATTTATTTTTCGAACCACTAAAGAGGCATTTTCCGAGGGACATAATAAATTTAGCAAGTTCGAAAATTATGATTAAATCCGTTTATTTTATTTAGGTAGAATCGTAAGTTGACATCAAGTGGACAGTTGGAGAATTATTTTATTATTTCAAAAAATCTAATATTTTATGTAATAGATAAAAATTGACTACGATATTTATGATCTACTTTGACTATCGATTTCATTCAGGAAGTTGCCTGGTATAAAGGCTTTATCCATTTACCAATGCGTTTCCAAAATCCAAAGACTGGAATAGCGATACAATCATTTAATCAGGGGTCATATGGTAGAGAAATGTACACGGTATAAGAAAATTGAGTTATTAACAAAAACTGTTATGATTCCAATTTACATAGTACTCCAAAGTACAGCCTTGATTCTCTCATGAAAGTAAATCGCTGCTTAAGAGCAAAAGTAGCTTAGCTTAGCTCAGGTAATAAAAATTTACAGGAGAGCTTTTGTTAAATCTTTTTTTTTTTTTCGTATCATGATGAATGTATAAACCAAATTTTGGACTTTATAGCTTAGCCTTAAACTTGGCAGAGCATGCGATTTTTTTTTAATTATTTTTTACAGCAATTTTTTTAATTTAATATTTTTCACGATAAAGTTTATTTAAAATATATATATATATATATTCATAAACTTGACAGAAAATTAAAATAACAGTACTGAATCAAGAGAATGACAGTGAATAACAGAACTGTGTCATGTGTGGCACAATGACACGTTTAGGGTTTAGCATTATAGATAGAGATTGGCTAATTCTACATCAATTCCGCAGTAGTCTGAACTATCTTAAATGATGAAAAACATAAAAAGCCTAATTGAAGATATAATAGTTCTTCTCTGAAGCGGCGAAATAACTAGCCGCTAAACGTTTCCCCGATCCAGGTATGGTCTGGTAGGGATGTTGGAAATGTAACTATATTTTTGTATCATAGTTTTAATTCGTTATATCGTAATATTGATATTATAAAATTTCATTATAAAAAATTATAATTATTTTTATTATTATAAAAAAATAATAATAAATTCCAACAAGGACTATAAGTTTGATAGGTTTCAGACATTGTTAATTCAATTTTTATTTTCTTCCTTATATTTTTAATGTCTTTATGTCCAGCGATTTAATTAATTTTTCTGTAGTAATTATTACTACTTTTTAGTACTCATTAGAGCCTTTTTAATAATAAGCGTGAATGTTTTTGAATAGGCTCTTAGTAATTCATTAAATATTAATTTTCTACGTTCCTTTTTAATTTTTTAATATTTTTAAGCAGTTTAATTATTTTTTTTCTCTAGTTCTTAGTAATAAGTTATTTAATGCCAAATATTAATAAATTGTTACTTTTATTTTTTTGATAAACAATTTATCGTCGGTCACAATGTGATACCACTACCATGCTAGCTGCCAAATCCAAACTTTTCAGCAGAGACAAAAAAAGTTTATAAAATTAAACTTTCATCATATTGAGGCATGTTTAATAATAAGTACCAGAAAGTAACATACTACCTAGTTGACAAAATAACAAATAACTGTGCGTAAAATGTAGGCAAAAATAAAATAACCCTTCACATTATGGCCAACGATATAAATATTTAATTATTGCTATTGAAGCTGTTAACTTACATTATATACAAATTGTTAATTTGTATTACTCTGAATTCAATGTAAGCCTTTTTCCTCTTATCCTCCTTTCAAAGATTAAAAATATCGAGGCCCGATATTTTAATTGATGTATCAAACTAATATTTCGATGTATTTTTAAACTATTGACACGATATATATATATATATCGATATTTTCGTTCGATATCAGCATCCCTATCGGCATGCATATCATGCGATCATATATCATGCGATAAGATCATATTAATGAAGACCAGAGATACCACATCTCACACCAACAGATAAAAAGAACTATTTTGCATATGGATGAATTTGCTTACAATGATTTTTTTTTCAACTTAAAATTTCTTTGTCTTAATTAATTACTCACTTTCTGTTGTTTAATATATTTATATTTATTATATTTTATGTTCTTTATTTTATATTTCTTTCTTTAGTCTGCAAATACGGTCATTTTAATTTAATGACAACATATTTGAGAAATGAGAACCTACTTCGAAGTTCTAAGATTGTGGATAGCATTTACTCAAAGAGTTACTAAAATTTATAACCAGTGCCAATTACTTTGTAAGTTAAGAAATTGGGGTTTAATCGAATCAATATTTTGTTTGAACGGAAAAAAAAATGTCCACATTCCCAACATGCGAATTTAAAGTTCAAATTCAAAAGAATTTGAAAAATTAAAATATTTCATAATATAGTTGGGAAATCCGGTAATAATTGTTGGGATATTTTAGATTTTGTCCCTCTCCCACATAAATTGTAGTAGTCAATATCCCTGTGTAGGGTGTTGTTGGAGACGTAGTATGGAGCGTTATTTATGGTTCTCAGAATTTTGGATTGAAACGATCAGACATGTTTGATGTTCGGATGTTTTGCTATCCCCCACATTGCAAGTCCAGATAGGTCTAAGGACAATCTTATAAATTATAAGTTTGTTTTCGATTGAGAGGTGAGAAGTCCTTCTTAGCAACAGGTATAGTTGGCCAAATCTTCTGTTTAGTCTTTTATGTCTAGTTTGTGGTTTCGGAGTGAATTTTTAGTCTAGGATGAAGGCAAGGTATCGCGATGTGTCAGATCTGGGTAATGGAATGTTGTTGAATAGGACTGGTTGGGGGGAACTGCAGCGATGGGTAAAAGTCGCAGAACACATCATAACTTCGCTATTCATCCACTTAAAATTCGGGTCCTTGAAGCATCAATATTCAGACTTGTGAAGCATGGCCGATCAATTAACGTGATTAAAGGATTGTTGATGCCGGACTAATATTAAATGAAAAAGTTCCGAATCGAAGTTGTGGTAAGGACTAATCATAGCTTTGCCCCCAGAGGGGCTTGCAATCAATAAGACAACTAACAAGCAAACTCACCTCACCGTCCTCTTGAATAAATTAATATTGAACCAATACCCCGACCTATCGCAGCCTCCATTTATGTCTAAGTTATCTCAATATTCAACGGGGGTCCTATCCACTAATCCAGTCCCCACTAACACCTTACACCTCTCTGGCCTTCCCTGCTTCTCTCATCTTTGTAGTTACATTCAATATTGAGCATTGGCCATTTGTCTTGCATCATTAATGTAGAGTAGGTCCAGTTGCTAATCAAGGCCCAGGCGTTAGAAATGAGCCACAGTAACAACAACCCTCACTACCCCACTCCCTGTACCAACTTCTCTATTGAATAAAATAATAATTATTCCTGTTTTAAAATCTGAATCCAATGTATTGGCTATTTATTAACGTGCGATAAAAAAGTATCCTTGATTGAGGAAAAAAAAATGTTGGAACCATATATATATGTATATATATATATATATATATATATATATATATATATATATATATATATATATATATATACACATACTCATAATAAAGGTCTGTAATTTAAAATAATATTTTCTAAGACAAGTTATAATTATAGTTATCCATGTTGATATTAATCTTAAGTAATATTAATATTAATATTACACTCTATATCCCAAGGTGTGTAATAAATTATATATTAAATTTATTTCTCCGAATTTCATTAATATTTTAGATACATCGCCGCTTCAGAGCAGAACTATCCCATCTCCAAATTTGGCTATTTATATTTTTTGTCACTTTAGATTCAGACTGATGCGGATTTGGTGCAGAAGTAACATATCTCTATCTATAATACTTAACCCTAAACTTGTATTCACATATTCTCATGATACGATTATATTATTAAAATTTTCTGCCAAGTTTAGGTATATATATTTTTTAATAAATGTTTTTAAAAAAATATTAAATAAAAAAAAAATTGAGAATACTAAGAAAAAATTCACAAAAATGTTCTGCCATGTTTAGGGCTAATCTAGATAGTCAAAAACTTGGTTTATAACTTCCATATAATAAAACGATAATAAGAAAAGTAAAAAACCCTTCCCTGTAAAATTTAATTGACAGAGTTAAGCTACTTTTGCTCTGAAGCGGCAACATATTCTCAAATAAAATCTTAAATATTAAAAAAAATAATTCTGAATTAAAATAGTTACGAATACAATTTTCCTAATGTAGTCTGAAGTCACTATCATAAAAATATCCATTCTCCTTAATAACTGAAAGTATCCAAATATGGCTCCAAACTATTTCATACTTTCATATTTTTTTTTACTCTGAATTATCGGAGTCTTGGACGGGAACTGTTCATTCTTTCAACTTGAAGATTTTTCTATTTTTATTTTATCCTGTTATTTATTGTTTTTTCGTCACAAAATTATGGAGATCCTTCAGCAGGATAAAGTCGAACCCTTTCGATTCTGTTTAATTATCTGAGCTGGATACTGAGTTAGAACCTTCGCTCAAGTGCTTAGCTAATAAAATTAGACTGAAATAGACTTTCTCTAAGCTCGATCAACTTAGTCAATTTAGCGGCTATTACAATGCTCTCTAGGGGTGCAAAAATGTGTTCACTTTAACGTATTATTCCTTGAAAATTTAATAAAATTGCTTTATAAACTGAAAAAATATTAAAATATGGGTTCTGTTTAATAATCTCTCTACAAACATAACGAGTGGTTTGTCTTTCAATAAAGTGCTTCTGCGATTGCTATCAGTTTACCTTCAATGTTACATTGTTTGGCTAGATATCGGGTGTTGAATAAAAAATTACTCAATTACAGATAACGAATCATTTTTTTTGTAATTTGTTGATCCCTTATTCAAAATATATATGTCATTTTAGTGGAAGATTCCATAACATATATTTGATATTCTCAAATACCATTTAATAGATATTTTTATTATAAATATGATTATTTTCTCTCAATTTTTTTTTTATCTCTTAAGTCACTTGTGATCTCTAAGTGTCCTTCCCACCGACTCTCTCGGGTTCAAGGACAGCGACAAATTGGTCTAGACACATGGATTATGTTTGTTGGGGTTCAGCAGGCGCACAATGGCCTATATTTCTATCAAACCTCCAGGCGGCTATTTAACATCCTGGAAGACCACAACGCGATTCAAAATTCAGGTACATGGGATAGGTTCATCACTGTGTGAATTGCCTCCAGTAGGCTGATAGGCCTCACATACCTGGGGGAGGGGGGATAATGGCAGGCTGCGAGGACTTTCCCCGGTAGGCGATCACCCATCCAAGTACTAAACACGCTCGACGTTGCTTAACCTATTTTTATTTTTATTATAACCTATTTTAAATGCCTGGGCCCGGTCGGTCACCCCGGCCCCCTTATATATATATATATATATATATATATATATATATATATATATATATATATATATATATATATATATATATATACAAACGATATTATTCTTTATTTCTGCATCGGCTAGGTGAGCTTTAAACGGGATTTTTAACAATTAACTTTATTTTTAACAATTGATCAAGTTGGGATACAAAAGACACCCCTATCGTCTCATGCTGCTTATGATTATTGAAGAATTGTAAATATGTAAAGTAAATAAATAATAATAGTATATTAAATAAAATACATAAATAAAACAGCTGTGAAAGCATATTAAATGAAATAATTTTCTAGTTGCATCTTTAGTTTTTGAGGCCATGAAAGTTAATTAGAAAAATAAAAGACCAATAGGTCACCAAATTCATTTATTTTATTTCAGTTCACTTCGTCGTTGGGCCATTCTAAAGCCATGCAAAGCACTGTATTTTCTTGTTTACATGAAACACGTCATTACTATTTTTTTCTACCAATGTTTCAGTCATTTCGCCCTATTTGGCTCGTTATTGAAGCATGACTAAAGAAGTTGAATTTGGTTCGTTATAACGAACCGAATAGGACGAAATGACTCTATCATTGGAAAAATAATATCGAAAATGTAATAAGGAAAAAAATAGTAATGGCGTGTTTCATCTAAATAAGAAAATACAGTGTGTTACATGAATGGAGAATGGCCCAAGATGGCCGAAACGTCGAATTAAATTGAAATAAAATTTGGTAATTTATTTTACTAATCAAATAAAAAAAATCATATAATACGACGAAAAATAAATAAATACTAACTAAAATAGGAGAAAGATAGAAATAAATAAATTTTTAAAAATAATAAATCATAAAAATACAGAACATAAAAGTTTAAAAAATAAAATAGATAAAAGAATAATAAAAAATATAATAAATAAATTATAATCAGAATTATAATAATAAGTTGGCGTTGAATCTCCCCTTCTCCAGGAAAAAACTTTTTTGAAAGTGTCGAAAATAAAAAATAATCGAAATAAAAACAATAGTTGTTTGATGAACTGAAACAAGGGATTGAATTTAACTCTTATTTTTGTCTCTCAGTGAATAAAAGTGCAGATATAATTTTTATATTTTGCATCAGAAAATAAAAGTCATATCTCGACTGCTGATAATGAAAAAAATATCGATTTAAATATCGCGATGTCGGGTATCGATTTATTTTAACATTTCTGATATCATCGATATTGAGGTATATTATTAGGTGACCGAGGGTGCTGATAATGGAAAAAAATATCGATTTTAATATCGCGATTTCACATATCGATTTATTTTAACATTTCGGTTATCATCGATATTGAGGTCCATTTTTAAGTTACCGAGGGTGCTGATAATGAAAAAAATATCGATTTTAATATCGCGATTTCACATATCGATTTATTTTAACATTTCGGACATCATCGATATTGAGGTCTATTATTAGCTTAAACGAGGGTGCTGATCATGAAAAATATATCGATTTTAATATCGCCACATCGGGTATCGATTTATTTTAACGTTTCGGATATCATCGATATTGAGGTTGATTAGGTGACCGAGGTTGTTGATTATGAAAAAACTATCGATTTTAATCTAGCGACATAACGTATCTATTTATTTTAACGTTGACTTTTCAATAAATTTTAGCATAGACTTTTCTAATTTTATTTAAAATATTAAAATCGCATCATGACTTATATTTTTGACCTTGAAAAATTAAAGTCATGATATGACTTTTATTTTCTGATGCCTAATATAAAAATCATATCTGGACTTTTATTCACTGTCTGACAATAATAATAATTAAGTTCACATCAGAATAAGTCTGGGTTTCAGTTTTCGGGATGATGTTGGAGTTCGTACGCTATAAGCATTTTTGCCTGTAACTTAGCACTTTAACTGCCTGTAATTGGGAATGAGATTTTGTAAATCGTTTTTTAATGTATAAATTTATTTTTTCAACTTGTAGTTCACGATGATTTTGGTTATTTTTTACAAACCAAGGGGCATCCTGAGACGTAGTTTCGAAATATCGAAACTTCTGAACATTCCAAAACTAGAGATTCTTGTCTATGAAAATAATAGCATCCTTCATAACACATAAACTAGAAGGCTCCAAAGATTTGGCCATCTAATGAGATCAAAAAAAAAGAAAAAAAAAATTCCTAAATAGATCAGCGTGTCGGAAAAAAACGGATATTTCATAAAGTCGTGGATCCAAGAAATTTAATAGTGAATGGCTGCTAGAGGATGATTGAGTGGATAAAAGAATTTTTGTGATCAGTCAATATTTTTGTCGATACATCACTTGATCATATCAGTTTTAGTTTACCAGAGAAAAAAAAAAAAAAAAAAAAAAAAAAATAGAATGTTTAGGAACGACTTTCTTTTAAAATATACTGCTAATAATTTATGCCTCATTTTTTTTTTTGAAATTTTTACTCCCATTAATGAACAGATGTGCTATAATAATTTAGTAATAAAGAAGTTATTATACTAGCAAGGATTACGGAGCGTGTTTGGATTCATTTAGCCTAGGACGTATTATTGAGGTGAGTGTGTTCGGGAGAGAGAGGGAAAGGGCCTTAACCATAATCTAACTGGAAAATCAAATGCCCTAATTATAGAGTTGGGGATGACACGTTACTGGCCAACCGGTTTAACATTACCTCCAATCCGATGCCACTTCCAGCTCTCAATCTACCCCCACCCCTTCGCCCTCTCCCAATTAGCAGTGTCAACTAAACCCCTCCACCGGCCTGATTGTCTATCCCAAAGCCGTTTATCACCCCCCTCCCAACATATTCTGGACACTTCGCCTATATTGTTTAATAACTATTATTATGTCTTGCCGAAATGATCGCGAACTGCGGGAGGTTCATAAAATCTCGGAGAGGACGTTCCACATACCAAATATCCAGTGGATTAAAATGTTAGCGTATAAGCGAAATTTTAAAATTGGTAATTATCATAAAAAAACATTAAAACAAATAGTAGCACTACAATGCAGTATAACCCCGTTTATCCAGAATAATTTGGAAAGGGCTATTCAGGATGACGCTAAATTCCGAATAAGATGGTATGATAAGTAAATAAAACATGCTTCGTTGAATTGCAATAATATAAAAGAAGTGAGGAAAAACATAGAATCTAATACTACAAGATGCATTTGAAGAGCTTATTGGAAAAGTTGTTATTCTACAAAAATTTGAATCTGAGAAAAATTGAAGTCAATCATTTTTTTTTTTTTTTTTAATGCTTTTTTATTGAAAAATAATACAAGCTGCCCCACTCAAGGGCAGTAGGTATTTAGTGTTGTAAGAATCCAATCAAACCATATATACAAAGTGACTGAAATAAAATTAAAATAAGAGTAATAAAAGTAAATAAAAATAACAATAATTAAAAAAATTATACATCACTGTAGATAGACAATAGACAGGCAAAAGAAATGAGCACCAAAGAAAATAAATAAAATAAAGCATTAAACAAAAAATTAAACTAGGTGCTATGAAGATAGGATTATATAGGAGTATTGAAAATACTCAACATAAAAAACGATACTAAAAAAAAATCAAATTACGAGCTCATCAGTTATGAAAAATAAAGGGAGGGCTTCTACGAAAAATTTCAATTACAGTTTATATAAATATAAAAAGACTGTCCATTTTAATTTATAAGCGCTTACTGTGAAAACTGCAGAACCAATCTTTACCAAATTTTATTTATACCTTCTCCATGGTTCCTAGATGGCTTTGTGATAATAAAATTTACCGATATAGTGGCTGCGCAAATGCCAAAAACACTTCTTCCATAGATTGTAGCGCCGAAGCGAAGAATTTAAGGAAACTTGCCTAATCTTCTCCTTAAAGTCCTTTAAATATATATATAAGTGAACTACAATCCCGAGAAAAAGAAGGAAAAAATTATGAAGGAAAGAATATTTTATTTGCACATAATTCGAAAAGTGCCTGTACATTTTTCGCTTATATGCTGGTATGAAAGATAATTAAACTCCATAAAAAAAAAGAACAAAAAAAAAAATCTGATGCGGACAACACATTACTTCCTTGTACGCCTATAAAACTATAAATCGGTGGTTCAAAAAGTGATCCTGAATTTGGTTACTAGTTTCCGAAGATTACAGTATCTCAAAAACAACACTCGCCGTCCCGACATCCATCTATCGACACACAAATGGGGAGGAAAACCACTAATTTACACTCAATTTTAACACTTAAAACAAGTAATAAAAATGTTTAATTGGATTCGAAACCAAATTGCGTTTGTAAACTTTAATACCGAAACATATGATTTATGTATTTAATTTAAATATAATTTTTGATGTAAGCTTATGATGACCTTCAAGTAAAGTACCCTTTTCGGATCACAAATTTTAACCAAATACATTCATAATGATATAAAAGTACTATTTACCAAATTTGAGATGTTTTACATTATATTTTAATACAATTTTTGATGAAAATCAATTATGACTTTCAAGAAAAGTACCACTTCCGGTGATCAAGCAGGGACCAAAAAGAGAGGTTCACAACTAGATTTTACAACAATCCTAAATATAACATTTCAACTTTCTACGGCTAACCGTTTTTGAGTTATGCGAGATACGAACGTACGTACGTACAGACGCCACGACGAAACTAGTCAAAATGGATTCAGGGATGGTCAAAATGGATATTTCCGTTGAAATCTGAAAACCGAAAACTTTCGCGATTACAATACTACCTTTACTTCGTACAAGGAAGTAAAAACAACCATCGAAATCCGACCATTATTAGCAAATATACAGCGCATTAAACAGCGTTGCCATATTTTTATTTGCCAACCGCTGCAGGTCGGACAAACTGCAGGATATAAGTGCGCTGCAAGGCAAGAAAGTATTGTAATCAGGTCAAATTTTCGATATGCATTTTTCAACGGTTCTACTCGTTAAAAAAAAAAAAAAAAAAAAAAGTATGCTTGGCCAGTGATCTTTCCATGTCACGTTTATCTCCTAAACGGGCAAACATAATTCGACTTTTTAATACTAAATTTATGCTGCTTCTGCTAGCCAACGCCCGCCCTTGACAGTTGAGCCATTTGGCGACGAGCTGACCAATGAAGATGTGCTTTTTCTAAACTCTAGGCTTTCATTCCGTGGAGTGAGGTCTAGGACTAAGCAATCCTTCAGATGTTCCTCATCCATCGTACCGCAACCACGTAAGTGTACACTCGGGAGATAACAGAACATTGATGCGGTGGAGGTGGCTAGTCATGCTACATTTATACACTCAATAATCATTTAATGTGAAATTTTTAGTGTTACAGAAGAGCAGAAACTGATTTGTTTATTTTGTTGTATAACGTGTTTGTTTTTATTTTTATTTTATTTCTTTTAATTCCAAGTAGAAAAACATAAGGCAAAAACACCGAGCTAACGGTCAAGAGACCAAGCCCTAATAATGTTTTCATAACATGCTGGTGTTATATATATATATATTATAAATAAAATATTATCCTATTCTATTCTACACACAATAATATTTTTTATCAAGCATTCAATTTGTTTTCATTTAATCTCTCTCCCCCTCTCACTCTCACTCACTCTCTCTCTCTCTCTCTCTCTCTCTCTCTCTATATATATATATATATATATATATATATATATATATATATATCGGGTGTAGGAGTGATGACCCTACCCCGTTTACCTAAAATTGACAATCGCGGTGTGGTCTTCCATGTATGAATACCAAATGGGCGGCCAAAGATCTCCACGGTCTATAGTTCCAACCGAAAAAAAAAAATATATATATATATATATATATATATATATATACATATGTATATATATAGAGAGAGAGAGATTAAATGAAAATAAATTGAAAGCTTGATAAAAAATATTAACGTGAGTATAAATATATATATATATATATATATATATATATATATATATATATATATATATATATATATATATATATATATACTCAAGTCAATATCTTAGTATAGCCGGGTCAGCTAGTATTATCTAGTTTGTATTAGTGTTTATGCATATTGAGTTAGCCCTGCTATCATTAATAATCTATCTGTTGCATCCATCGGCAGTCAATCAAACTTCTAATAGCCCGAAAAATCGTGGCGTCGACGTAAAGTGTATGTGATGCATTGACTCGACGCTTTTGATTTTTATTGCCGCTCGTTGTTTACCTCCGCCCGGTTTATAAACAGCTTTTTGATATATCGCCGAATCCCCGCCGCACAAGTTTATTTTTTCAATATTTGCCTAGTCATTTATCCTCGCCTCGTCAACAGATCGGCTGTGGATGCGAAGAGGGTCTTTCCTGAATAATGCGCCACCCCTCTGTTAAATATGAACACCTATTAACGGGTAATTTATGCTTTCGCCGGATCGTGAAAATGGAAACAAAAGAAATAAAAACAGAAAGGTATCAACGAGTGTGAAAGTATACATATTTTTTTTTTATAATCTGATTTAAGCTTTGGCTATAATTCTAAAATATTATTTTAGCCTGAATAACACAGGCCAACGATGAAGAACCTTTTGTACTGAAAATACCTTATTCCTATAGTTTTTAGGGTGCTGAATCCAAATATGATATTAAAAAAGCTGTATCACCCACAATTTCTTCACATTTTATAGTTAAATTTATTAAATTAAGCAATTTTTAAAGAATTGAACAGCTTTCAGGCTTAGGCCTCATGATACAATTAGGCCTTAAGTTAGGCCTCATGAAACAATTTGTAAAGGCTTTGCCTATAGATGGACCATGTTTCAAGTATCTCTGCCAAAAGTTTCCACGCCTTTCAGAAGCTAAACTAAAAGAAGGCGTCTTTGCCGGACCTGACATTAGAAAAATGATGTTTGATGTTAGCTTTGAATCCACAATGACCTTAAATGAGAAAGAAGCATGGGTATCATTCAAGTAAGTCGTTACAAAGTTCTTGGAAAATGAAAAAGACCCACAGTATGTTTCTATTGTAGCTAACATGTTACAGAAGTTTAATAAGTTAGGATGTTTGATGAGCCTGAAACCTACAGAAAACTATGGGTGATACAAAAAAACTAAGGCCAGATTTAGATTCAGCACATAAAAATCTAAAAAGATCAACTATTAAAGTTAAAGTTTTAAAAAAAAAATTGTTTGTTGGCCTGTGTAATTTGTGGCAGAAGTTTAATGTTGTTCTTTTTTCTTAAAAAAAAACAAAAAAACATTTAGTTTAAATAGGAGCTTGAATGAAATCATAAATTGGTTAGCACTAAAAAGTTGCCTCCATTATTTAATCTGTATTTTTTGATATATGTTTAATTGATTGTAACCATTATCTGTAATAAACCTGTATGTGAAAAATGAACATGTAGTTGGTGAAACTAAATTATTCTTAGGCATCATGAGTCTTAGGATAAGTCTTGTAAGCATAAAAGTTACGCTTTTATTTAAACAAAAGTTTATGAATAGAAGTTACACTTCATTTGATCAGTTTAACCACAAGCTTCACTTACACAGACATGTATCATCCTCTAAACAGAGGTGGTTAGCGTACACGAAGTATTTTCGCACTATACTAAGATCACAAGTATTGCAAAACATCAAATAACACAAAATTTAGAAATTCCAATAAAAAATAAAATTTTGAATAAAGTACCGGAATATTAGGAGCTATAAATTCTAATGATGAAAACAGAAATAAATAATGAAAAAAAATGATTTAACAGAACGAACATTTAAAAAAATTAAATATGACTCTAAAAAATTGTATAAAATACGAAAGCATTAGAAATTATCTATTACAGTGTTTAAAAAAAAAAGTAAATAATTAAATAAAATGAATAATTATAAACAATTGGAAAATTCCAGAACACAAATCACATCGCACCAAGACATCCAATCACATACTTTTACTCACATACAGATGCGCTGTATTTGATCTTCATAGATGTGATTTTTGGTGTATGTCCTGATGATGCCTGAATTGGCGAAACGTTGACTGGTTAGTTGGTTGCCGGTATTTTAGAGACTTGAGCCTTTGTGTTTTGGAATATTCCAATTGTTTATAGTAAGTAATTTATGTCTCTTGTTGAGTTTTTTCTATTTTGTATTAAAATTAATATTATTAAACTTTACTTTCTTTCTTCAATAAGATTATGTCAAATATAATTTTGACACCGTTTTAATGTAAAAATCGTAATTGTAATGTAAAAAACTCCTCGGAAACATTACTCAAGACATGCGGTTCCGGTAAACAAAATGTACCAAATGTTACTCAAAACCCAGCGTTGCCTTTTTAATTTAATTGGTAGTTCGTACAATTTATATTTGAACGATTAATAATACAATTTATTTTCTGTCTAAATTTGGTATTACCTTCACCATTATATCCTGATATACAAAATCCTAGGGCTTAGAATAATTCCAAATACTAGATACTAAGGAACATTATGAGTTTTCAGTTGACATCCGCATGGTGGCATAGAAGGATCAATCTAATTAGGGATTGATAAATTATTTGCCACTTCTGTAAATTTGTTTTATTGAAAACAAGTTTTCATCCCGAAACATTATGTTTTGATTCCATATTACGGCCCTATATCCACCATGAATTGAAAAAACTAGGATTAAACCCTGCATTTAAAATAGAAAAAAGCCCTATCCTCATATTTCTCTTCTAAAGACATAATAGACCTTTTCCAAAAAAGCGGAGTATACGAACTAAATAGTAATGATTGTGCAGCCAAATACACGGGAAAAACTGGAAGATCGCTAAATCAGAGATTAAAGGAACATATACATGCATATAATAATAAGACAGATAATTCCAACTTTGCAATTCATTTAAATGAAAATAATCATAAATTCATCAAAGACTCAGGAGTTAAATTAATACATCACGTTGAAAACAGACTCAAATTATATATATATATATATATATATATATATATATATATATATATATATATATATATATATAAAGGACTTGAAATTATAAAATCCTTCAAATGCAATCCAGATTTTTGCTTAAATGACCAAATAAATATCTCCAATAGTCCACTCTTAAATTTATTCCCATCTATAGCAGAAAAAACAATTATTCACTGGCATTACTGGAAAAACCCTGACCCTTGAACCGTTCACCTAAAAACATCCTACCTACTTTTCGTTCAGTGTTAGTTCAATGCGATAAGAAACCAGTTACAAAGTTTTTTGTTTGATATAATCCATTTAAACCTTGTTGAGTACCAACATGTATTTGATTTCATGTCTTAATTAAATTAATAAATCATAAATGTTTTATAATACTGATTTATATTACATCTAATTTAATATTTATAATAATACCAAACTATATTTTGAATTGCTTATTTTTGAATTTTTTGTGTTTTTAGAACTGAGGATGAATGTATAACATTCAAAAAATTTTTTTCAATAAAACAAATTTATAGAAGTGGCAAATAATTTATCAATCCCTAATTTATTTTTTAAGCCAGATTTTTCCCCTTTTTTTTTTTTTTTTAAACATCGTTCTAACGGTTCTTTTTTGTACACTTTGGGAGATCCGGATTCAATAATATAAAAATCCACGGCTTTATAAAAAAACGAAGACATTCATAAATATTATAATTTATATTCATAAAAAAATCCGAAGTTAAACAAATGGTAAATTAATAAATAATTTGTATTGCTATAAAACGACTGTCGATGTAGATGTGGAGGAAAAGCAGTATTCCAGGAGATCCTAGCGTTTCATTCTCAGCCTCGTCACTGTTATTGGAAGGGTGAGAATTTCAATAAAAGTAACTGCATAATAAATTAATAAACTAAATTATATCTATATGGTTGAGGTTGACCTTCGATTGTATTCTGCTAATTGTACCGTCATCTGATCGATATCATCGTTAAGAGCACCCGTTTCAGTTTAATCCAGCGAAAGGTGGATCGTAAATCCAACGATCCTAATTATCTGGAAATTATTCGGATAATCATTCTGCCCTCTGGCGTTAAATTCCCGATTGGCGATAATAAGGCGAAAGACAGTTTTGGAGGGAGGGGGTGAAGGGGGGGGGGGGGGGGGGGTAAGCTCCGCTGAAATAAGGATCGACTTTATTGGGCAAATGAAGCTACTAAAGAAGGTAATCGCTTACTTATTGACTGAAAGCTTTGTTCGTGGCAGCTGACATGACAGAGCACCGACTATATTTAGTTGATTGTCATCAGCCCTGATTATGACGGATCCCCTCTGCCCTCGCAACATTTCCATAATGAAATATAACTGATTTATTTCTCTTCTTTCTTATCTACTTTTCCCCCTCATTTTCCAGCCAGGCACTGGTTTCTCTCAGACCTAAAATAACAAAATCTCACTGGTTGGATAACTATGACTCCGTCTAGAGACAGACTCAACCTCAACCGGTTTTTTCTACGATCAGAAACGAACCAATCATTCACTATGCCGATGTATCACTTATAGATGAGTCACCACTCACTCACCATAATTAGCTAGTAGTGATAGGCTAATCAGACTCCGGAATGATTCGCTTTAGCATAGCTCTTTATCGCGAGTCACCGATTCATTAAAAGGAGCTAACCCCAGCATAGGATAGGGGAAATCGAATTCGTAATTCTCTAAAATCAGCTGCCACTCTTTACATCACTCGCTCAGCAAAGAGAGCTAGGAATCATTGAACTAGATCTTTAAATCAGTTTATGAGCAGATCCTCCATCTCTATCTACGTGACGCCGCTAACCCTTGAACGGATATAGTTCTCATGATATATCAGTGATCATTGGATCGGAAACTCAAGTAAGTTTAAACTGAACATGTTTTGAACTATTATAACATTGTCTAAAATAGATGTTTCGGTAGTCTACTGGAGAGTGAGTATGTAACGGTTTCACTTCCCTTGATGGCATGTCCTGTACTAGTATAAAAAATGATGCTTACATAGATTCTTCACAAAAAGTATTTATTTCAATTTCGAGCAAACAGGATTTAAAATATAACCTGAAAAATTGCACTCATAGATTATAAAAAAATGATTTAGAAATTTACTTATACTAATGATAAAAACTTCTCGTCTCTCTTCAGGCAGAACTCCAATTAACTGCAAAAACTTACAAACAGCTAACTCGTAAATATTTTAAACAGCAAAAGTATCAAATATTTAAAGTTTTGTCTAGTACACTCAGCATTAGTCGAATATTTAACAATATCTCTCTCTATTGTATAGTACTACTTCCGAAAAAAAAAAAATGTGAATGCTTTTTCTGCAAAAGAACAATTTCAGGTTTGGGAAGTTTTGCCAGGACAGTATTTTAAGCTCAATATTTGGCCTCAAGAAAGATGAATCCATGGAGAATTTCGGAGACAAAACAACGCGGGATTGCATAGCATGCACCCTTTTAATACAATTATAGTAATATATTGCGAGGGTTGGAATGGGCATGTATAGTTTTTTTTTTTTTTTTAAGGGTTAATAATGAACGAATCCTTGAAGAGTTAGCCCTGAGTTGGCTGGTAAAAGTCCGAGAGTTAGACCGTGACGTGGATGGGAGATTTGCATTAAGATTGACATCGTGGATTTCGGTTTTCTGGATTTAAGGGAGAGGTATGGAGATCAGCAATTGTCAGTGGTATCGACACCCGGGTTTTCATAGCTTTTGAAAATGGTTTCAATATTGTTATTAATTGTGATATGTATTGAGGATACTGATATGGAAAGGACACGAATATTGACCAAAATTAATTATAAAATAGCGCTAATTAAATTTATTATATAAATTTAATATTCTTAAATAAAATATCGAATGGTTATGATAACTGTGTGGGCAATTGGGACACCTGCGAAAACCTTGGAAATACCTTGGGAAGCCAGTGCAATCTGCCTGGTGGGAAGGGTTGAATGAACCGACAGGAAATCCAGGTTATGCATAAAGACAAATCCTCAAACATTGTCTGGGAATTTGCACCATAAAACGAACTTCTAAAGGGCCTTAAGTGCTGTCTTGTAAATTTTACCAAGACGTAGTGGG
The DNA here is from genome assembly GCA_948150685.1 of Rhaphigaster nebulosa. Lineage (NCBI taxonomy): Eukaryota > Metazoa > Arthropoda > Insecta > Hemiptera > Pentatomidae > Rhaphigaster > Rhaphigaster nebulosa. Next base: position 137,207,662 of record OX411307.1, read on the forward strand.
AGATCCAAAAAAATGTTTTGAGAAAGATATAGAGAAGGGGAAATCTATGTCTGGTGACATCTGGGAGTTCATGACAGTCTGTAGGATAACGCTTGAAGAAAGTATGCCTGAATGGAGCCATCTGAAGAAGGATATGGTAATAAAGAGCAGGAGGAGACAGCAGAGGATGGATAAAACCAGGCACGGCTTTCCAACACTTATTCTATTTTTTTCAAAATTCAAGACGCTAAACGAGTCTCAAAAACTTTTGATTTTCTTGTTTAACATTAGTTTTGGTGATATATTTATATATATATATATATTTTATCGTAAATAGGAAAAACTATTGTAAATGACTGATGACTGATGGTGAAAAATTCGTAGAAAATGCTTATCACATTCCATTCGGCTTGACAAAGTGTTCTGTTCCTGATGTATTGTCTTTGGAGGTAAAGAAAAAAGACATCCTACATGTATTGCCAGACATGGCATCTCTTCTAAGCATATTTATAAATCCATTAAGAATCATGAAGATCCGAGTTTATTACGAACTCTAAAAAACCGCTATGGTACCTTTTCAAAACCAAATAGGTCATGATATTTCAACTCTTTTGACTAGCAGCGAAACCAAAAAGCGAGAAAGAGAAGTTCATCTCAGAAAATTGGTTTTATTTATATAGATTTGTCTATTGGGAGTCAAGGCATTATGCGTACTGAGGTGATAAAGCAAAAGGGGTTTATTCACCAGACTCCATAAAAAATCATGGTAATTTTTATGGGACTGGTCATATTGGATGCAAATTATCATGTTATTATAGAAAATAATTCCATAAAGTGCATTGAAGACAACCAAACTCACAGCCTGAAAAAAATTAACAAAAGAAAAAATAATACAGGGAAGTCAACTAAAGGACCGATTGGACGAGGCATTCTGTCTTCACATTTTTGTGCAAAATCCTTATCAACTACCTAATCAAAGCAATTGGTTTGCTCTACCTTATTATTGTTTTGAAAGACTTTTACAGTAGCATAATTGCTGATCAGATGTTTCACTTCATGATAGTGATGCGTGGACTTTTAATGTCATTTGCGCAGGCAAACAACTAATAGTTGTTGTAAATGTGGTATGAATGATTTCTTGGATCACTATGGTCATTGTTCTTGTTGGGATAGAATGTAATATTATTCAATAAATAAATAGTTTTTCTCTCAAAAAAAAAAAAAAAAAGTATTTCTAATGCCATTTCAGTATTTTCGTTTAAATATTCCCATTGGAACTTGTAAGGCTTTTAGATAGATTCACCTTGAGATCTGAAGTCTGAATCTTCGGAAATACTATCTAATATCATATATTAATAAAGTATAAGAGGAGGGCCTGTGATTTTTGGCCTATTGCTGAAATTAGAAATGGAATACATTTCCATAGATTTGTTCCCATCCGGAATCGATAGGAATATATCATTCAGTAAATAGATAATATAATATATGCTGTTTTTTTTATCTCCACTCTACCATTAAAAAGGTGGACAGCCAGAAACATATGAATCAAATACCATCGATTCTGACACAGAATCGTAAGATTTTGCGGTATTTTTTTTTGTCATTTTAAAATCATAGTAGGCTATTCCTAATCAACAAGCTATACTGAAAAAGTTGTTTTTGTTAAATGAGCGGAGTGGAAGTCGATTGGAAAACGAATATATCGAATAATCTTCTTTCCATGGATTGTTCGAATCGGTGACTGAAGCGCGGAACGGGATGTGACAGCTGGTGCCATGTGTCGGTACCGGGCTATCACCCCGACAGCCTGATCATTTACAGGCGGCTTAACCTCTGCAGATGATTCCATACCCTCCCCCCCCCCTCGTCCCTACCTATCTATTCGCTCCGTTGTCCCTATAGGGGATTAATAAGTTTTTTTTTTTTTTTAATTCTCTGTATCCTACTGTAAATGCAGCAAATCCTACTACCGCGTCAGGAATTATATAAATATATATTATAAATAACGAAAATAAAGCAGGTAGAAAAGTTTCCTGCTTAACTGCCTGGAGAAGAAAATCCCGGGACCACAGAGAAATTTTTTCTAGAATGCAATAAAATTAGGCTTGCATATATTAATTAGCATCTGATAGAAAAATAAAGTATTTATGATATAATTGACATATTCGTATAAAAAAGCTTAATCTCTTTCAAATACCAGTAAATAGCTGACCAGCCAACGTTTCCCAATTCAGGCAACGCCAGAACAGAAAAGGTGAAGATCGCATGAATGCAAAACAAAGACAATACATCTCACATCAACTTCCCAAAATAACTCATATACTGCAGGCAGCACTTATATTATATGCACCATGGCATCTCAACATACACTGCAGGAAACGGTAGATACCTATAGAAGAAACCAGCGAATATAAATTATCAAACAGCCAAAAAAGTATATACTAAATAAAAAGGGATGTAAGCAAACAAAGACACGGCAGAGGAAGGTTATAGTCAAAACTGATGATCAGCAAAATCAGAAAAACATAAAAAAACACATACAAATTTGAAGAAAAAAAAACGCTGCAAATTATAACACATTTGTTTATTATTCCTAATATTACTTGCAATCAGAATGGAAAGTAAAATGGTACAGTGGAAAATGTTGAAGGAGCACGTCAGACGGGACAACAGGGAAAGATCCAAAAGCAGGTGGAAGTGGAGGATGGATTCAAAAAAGGATGAAGTGGAAAGCGATGTCAGGAAGCTAGGGAGCCGCTACTGATAACTCATGAGGCAAAGGGTCACGCTGAACTGTAGCGCCAAGAAGTTAGTCAACAAAATTTAATACGCTATATTTCAGCTAATACTGGTCCGATTACGATGATTTTTTTTTTTTTTTTTAGGTATTGTATGGAATTTTATTACCTTTCGAGTAACCATAAAAAAAAAAAAAATCATCCTTCAAAAAATTGAGGGAATCTATTAAAGAAAAATTTGGATTCTATAAGCCTTGCAACATAAAATTTCAAATTTTGAGGTGGGTTAAATTTTTTTTTCTTGGTCGATTAAAAAGATTAATTATTCAAAATAATAAACCAAGTGCTTCTTATAGTTTATTTTTATTATTTTTTTTTTTAACCTTGGTGTAATGATTCTAATATTCTTTACATTTTTTCAATATCTTTACAAATGGTCGAATTTTGTGCGTAAAACATTTCTAATCGGCCGCCATATTGAAACGAAAAGACGGATAGTAATGTCGAGTTCCGAGGATCATCAAAGGGTGACCTCTGATTTTGGAGTCAAATCTCAAGAAAATCAGTTCAGTACTCTCGGAGAAAAATCGCGGACGGATTGTTTTTTTTTTCGATATTTGGATTTTACGTATCTAGAAACATTAAACGTCAAATTTAGAGGGAGGTTAAATTTTTTTTTCCTTGTTCGATTACAAAGGTTCATCATTGAATAAATCAAATAGGTACCAATCTAGTTAGACTTGTTAGATATATGCAAAAATCTTAAAGTTTTTGAGTAGAAACAATTCAAATGTTTATATTTAGTTCAAATTACTGATTTTTAATCTGTCTACTGTGTTTATCTTTTTTTTTACTTCTATTTTTCTTTAGCATATACTTTTTACTTTCATAATTATCTTTAATATTATTTGTATTGTCTTTGAATATTTTTTTGGTGGATTACTCTTATTAGCGGATCATTTACAGATATGAGCCACTTTTTTTCTGTTAAAAATATATATTTACGTTAAGAATTTCTTTCTTTTCTACTTTTAAATTTCGAAAAAAAATAATTATCTCATCCAGTCATACAATGAAATCATAATCCGAGCTCTACTGGATAGAGATTTACGATCTGTTCATGAAATGGTTAACAGAATTCTTTTTACTGACAATGAGTGAGCCATCAATGAAGGGAGGTGGCTCTTCTTGAATCACGATCTCAACTTTCCCGTTATCACAGTTATATTGATATAGGTGAATTGCAAGGGAAAGCCTTGATGCCAACATACAGCGTGTATGTATTAATATCTATACAAGAGACATCGTTGAAGCAGATAAAATCCCTCTCACTTAAAGAGACTTCATCAACTCGTTCTTTACTCTATTGTGAAAGCTTATTAGGGGGAGGGAGCTGTGGGGGCATGTCCCCAGCACATGTGTTGCTGTTTCTGACTCTCTATTGGATTTGAGACAGACTAACAGTCCACGCTAGTACAGTTCCTGCCTCTTAGAGAGAATTTCCCACTACGCTTGTCCGATATATTAATAGAAGATTGAATATTTTTAATTGTAGTTATATGAAAAAGTCGATATGTTTTAATCTCGTCGCCTTTTTTAGATATTCAAATAGCTTTTATTTTTATTTTTTTCAGGGGCATGCGATAAAACAGAAAAACATCATTAATGAATCAACTATACTTTGAGTATTAAGTTTTTGTCTTATAATATAAATAAAGGCTTAGCGAAACGGAGGGTTCGATGCCGATATCACCGGTAGGTGTTCCCACACCTCCTTCCACCGAATATCGTCAAAGCATTAATCCACGGGATCAGCCTTAACGCTCTCCCACCTACGTTTCGGTTTACACCTCGGACGTTTACCAGTCAGCTCATTGCTTATACAAATCTTTTTTATACATATAGAGGGTGTTACATATAGAGGTACAACTCTCCAAAATAAAGCCTTATATCGAAAATACCTCTATAATGAATGCTGTATCTAATTAAATTAGATATAAAATTAACTCATGTACAGACACCTGGATTGAGGATTAACAAAAGACAATCAAAGTGACCTTTGTTTTCCGGTGCGAATGACGCGGAAAAATTACAAAGTACAAAAATTTGAATTCTTTTTAATATACTGTAAGAATCGGATATCAAACACACACACACCACACTTGAGAATTCTACCCCGACCTATCCAGCAAAATGACAATTCGGGCTTATGTTCAAACAGGATTATCTTAGTTAATGCTTAACGTAGGGCTCCGTACGCCAGTTTATTTTATAGCAACTTTAATGAGTTAAAAACGTTTATTAAGGAGGTATTTTTGATAAATGGCTTTATTTTGGAGGAAAATGAAATTTGGTCAGAAAAATTTCTAATTTATTACGTGTTTTCTGAGGCGTCAAATCGATATTTTTACGAACATAACATTAGAATTTAATTTCCTATAAGAATCTGTCATAAAATATATCCCATTCCATGGAAAATTCCAAAGTTATATGCGCTGGAGAGCTACTGGAGAAAGTTAGGGAGTTGAATATGAACACAAAGGAAACTTCAAGCGATACAGTTGTGCCCACCGAGTTTTACCGCTAAATTCTAAAAATTGAGAATTTTCCGGGGAGTGCCAATCGAGTCTTGAGCTTCCTCTGTATTGTATATTTATATTTATATTAATTAATATTTTCTTTTGTGATAATTGTATTTATTATTACTTTATAAAACACTATTTTGTGTTGAATATTGACGGTTATTTTATCAGAAATGTTATATATTTTTTTAATAGTATGCATTCAATTCATCATAAGAGCCTTACATCCGAACCTCCATATTATTTTCAATATTGTAAAAATGTTTTTTATTTTTTTTAACTGTCTGGTGACTAGTACGTGTGAACAGAGATCATAGTATCTTTGCTCACAGAATAAGAAACTGCAGAGGAGCGAAGGTCTATGTTTTGCTGGAAAGGTTGTCACTGTTAAAACAAAGTCGGGGCGCGAAGGCATACCGCGGTGAACCGCTGCGGTTTCGGACCCACAGACCGAGCTCCCGCCCCCCTAAGTATTAATACCCCCCACCCCCAGCCACCAAACCCCAACCGCCATACCTTTCTTAACTAATATTCCAGCCCTTTCCTTGTCAATTCTAAGCCATCGCCTCCACAACAATACCCCTTCATATTGCATTTGTATCAATCAACTCTGGGCTGGGATACCGAAATTAGTTCGGAGGGGGAATTTCGTGAAATGAAGATGAACAATATTCAGGAAGGCTATGTTGAAATGGAAGGATAAGTAATTTTTTTCAACCTCCCAACACTAATAATCGATGGATGAGATTTCTCGGGTTGTACATGTTTTTGTTACTTTTTTTGAAGTTACTCGTTCCGAAATCAGTTCCTTTGTGTTATCCTATACTCCAATATCTGTCTGTCGACAAAATTAACCTCGAAATCATGCTGATTGATTTCGCTTTAGCTTTTAAAATTTGGGTTTTTGAGCCACAGAAATACATTGGCGTAATCCTTTACCCCAGGAAATCTCTTATGTAGTTAAAATAAAATTTGCCCAATTCAACCCTTTAAGCATCAGACGCGGTTCGCGATTGTTGGAAACGCGATGGTTCGCGTTTCGTTATAAACTTAAAGCTAAGAAATTGAATTAATTCAAGGAAAAATGTATGTTTATTTTTTTAAATTTTATTTTTACAATGATTGTTCGATGAATGTTTGAATATTGCTGAATTTACAAAAATACCAAAGATTTTTACTTCTTTGTACGCAGTAAAGGAAGTATTATAACAGCGAAAATTTTCGGTTTTCAGATTTCAACGGAAATATCTATTTTGACTACTCCTGAATTCATTTCGTCTTAAATCGATCATCGTGACGTCCGTACGTACGTTTGGTCGTATCTCGAATAACTCAAAAAAGGTTAGCCGTAGGAAGTTAAAATTTTGCATTTTGTATTGTTTTATTATCTAGTTGTGCATCATCTTTATTGGTTACTATATCATCTTCTGAAGTGGTACTTTGCTTGAAGGTCATTATTGGTTTTCATAAAAATTATATTAAAATATAATGCAAAACTTCTCGAATTTGGTATATAAGACTTTCATATTAATATGAATAAACTACTAGATTTTACTCAAAATTGGCAAACCGACAGTGATACTTTACTTGAAGGTCATAATAGACTTTCATAAAAAATTATATTAAATTCAAAAATTCTCAAATTTGTTATATAAGACTTTTATTTCAATATAAATAATATACTAGATTTTTTTTTAAATTGGATTACGTTACTTAAGTTCATTATAGATTGTTTAAGTGGTTCTATATCAATTTTAGAAATAAAAACGACAAATTAAAGTTTTAGAAAATAAAATTCTGAGTCTAACAAATCCAAAATTACGACTCAGGACACCATCACAAGCAACTGATACCATGTCGTTTTTTTGATATTGCTATCTTCGGAATCTACCAAATAGTGATTAAGGATCATTTACTTTTTGGGCCATCGATTTATTGTTTAATAGGGCGTACAAGAAATTCATTTTTATAGATTTTCATTTAATGTCAACAGACTGTGAGGCAACCATATTTTCTTCAATACTTAACAATAATTAAATGTGTCAAAAAATTATTTTTAACCGAGGAATTTTTCATAGCATGTCTCAATATTCCTTTGTTATTTTTATTTTTTTCAAGCATCTTTAACTTTTTTTTAGACTGACACGTATAAAAATTGAGTACAAGAGTATCAATATTATTTAAGCTTTCCGGTTGATGGTAATGCGGATGAGACAGGTGGCAATTTAGTCTTCGGGGGCCGAAAATTAATCGGAACGTTTCAACAGCCACTGAAGGCTTTATCAAGATAAACCTGCCCAATCGATAGGGCATCTGGTAATTATTATATTCAAAAATACACCATGACTCTATAATAATATTAAAAAAACTGTTAGGGAATGCGTGATGCGGCAGGTGGACGGACGTTTCACTTGGTTTCCTTCATTAATAGTAAGACATTGTCCGTCTTAGCACATTCATTACTCGAATCGGTTCCTCTAATTCTCGGTTCTCACGGGACACAAAGGCCCAATCACTGGCACACAACTGACAGCTTGTATCAACTCCTACCAATCCTCCACATTTCCTCTTGCCCAGTGACTTTACTTCCTTTTGCCTACGGAATCATTCATCCTCCTATTATTATTATTTTTACTCCGTTTTGATAAACCTTAGTAGCTTTGTTTGGAATAAGCTTCGCACCGGAAACGTTAACCTTGAACTATATTTAAAATTATGTTGGGAATGAAAGACGTTGGCGTTACGTTTGTCCTTTGCCGTTTACTTGACAAACGCTCTATGCTTCCAGCGGTTCAAAGCAAAGTCTTTGGTCTCTCAAACAGCAGTTAATACGCCAATTATGGCATTATCAAGACCGAAAACAATAAATTAATAAATTAAAAACTGGCACAAAGAACCTTAATAGCCATTATGCAGATATTATAAATGTAATAAAAACAGACTAATTTAATTTAATAAAACTAACAAGATAGATAACCCTTTATGACATATTAATACAATAAAAAAACATATATTAAGGTAATAAATAAATAGGAAGTTGTGGCGTAAACAGTCAATTGATAAATAAAATCAAAGAGCAATCAGATCTATCTTAGATCGTGCAGTGAGTCCTACAATATTTTAACAAAAATTGTAAAGTAATATAGTATTAATTGATATTTAATATGTGACATGAGGAATAATTATATTACTTGAAAATAGGCCAATTTAAGGTAAATTTGATGAAATTATTATATTGTTTTATAATTAAATTTCATGTTGTAACCAATCATTTTAAAGAAAATAAAAATCTTTTTAAAGAAATTTTTAAATGTAATATAAAAATATTGTTTTAAGTTCTGAAGATGGGGATAAATGCCCCGAAACGTTAACAAATGTATGAAATTGGATAATAAAAGTTACCAGTTTGGAAGTATGATTGCCAAAATTCTCATGTTTTTTCAGGGAATTTAAGTAGTGACGATAAATAATGAGAGCAGAAACACAAAAAGAAAAAAAATTTACACTTAGTTTACATATTGTAAATTAATAAGAAATAATACAAGCTGCCAAACGCAAATGCAATAGGTATTAGGGCTGTAAGTGTTCATCCATACCATATATGCTGTGTAAAAAAAATGTTTAAAAATGATAAAAATAAGTGAAATAATATACGTACGTCATAAATGAAAATATATAAATATAATTAAATAGTAGCAAAATAATTAAAAAATTAAGATAAAGAAAATTTAAGTTATGTAAGAAATAATATAAGTTATCTTGAGCACATTTATTCTTATTTTCAATATTCACATTTCCCCTATGGCTCTCTGAATCAAGCTTTGCCCGCCGACATGTGGATGGCAAAGCAGGAATCCAGGAAATCCCAACACTTCCCTTTCAGACGCGTCACTGGTATTGGAAGTCTGTGGAGACTGTTTGAGCCATACCAAACAGCCATACAAACCAAATAATAAGGATCATCTTGTACTTTAAGCTATAAAAGTGACTGAATTCCTATCTTAAAAGCCAGTCATTTCTTGTTGTCCATTTATTTGTTTCCATTTATTAATTTTTTTTAAAAATATTTCGTGTGTAAATATCCTATAGAAGTGTTTTAAATCTTATTATTTTCTTATCTCGATTTATTCTAATCTTATATTATTGTTATTATTATTTTAATAATGTTCATTTTTGAATTATCTCCAAAAATGATTTTCAACTGCAAATAAAAATACTTTCGACCAATTCGGTCTTTCGGCCATAAGTTCTCAGAGCATAGATCGTTCATGTAAATATAATAAACAGGGTTACTGTGGGAGAGAATGAAAAGAAAAAAAAAGTAAAAACTATGTTTATTGCGTGAAGTTACTTCCAAAACACTGACACAATACAAAGTAAGCACTTTGTATTTGTATTTAATCCATATATAATTTATACAATTCATCGATAATACATACTGGGAAGTTTATCTATTTCTGCCGCCTCGTGGCCGTAATTAGGGTTATTGTCATGGGAGAAACTTTAATTAATAATCGACTGGGGGTTCCTGCCTGTTAGTTATCGCTTCAAAATCCTTCCTCTTTCATTAAGATTTTCTATTCAATCATTAATTAATAAAACCATTCAACATTTTCTTAATATTATATTATAATTTGTAGTTTACATTTATTATTGGATTGTTCATTTTTATTTTTTAATTGGGATTTTAAAATATTCATTATAACTAATCAATCATGGATTAAAATAGAGCCACTAAAAATTAAAAAAAACAATTTTATTAATAAAATTCCAACGAAATATTGAGTTATAACCTACAATCTTTAGTTCAATGTACAAAACAAATAAATTATGTCTATCCATAATTTTGTATTTAAAATTTATAATTTGATTATTTTGTTAATAAATATTATGTTATGAATTTTTAGAATGTGTAATCAATAATTTGATAATTTGACCACAACTGCTTTTAAAAGAAAATTTTTAAAAACTTTAAATGGTGAGGAGATACTTCCTGCAGTTGTACAGATAAATTTATGTCATATGTACACATTCTATGTATATATGTAAATTTATTAGAAAGGTTTGAAAATTGGAAAAAAAAATCAAAATAAGACCAAAACATCAAAATGTTCTCTATAGGTAATGGAATTTTATAAATAAAATTGTTTATTGGTTTTATAGTGGTCCTATTTTAACCAATGATTGATTAATTATTATAAATTATGGACAAGTATTAAATATGTAGCTATATTTGTAAACGAGGTTCAACTTCTAACTATGAACACCTAACTGCAATTAGGGTATTTTTTTTTTTTTTTAGGAAGCATATGTATTCAATTTTATCATCTGTCAGGCCCAAAATGTACAGGAGAAGCAAAAAACATTTAAAAAATTAAATATTCATCATTCGGAGATTGTTTTTGATAAAGTATTGAGTAGAAAACATTAATAATTAATTATTTCTCTTGAAATTTACGCAAAAATAAAATAACCCAAAATCAAAACGTTTATTACATACGTGATTTCAAACTTTTGCTGACGATATACTGGTTTAATGTTTGCTGACGTTTCGACTAATTGTAAGTCGTAAGCCTTCATCAGAACTAAGCAAAATAAGATGCAAGAATAATAGTAAAAATAAAAATAAATATAGCAGAATTACGTAACGGAATATGATAAAAAAAAATATTTCAGTTCTGACCTCACCTCAACCATCTTTTGCTTGATTTCATCTCTAGTCAACCATATCTCTTATCTTTTTTTTTTTTTAACCAAATATTTGTATACTTTCTTCAATATATTTTTTGATTCTTATATTTATTGTGTATTCTTCTTTGTAGCCGTGAAAACTACTTACAATACGTGCTGAAACGTTGTCATTCATTAAATATTCTTTTAATATTTTGTATATTCATTTTGAACGCCATCCTGACCACCTTTTGCTTGAATAATTATTTGCTATAATTATTTTTGCTATTCAGTATATACAATGCAAAAAAAGAAATATTGTAATCACGAAAAATGTTTTTCTGATAATACGGCACCTACTGAAGGTGATTATTTCACTCATTCAACATTTTTACATCATCATCCCATCTCCCTGATTTATATCGCTGCAGGGTTCGGAGCCTACGGTGCTGTAGGCAGCGTTCCAAAAATTATACAAACGATCGTGTAGCAGACACGTAATTGTAAGAGGAAACGACACGAGTTAAAAAGCACCACAGCGCGGGGTAAATATTCAAGGACTTCATTAGGGGACTCTCGGTTAAAACTGCTATTTTTGCCCTATAACCGTCACGGGCAGCCGCTAGGTGTGACAAACTGCCACCAAACTGTTCCTGTTAAAAATTGCTAGCGGAATAATGCCGGGGGATTATACCGGCTCCAAACTTCCACCGACAAACACCGGAGTACTGTATAAATATTGAAGGAGTTTTGTAATCATGGATCCCAAATATTTTTTTTTTTTTTTACTCACTGATTTTGTCTTTTTAAGAGGTGAATCTGGCAACTCAATAACTATAAGAAATCTAGATTGTGTATATATATATATATATATATATATATATATATATATATATATATATATATATATATATATATATATATATATATATATATATATATATATATATATATATATATATATATATGTATTGGATTATTTTTTTTCTCGTAAATTGTTTGTGTTTTAGTAGCCATGGAATGTAAAAAGCATACTACATGCTAACAAATGTCTTGTTCTTGGATAGAGAAAAAACCAACGCATAATAAATTACAATAGACTCGCACTAACTTCACAACTATTATATTTAAAGTTGAAAACTGAATAGAATATTATATTTAAAAAATTGTATAGGCAATTCCCTTTAAGTTGAAACACTTAAATAACCTTCCATGTCATATGCAACAGCCTACCACATTTCACAGCCATTATATTTTTAGCATTACTATTATGTACTATTTATTATTAATTAGCACAATTTAATACACTTGAGAGCAATAGGTATTAGTGCTATATTTCATTCATACAATATTTAGGTACAGAGAAAAAAAAAATTAAATGCATTAAAATAAATATCTTAAACAATACGATACATATACGCAATATTTAGAATCAGCCTGGGAAAGTCCGAACCAAGCCTGTCTTATCACATGTAAAGGGAAAAAGTAAGACTCTAAGAGATCTCAGCGCTTCCCTCACAATTGCGACACTGAAAATCAGTAGAAGCTAAGTGAGGACTCTTCAACCGCAGACACTCAGGACGAGTCAGGCACTTCAGTGTTGATATTTACAAAAACTATCAGGGCCACGTCTATTCCAACCCAGGAATTCAAATATTCTAATGATTTAATAATACAAAGCTAAAAATTTTGGAGGGCTCCAAAAGTAACAAGAATACATTTTACTCCTAGAAGAATACATTTTATTTTTTGTTTGCTAGCACTTGCACTAACTATATATTTGGTATATAAGCCTCTAACTGTACAGAGTTTCAGGACTGTTTGTTGCTATCTTTACCATCTCAAGATCATATCTTGAATTTTGAAATGCAAGACTCACATAAGAATGTTACGATCGATCATGTACATTAAAATTGTAGTAGTAACAGTATCATCATTAACAGTGCATTAAAATTCATATCAAATGCGTCAAAATAAAAAAATAAATAAAAAATTTACTATCAATAATTTTGGCTCATATATTATGATATAAAACACATACATATTCTAGTAAAACCAATACAACAAAATGATGGAGATATTGCTGGCCATTGAGAAGATGATGATTGGGGTTGTGATCAGGAATGAAACACACAGTAAGGTATTTTACTGCTTTAATGTGTGCCAACGTTTCGGCGTAAGTTGTAGGTCTTCATCAGGTTTGACTCCTCTAGAGGACGTAAAAAATTTATCAAGAACTTGTTCTCGTCCCCTCGTCAAGTAAATCCTGATGAAGGCCTGTGCATTTTCATATCAGATACTATTTCATATTTTTATATGTATACTGTTTTAGTTGTTTATATATAACGTAATCATACTCTATTTATTTTATTCATTTTTCTGTTAATCTTTACCTTGTTTTGTCCAGTCCTGATGAAGACCTAGTGGGCTGAAACTTGGCCACATTAAAACAGCATTATGCGTTACTGCGTGTCCTTTTCTGTCCAATCCAAACCCCCTTCCATTTTCTCCTTGATTATAATATAAAATGTAATTAACGTTTTTATAATAAAAGTTATTATAATACAGGAATGAAGTTAGATTAGGTAAAAGTAAGTTTTTGAAGGCTTCATAATATCAATTACTGATATAATTGACTTTATTCATCATTTATAATTGACTGTAGTATCATACCCCTTCTTATTTACAATATTTGAACTCAAGTCGGGAACTCCCAAAACCAGCTTCATCCCTGATGAGAGGACGAATAAAGTCCCCAATATTAAAATTACCCTATTGACATTATATCATCTTATTATATCCTCTTATAACTTTTATTGTATTTATTTATTTTTTATTATCACTAAGATTCACATTTTTCCAACAGTTGGCAGCAAGCCTAACGTCGGACGATTCTGCCCTTTATTCGGCCTGATGTGGCAACCGTTCAGTCGATGACAACCTCTCATTGCCCTTCCTTGCTAGTTCTCCCCTACCCTTCATTTCGGCTAATGGGCTTCTTGAAGCAAGTTCTTTACTTAAGGGCTCAAGGTATGAGTATGTGTACTTAAGGTATGTGTTCAAAACAGCTTATCATCTTGGTTCTCACTTTACTACAGCTGATGCTGATTACGAATGACATTTACTGCGTAACAGTTATTCCGGCTTTAAAAAAGGTTTTCGTCCTTGTGAATTCATATTCATTTTATTTCAGTGGAAATATTATCATAGAGAATTTTTTGTTTATCTATTTATGATTTAAAGTCCTTTTTCACTCAAAATTGTACGCAATAAATTTCAAACCGACCGATGCAGCTGGACAAAATCCCAATTAGGTATCGAAACCTGATGTTTTGAAATAAATCAAAACTCGATCTTCATTAGCTTGGGAGTAAGCATTAAAAAACATAATATTGGAGTACATCGTACTGAGACAATGAATTATTCGGAAACGGTTAAACATATTTGGTTACAAGTTGGTAATCTAACCTTAACTGTAACAGTTATACCCGCCACAAAATAAAATGTTACAGTATGACAACCTAGAAAGACTTATTAGACCTGAGTATCGTTTTTTTCTGAGGAGTAAAAAAAAAAAAAAATTCACGTTCTTTTGGATGAAAACACTTCATTTCCTTCCCCTAATTTGTGGTATATTCCTGATTAGCGTGAAATTTCTAGTAAGATAGTATGGTTTTAGAATTTTGTCCAGCTAGATCGGTCATTTTCCCCACTATGCGGCACCACTTCTGGTGCGACAATGATAAGATTCTGATTCTGACAAGATAAGTTCCTGAACATTAAGAATTAAAAAAATTTTATTTGCAAAAAAAAAAAAAAATGGAAAAATGGGCATCTTGATAAAAATATTATTTTGAAAAGTATTGAACTTTAATATAATTGATGTTATCCTTAAATAACGTTTGTAAAATAACATATTATTAATCAGCACCAATCTCTTAGCAGTTTCGATCAATCGTTATCAATTAATTTGAACCCGGAAAAAAGGGAATTAACTGTAATGTTTAACCTGAAAAGCTATTTATAACTCCTAAATATAAATAACAGATTAGCAATTAGAGATTCGTTCCTATTTTGTAATGCACAGGACGAGGAAAACACAAAATCATTGCAATGTTTGAGTTAAAGTTAACTTTAAATATCAAGTGAAGGTACCTTCAAGTTATAAGAGCCAATTATAATCGTAAGGTTTCGTGTGTGATACAACTTTCCTTGAATTGAAAGCTAATTTACTATTTACTTTTCATGGTTTATTCATATCTGCAAAAACTTCCTCATATTCTGGAGGGTCGATATTTTCTTTACCATTGTGAGTGCTAATGACTGCTTCTATCCTATCTTCATTCAGCAATCAGTAAAAGAGCATCGCCCATCTGGATATTATATATTATTAGCTCAATCCATTATCAGGGAGCCGTCCTCATTTATTAATGATTTAATGCGATGCTTGAATAGACCTATACTGTGATTTGACAGAAAATTTGTGGGTTTTGTTTTCGAGAAGTACGTGGTTTGAAGGCATACTCATAATAATTAGGCGATAAATCAAGTAGTGGGGACGCAGTGGCTGACACCAGAAGATATCATTGGTAGCACTACACTGACTATCATATGCTACGAGGTCCCGGTGCAAACTTCCTTTCACAAGATTCGATGAGTTATGGATAATCAGGATGTGAGCTTAAGAAATGGTGCGTCTGCAGTTAAAGGAGGAATATGCATATGCACAGTGGTAAAAATAAGTATTCGTGCAATTACTTTTTCTTGTAAAAACGTGTTTAATAAATTATTGAATATCAATTAACTGATGGATATGATAAAAAACAACATCCCGCATACATTTTTACAGTTGAAGGAAATTAGAAACCCGTACAACCTAATCAACAACAAAAATTGAACAATTCATCTTTTCAGGTAAGGCGTAATCAGTTCGATTTACGACCCGTTTTGGGGGAGGGGGAATGGGTTGTTCATATAGTTAACAACAAAAATTGAAAATTTATCATGAAATTTTTTTTTTAATACAGTAGCAGTTGTCGCGAAAATCGTTAATCTTTTCAGGTAAAACTTAATCATTTCGATATTAGATTTTCCTATTTTGGGAGAATTATCCTTCGATTCATTTGGCCCTTTTTTGGTTTCTATTTGAATAAGAGATTATGTATTAAGTGAAAACCATCAGCTGAGAACAAACTTACAAGTTATTTACCTAACTGATTCAGTATGAGTACTTTTTTGCATGATAAATTTTCAACTTTTGTGATTATTTAGGCTAACAACCCATTTCCCCCAAAACGGGTCGCTAATTGAAAGTTCTAGCTGAAAAGATAAATAGTTCAATTTTTTTAGTTAGTAGGTTTAACGATTTTCTAATTTCCTTCAACTGTAAAAATTAATGCGGGATGTTGTTTTTTACCATGTCCATTAGTTAATTTATGTTCAATGAATTATTTTATTAAACATATTTTTACTCGAAAAACGAAGTTTATGAATACTTATTTTAACCGCTGTATATATCTGGGAACTAAGAATTCATTCACAGAATTATTTAAAAATGCATTATATACAGCCATTTACAGTTATTAGTATTTTTTTTTCATTATAGAATAGCGCTCTTGCATGATTTTTCAGTACAAGTTTACAAAAATTACTATCGCAAAATAGATATTATTTTACTATTTTAGGTAAAATAAGAAAAGGTTTTTTCGATTCTCTACTTATTGAAAATGCGGCACCCATTTTCCGGTTCTGGTAACCTTGGCTACTACTGTTATTTTTACAGCACCGTTTCTTGCATAAGAAGCAAATGGCTTATATAAAATATAACAATTTATTCCAGCATCAAAACTTTCATTGTTTCAACTAGCAGAATTATTAATTATATGAAGGAAAAAAAATTAGACAGCGTATATCGATTTTCTCATACTGAGGAAGGCGAGGAAAAAAGAGAAATCGGAGAAAAAGTCTTTAATAAATCATATATAAAAGTTACATAGGG
This sequence comes from Rhaphigaster nebulosa, assembly GCA_948150685.1. NCBI lineage: Eukaryota > Metazoa > Arthropoda > Insecta > Hemiptera > Pentatomidae > Rhaphigaster > Rhaphigaster nebulosa. Next base: position 137,224,629 of record OX411307.1, read on the forward strand.
GTGGGACGGAAGGGTAGGTGAAAGGAAGGGTTGGAGAGAACGGTCCATTTACTAATGTAAGACTGGATGGGAGAGGGGAGGAGACTCCTACCCTTTTTAAAAACCCAGAGCAGATAAGCCCCTCTCTTTTTTGTCTTGGTCTTGTCACCCAACGGGAGCGGTAATACATTGTGCCCCTGGGCGATTTTAATTTTACAGGAATCGTTCTTGATTCCGGGCCCGATACTGAGAGCCATGTGGCTCATCAGGGCCCTCTTTCGTTCCACCTCGGCTTTTCATTATTTCACTTATACTTCATTGAAGAACCAGTCTCTATGGAAAGAAAAACATTCGAGGCTCTAGTCGGAGAGGAATCCATTGTATATTCATTTTAATTTGACAGACGGGTTACATATTATTAAACATTTCAATCCATTTATTTATTATAATCAGTCGAGGTCCGAATGATGATATAGAAGGATCAATCTAATTAGGGACTGATCAATTATTTGCCACTTATATAATTCTGTTTTTATTGAAAACTAGTTTCGAATGCTATCCAATCATCTTCAGTTCTAAAAACACACAAAAATTCAAAAATCAGCAATTCAAAATACATTTTGATATTATTATTATATTAAATTAAGTGTAATATACATTAGCATTATAAAACATTTATGAATTATGAATTTAATTAAGACAAGAAATCAAATACATGTTGGTGCTCACCTAGGTTAAAGTAGATTATATCAAACAGAAAATGTTTTTATTGGTTTGTTCTCGCACTGAACTAGCAATGGAAGAAAGGTGGGGTGTTTATAGGTAAACGGTTTAGGGGTCTGGGGTTTTCCAGTAATTTCGGTGAGTAATTGTTTTTTCTGTTATTGATGGGAATAAATTTAAAATTGGACTATTGGAGATATTTATGTGGCCATTTAAGCAAAAATCTGAATTGGATTTGACGGATTTTATTATTTCAAGTGATTCATATATATTTAATTGGAGTCTGTTTTCAACGTGTTGTATTAATTTAACTCCTGAGCCTTTGATGAATTTCTGTTTGTTTTTTTTTCATTTAAATGAATTGCAAAGTCGGAATTCTCTTTCTTATTATTATACGCCCGTAAATGCTCCTTTAATCTCTGATTTAGTGATCTTCCAGTTTTCCCGTGTATTTGGCTGCACAATCATCACAATTGAAGATGAATGTATAATATTCGAAACAAAATTATACAAATGGCAAATAATTTATCAATCCCAAATTGTTTATAATAGTTTGGATAATAAAATACAAAAAATGTTTGCATTAGGGTATATTTTTTTTTCTTTTTTCCCTTATACCTCTAGGAGTACTTTGTAAATAAAAACGGCTGACTATAATTAAATATATTTACTTTTACTTTTTTTGGCTTAAGACTTCCATTGAAGTCCTATACAGCAAATATATTTATTAAACATCACTACAATAATACTGCTAAATAATATCTAGTATAGGCCTCAAGCGAAGAGAAGATTAGAAGGTCCCGATGCCATTTCTTTTCAAATACCATGAAAGTAATCGGTGATCAATTAGAAAGTAAAGCCTTAATCCAGTTGGGTTGTGTCGGTATACAGTTAATCCCACGGACGGTTGTTCATTTCGGACCAGATCTGTAGTCTGGGGGTCGTGTAAAATTTTCCAAGATGCGGTTACATAGCTGGGAACTAAAAAAAAAAAAAAAAAAAAAGTTAAATTCACCATAAGCTTCTAAATGACCAAGACTGGGAATGACAGAATGAAGTCAACTGTACTCCTGAGATCATTCAGATCGCCGTACGGCTCGGCCACCAAGTTAAAAGGGTCAGGCCATCTCTGCTTTCCCTGTTCCTCCAAAAGGCTGTATGACAGATGTGTTCCAGTAAAGTCTATCCCAACACGGACGGTGGTATGAGCTCGAAACCTAAAAAGAACCATCCGAAGGATTGTGGATCTGTGGATCAAATGAAGTAAATTTTTCGCCTTATTCGTATGAAATTTGAACATAATATATAATAACGTGCACTTCATTTTTTGTTTGTTTCTTCTTCCGTATGGCAAATAATGGTGTCAAACTACAACGCAGTTACAACTTTATGACGAGGTAAATAAACTCATTTATTAGTAAATAAATTTATGTTACTTTCTCCTTCGGTAATTAACCACGTGACTTAAGCAGAATGGCAATCTCAATGAAATAACAGTGCAGAATACGTTTTGTGTCCTCTATGTGTATTGAGGGATTGATAAATTATTTGCCACTTCTATAATTTTGTTTTTATTGAAAACTAGTTTCGAATGCTATACATTCAACTTCAGTTCTAAAAACACACAAAAAATCAAAAATAAGCAATTCAAAATACGTTTTCCTTCTATACCATCATGCGCATGTCAACTAATTCTATGTGTATGTTTTTTTTACATAAACAATTATATTCTGTCACTGTAAAATGGTTTAAAAAATGTCGTACTTTAAGAGTTTTTTTTTTTAAATTTTATTAATCCAATTTCAGTATGATATTATCAATGAGGTAGTCGTAAACATGTTCTAAGAAAATTCATCTGCGCCCATTTGTACCCCACTCTTCGGCACTATTTTTTGTTATTTTCCCTCCCTCAACACTCCTACAAATCTTTCCTAAATTTGTGATATCTCCATTGCTAGTGTTGAATTGCCCACAAGAATTCCTTCAGAAATAGTTTAAACGTATAATATTTGAATATATGTATAATTGGGTTAATAATAGTTTTTAATTGTTAGGCTAATTCAATCTTTCTATCTCTTTTTAGAGTGATTGAATGACATATGTGTCCATTGTACCATTTATCGTATATTTTTATTAAGTATATGGCGTTATGACGAGTATCAAAACAAATAAAATTAAACTAGTAAAAATATATTTATCGGAAAACCGATATTTGGACCATTTGGTGAAACAGACAGCAGAAATCTCAATAATAGACATGGAAATATGAACGGCAAATATGACAGTGGTGAAAGCGACGATAATTTCCACTATTCCACTAAATTCATTAATATAGTAGAAGATAAAAAAAAATCAAAAAGAAAAGGGCATAACATAATTGTGAGGATAAAACAATGAATGATGCAACACACAGAGTCTGAAGTCTCTCAAAAAACGGAAAATCAGACGGACAAGAAGGAATCTTTCATTTATATACAAACGACTAGGGGATTCAAGATGGGACTTTCGGGCTGTAGACCTCCCCCCCCCCCACCAAAAAAAAAAAGAAAACTAAATAATTTTTTTTTCTTTGAGTCAAATTATTAAACTAGTATTACAATGCGTTCTCTTTTTAAAAGCAGTTTTGATCAGTGACCTTGAAAAAAATCTCGTGGTAGCACCCCTCTGTTGCTATGAAGTATCTCTGTGTGTCCGCTACACAGGCCCGTACGTAGAGTTTTTTTCGGGGAAGGATTTAATTTTATTTTGGGGGAGGGGTATAAATTTTTTCCGCAATGGAATTTAATAAGAAGAAGACAAGTAATCACTAGAACACAAGTTTCTATAATCGCCCAATTGGGCGTACGTTTTAACGATAAGAATGAAATTGGATCAAAAATTATTATTGAAAATATAAAACTTATGTTGGTGGGTGAGAATATCATATTTTTTCAAAAATTTTGGGAGGGATACAATCCCCTTGATCCTCCCCGCCCGTGCATACGTCACTGCCGCTATAGATCGTAACAATTATTTTATGTTCTTTTATTTGAGTTTTTCTTCTTCTATGTTTATATATATATATATATATATATATATATATATATATATATATATATATATATATATATGTGTGTGTGTGTACATGTAAATATAGACACACATACAATACTTTATAGCTATTCTTTATGTTTTGATTACAGTCTACCGCCATCAGCTACTCTTGGCAGGTTGGTTTCGGAGTCGCTCTGGTGGTATGGGATCCGGGGACTCCTTACAATTACTGCGGTGATGAAAGGTTAATACCGAGGGAGCTGGGAGAGAGGCCGGCATAAAATCGCTATATTCTTTCACGGTGGAGGAGGGGATGTGCCCGATTTTTAGTAGGGCATAAACCGCCCTTTCTTTATACCTCCACGTATAGCCGAGATGAGGCTGCCTTTACGGTTATACTCCTATCAACCAATTAGGCTCTTTTATTATTTGTAACCCTCGATGTACAGAACCCACACTGCTTCTTAGCCTGTCAACCCCAAACCTTTTACCTATCGGTATCTCTAAAAAAAAAGTATTTAATTTTCCTTTTTGTTTGTTGTAACCTCAAAAAAAAAAAAATTATATTCATAAGTAATCCAGATTTTTTTGTTGCAGAATTGGCTGGGTACTTGAGAATTTATAAATTGACAAAATGTACAATAAATACAAGGACTTTAATTTGGATATTCACATAGTCAGCGATAATCCCAGCACCTCCCACTCGTTTAATGATAAGGATAACAAATAACGCCATTTGGATTGTGGGATGGCCGTTGGACGCCTATTACCTGAAAGGAATTCGGTGTGGGCACTCGTTTAGGGAACTGAAATCATTGGGTATTGAACTGCAAACCATGTTTGCTATCACTGTAAAGTAACTTCCACACTCAAGAACTGTTCTAAGAGGTCCATACCTTAATTATTCTACAATAGATGGCCCAAAAAGCAGACAGGTCAATTCGCCCCATGCAAATTCTCAGTCGTGGATTTATTCTGTGGTCGTAAAACGCTTCGAGACACATTCAACCTCTATGTAGGAGGGCCTTGCAGTACTGTGTGTTGATGCAGAAACCAGGCGGTTGAACGTGAATTTGTCAAGTACAATTCCTTTTCAAGTATAACCCTGCATGAGTTTTAAAGATGCAGGTACAATTAAGGAATAAGGTGGATTGAAAATTAATAATTATGTATTGCTAGAAGTTGTTCATTATGATAGTTTATTTCTAAGTTATAAGTTTTTCAAGCCTTTTTTAGTGTTATGCAATAGTTTCTAGAATTGTTAGAACGAAATATGTTATATTTTACTTACGAGACCCGTTTTAACAGAGGATTCAAGTTGCTATAGGTCTGATCCAATGCACCTAAAACAAAATTCAATAAATTGATGTTACGGAATAAAATATTTCTTTAGTTAAATGGTAGACTTCATCCTGATGTATAAGTTTCTTCATTAAGTTCGCAAGGATGTTCATCGGCAAAGCATTCAACTGCTTAAATGGATAGACAAGGATTGACTCTAATGAAAAGTGTTACGATGTTCTTAATGAAGAGAATATCGTAAACTCTTTGACACCGGCAGAGAAACTAATTGAAGAGGGAGACTGTGGTGAGGATATTGAACGTGCAACAGCTACCGAAGATGAAGCGCTTAGCGCAATCGGCGTCTTCTTGGATAGCTTCTATCGAGTCGGTAAAATTACTTGTATAAATCAACAATATTAAGGCGCAGCAAAATACCTTAAAGAAACTTAACAGACGAATCATTCTTCGAAAATAAGGAAATCACTGTCCCTATAAGAAATCAGGCTTTCTTGATGCTTTTGGCATAATTTTTTTCATTAATTTTTAATTAATTAAATTGGAAAGCTATCATTGATGGTATTGGAAGTATTGTTACTTTCACTTGCCTATGTATGAAATATATAATAAATGAAAGTATTGCTATCCTGAATAATTTCGGATAAGGGTTTCAACGGAAATACACGTTTTAAGTCCAAATAACCAAGTAACGCAAAATGACCTGCATGTGTGCATTGCAAGTCTAGCTCAAAAACGAAAAAATTCGTACGAACCTGAAATTCCGTATTTAATGTAGGTACATGCCCGTGATGTTACAGAAGTGCCACTTTATATCATCGATTTTAAATATTTTTACAATTTTCTCTTAAACTACTCAGACGATTTTGATTATACGCGTTATATAAATGTACAATTATATGCTCTTTAACATAAGCTAGGTCTTTTATTCATTGAAATATTATGGCAGGGCTTAAGTGCCGAATTTTCTAAGTGATTTCCTCTAGTGTACATTTGATTTTGTTTATTTGAAATAATTAACCATCTCCAATTGTTGCTAGTAATAAAAATTGGATACGTTCAAACGATGAACAAATTTGATAAATTACTGATGGAGAAAAATTTTCCCAGGAAGAAAAAAAAATCCGTATTTTTTATTGCATTTCAATTGGTTTGGTAAGTGAAGTTTTTTGATGCGCCCACCGCACCAGATTTTTTTTATAGGTGCAAGCCCTAGATACTAGATAACTTTTTTTTTCCTCGTTGACTAGAAAGAATTTAATTTTTAATAACAATTAAAACGAGCGGTACTGCAGATACATCTTTTAGACAATCTCTAATTATTGGTATGAACAATTGGATGGTACACAATAAAATTTCCTGGACAGACAAAAGGTAAATATGAATCTTGCCTATTATTTGGGTTATATGAAATATTTTTTTATTTATTTTAAATGAGGTATATTTTATCAGAGGAATATATTTCTTAAAGTTTCTGTGCTCAAAGGATCCATATATTTCTCTACTCCCTATAGCATGGATACCTCAATTATACGTCTGACTTCCTTTCTTCCGCGGTAATAAGGCGTTCCACTGCAATTAAAATAATTGAACCGTTAACAAATTTAATTCATGGAATAATACCAATAATGAAGATATTAACTGTAACGTCCACTATTTCTTAATTCATAACAAGTTCCCCTTTTCTTTTAGTAATAGGTTTAGTTTTCCACAAGCGAATGGGGATTTTCCAAACTAATTACCAAAGTACTTAAAAGTTTGCTCTTGTGGAAAAACCGAATTTTATATTTCAATAAATAATTACCCAAGGCTCCGTGGAAAATACCAACCCCTCCCCCCCCCTCCCCCCAAGCTGTTGAGATGCAAATCGGTAAACTGGATTATTAATAGCCCTTCCAGTTTGTTTTTACTTAATCATCAGCTTGAATAAAAGTAATTGAAGAGTAAAAATATTTTCTATCCAGTAGAAGGGACTGGAAGACTGAAACCGATTTGTGGTTTGGCGAAGCAGAAACGAAATACAATTTAATTTTATGAAACTGAGGTCAAACTAGCTGAAGAAATGGAATCGCTTTTATTTGCCTTCATCGAAGTATGAAGTATAAAAATACAAAGAACAATTCATTAAGGATTTCTTTTTATTTACTCTATTTATTTATTTTTCAATGAAATGTTTCTGAACTAATTTAAATCCTCCGAGGTACACTACAGCATGAAGTATGCTTCAAGACTTAATAATACGAGCAATGAAATAGCCCTAATAGTGCAAGTACCTAACAACAAATTTAATAAATAGAATATTTAAAAACATCCTTATATAAGACCAGAGGTATGATATATAGCATATACAGTGGAGCGTCGATTATCCGAACGTCAGTTATCCGAACGTTCGACTATCGGAACGGATTTTTTTTTTTATGTGTGTAATTTTAATAAATTAATTTTGATAAAGCTTTGATTTGATACATTTTGATTATTTTTTTGCAAATACATATTTTTGTTCATTTCATGATGTACATATGACTAAGTTAAACAATTTATATGTACTTTATGACACTGGTTTCTTTCACTATGCACATACATTATACACATACATACATATTTATATAAATAAACAAACATATTTTTTTTACAAAGTTGTTTTAGATCTTCCTTTTCCTTATTATAAATAAAAAAATAAATAAATAAAAAATTAATTAATTTATATATATATATATATATATATATATATATATATATATATATATATATATATATATATATATATAACTCGAAGTAATAATCAGCGATCACTTGAATTTCGATTATCCGAACTTTTGATTATCTGAACTACCACTGACAACATTAGTTCGGATAATCGACGCTCAACTGTATAATGATTTTTATGTTAAGTGAGAAAGCTGCGTTACATGGGTTACTACTGGAAACCTGTAGCATTAAGCTATAAATAATTAAACCAATTCTTTGTTTTTTACTTTTTAGTCGTATTCTCCCCGAAAAAATAGACTATTGCAGTGGGTCGAAGGTCGGCGGTGAGCGGCGAGACTGCGTTTTCTATCCGTTTCATAACCCCTAGAGCACGATTATGGAAGATTTGGAGATATCTGATATATATATATATATATATATATATATATATATATATATATATTCTTTTTTTTTTCCCCCGCTTCATTTGAGCACCTCCAGCGGCCCCCTTTGGGTCAAATGAGCTGAAATTCAGTATGTGGGGCTTTCTTCCAGACAGAACGATACCTTTAAAGAATGGATAAATTCCAGTCAAAATTTCGGTATGTTTACCTGAAATTTCGGCGTTTTTTAAGTTTTACGCATCGCTACAGCTCCACCATATTAGTTTATAGGGCTGAAAATTTGAATGTGAATTGAGTTGGTGTTGAGGAAGTATCCTTTGGGGGTCTCGAATTGGGTCCCCCACCCCCTTGGGTTGTCAAATGAGTTGAAATTCTTCATGCAGGACTTTCTGCATCGAAGGTGAGCAGAGAGACAGAACCATATAATAAAAGTACGTATAAATTTCGGTATGTTAGTGTATTTTGTGGGTCTCAATTTTTTTCTTACTCCCCCGTTTTTATATTTTTTTTAAACGTGAAAATACGACTTTAGTGACGGAGTTCTACTGCTCACGGATTTTTTTTTTATATATAAAGAAAATATATATTCTCAAGTCAATAAAAAAAAATTAATATTAATTCATAACTTTTATTAATAGTTCATGAGCATCATGAGGCTGTAATGCAATCCAGAAACATTAAAAATTTATTTTATTATAGGGAATTCATAACTTCTATGTACTCTCTTCTTCTTTATTTCATTGAAGTTTCGGGGTAATACTTCATCATCTGAATAATTTTTTACTCAGCTTAAATTTCTACCACATTGCCAATATTTAAAAATTTCAGGATTTATTATTGTACTTCAGCTATGTACAATAATAAATGCCTAAATTTTTAAATATGGGCAATGGGAGAGCAGTATAAGCTGATAAAAAAATATTCTAATGCTGAGTATTTCCCTGAAACTTCAATGAAATAAAGGAGAAGAGAGTACATAGAAGTTATATATTGCCCAATGATAAAATAATTACGGGAACTTCCCAAAATATTATAAGAAAGAAGATGCTAAAAATCTAATGATGATGGAATAAATAGCCAGGATGAAATCGACATAGTATTTTTTTTATTTCATTGTAAAAACCGAACTTTTGGCCCAAACATAGATAGAAACTAAATCAGAGATACCAGTAAAAATATTGAATTTATTTCGTCTGATCTACATATACTTATTTAAACATTTATTTTTCCTCCGATATAAATTCATATTTTTATACCATTGTTTTAACATATCCATTTGGTTCATTTCAACAGAGTTCTCTTGTTATACTGAATTATTACTTGTACGGTATTATTATTAATATCCTTATCACTAAGTGATATTCTACTCACTTTTATTATTTATCTGACCATATATTATTTACTTTTGCATTTTTATTGAACATTTCTTACATCTCTCATGTATCTCTGATTTAATTTCAGCCCTGATGATGGGTCACATCTTTGGGCTGAAAAGTCAGCTTTTACAATAAAAAATATTATGTTTTCATCTTGACTATTTATTTCATTACAAACCTCACAGTCGACCAACTAACATCAATAATTAAAAATCAAATATAATATAAACATTAATACATGTAATATTAAGTACTAATCAAACAAAATCATTATCAATACAAATAAACGGAAAACTGAACATAGCATAAACTAAATATAGAATATGATTTGTATCATTAATACAAATAAGCAAGGCCAAAAATAAATATTACAAAACAATAAACAAACAGGGTAATAAACATAAAGCATGTTATTACAAAAAAAAAAAAAAACTTTATACGTCAGTAAAAGTAAACTGGGATTTCCAATCTTGCTATAATTGAATGCCTAAACTTAAAACTATTTCAACGAATGCTTCGTGAACAAATACAGTTTATCGTGTCTTGGTCATTTAGCAAACTTTTCCTAAATATTTACACCTTTAACTTTTATAATATTGCGTACCTAGCTACTTTATGAAAAGTGCTTTTTTCCTAATTTAAATTGCACACAGAAAATGTATATGTGATATATTTCAGCCATAGTTTTAAATTAAAATTAAACAGTTTGCCTACAGTTATAAATATTGTTTGTATAAAATAGACAATAACAAAAGTGCATTTTTATATAGTAAATAAAACTAACCAAATATTCAGAATTGATGACCAGATATATAATTCCTTTAGGGCTTTATTTATTCTCGGGATATCCGCTTTTATTAAAAATCTGGTGCGCGCATCACACAACTATCCCTTAACTCCCTACATGAAACAAATTTTAAAAGTTTACATTCAGTTTCCATAGAAACATTTAGTATCCACTACATAATATAACAATTGTTATTATTATCTACAATAATAGCTTATGTTTATGAGTGTTTCGTCACTCTCCATTACCTTATACGGATTTATAGGTTAGACATTATTTTTTTTCTAAAATCTTTAGCCTTCCAACGGTATATTATACATCTATATCACTACTCAAATTTCCGGAAATTTGTTTTCAACCCGAGAAAATATTTTTCATTTTTTTTTTTTTTTCGCCTTCAGTTAATTATAGAATGTTTTCATAGTCTATGTTTATCCATTTTTCATTACTCCTAACAAGGAGAGACGGTTAATTATTTCAAATAATTAAAATTAAAGGTACTTTGGGGGGATTTTTTTTTTTTAAATTCGACATTTAAGCCCTATAAGACGATTCCAATGATGATAAGACCTAACTGATATGAATACCAATTAATTTTGCATTGATATAATGAGTTTGATCGAAATCGTTTGAGCAGTTTTTGAGAAAATTGTAAAATCGATGAAGTGGCATTTATGGTGAATGGATTTTGGTGTAAAAGATGCTGTGACATCACAGGCATATGACTGCTTTAAATAAGGAATTTCAGTTTCGTACAACTTTTCGTTTTTGGGCTAGACATACCACATGCACTTATGTACACACTGAGCTCGTTAGCGAGACTTAGTTATTTGTACTCAGGGCACCTTAAAATGTTTATTTTCGTTGAAAACTCGGATTCGAAATTTTTCGCGCTCCCAATACTATCTTTTACTATATATTTCATATACAGGTGATTGACCAATGGAAGAATTCGTATTTTATATTAATGTTATCCCGAAAAAATGATACTTCATGAGATGTAAACACTTGTATGCATATCATACTATTTTATAAATATATTTTATTTGAAAAAAAAAAAAAAAAAAACAGCCCGTTTTTCGTTTGTAAGCGCCAAACGCGAAAACTACAGAATCAGTTTTTATCCAATTCTAACAATATCATCTTCATGGTTCCTAGATGTTTTTGCTATAATAAAATCTAGCGATATCGATATGCAAAGGCCGAAAAAACACTTCTTCCCTAGAGTGTGGCGCCAAAACGGGTTCAGAAGATTTTAATGAAACTTGCCGAAGGTATTCTCCTTAAAGCCCTTTAATTATCCATACATGAACTGCATCCCTGAGAAAAAGAATAAAAACGTGAAGACGTAAAATTACGGAAAGAATATTTTATTTGCGCATAACTCTAAACGAATACATTTTTAAATTCAATTCCATACAAATCAAAAATCATCGAAATCGGGCCATTATTAGCAAATTATACAACGCATTGAACATGATGACTGCAGGACATATACGCGCTACAAGTTAAAGAAAGTATTGTGATCTGGTAAATTTCTTTATGTGCAATATTCTTCGGTTCTACGCGGTGCTGAGAAACAAAAAAGGATTTTTGGCCATTGCTCTGTCTGTAATAATTATCTCTTGAACGGGTGGACTAATCCTATTTCGAACTTCAATTAATTCGATTTTTTAAATCGATTAATTCGACATTTATACAAACAATAGTTTTTATCAAACTTTCAATTGTGTTCATTTATTCAATATATGTACCCAAATCAACCAATAGCGAAGCATTGCCGGGTCAGATAGTATATATATATATATATATATATATATATATATATATATATATATATATACGTATCAAATACGAAGTCAGATTCATTTCATGCCTCACTGTAAATGGAAACTTTTCCGAAAGTCCAACGAGGGTGTTAGTTGATCTTGACGGATACAACGAAACGAGGGATATGTTGGTCGGGGGTTCGTATCAAAGTTGAAACAATCAGTTGCTACTAATTACATTGTCGGCAACTGAGCAATGTCGAATAATCGATCTGAGACACATGTCAACCCTTTGCCACCCCGGCCAAATTAACACAGGGCCAGGGGCAGGGAAATTGTCCAAACGGCTCCAACCCCCTACAATTAAGTAAAACAATATACAAGAACGACCTATTTTATGGACACCCTCTATCGCTCTTTTCCAGCGCCCTATATCCCCATTCAGGTCCGCACTGAATGTCCTAACATCATATATTGACAATGATATTCTTTTTTTCTCATACTAATACAGAGAACCAAATACGCAGCCACAGAGTACTGCGATGAATTTAGGTTGTTTATTGTCTGATTATTTCATTGTATAAAAAAGAACCAGTAATAAATAATAGCGCTTCAGGAACCCTGGGGTTCGATGCCGCCAACAACCTTTGCCTTGTATTCCTCTTATTTACGTCTCGGTTTATCCCTCGGATGTTCACCTATCAGTGCAGATTACAGCACGTTCTCGCTGAGATGAGTCGTAATTTTTTCGGATATTTATTTGTGGCGATATATTTTTTTGTTTTTATTGCCTCTTGAACTTCTTTTCGTGTCCCCCTCTTGAAAAGACTTCAGGAGATCCCAGCACTTATCACTCAACCCCTTCACTTGCATTAAAAACCAGTAGAGACTGAACAAGGAATATATATATATATATATATATATATATATATATATATATATATATATATATATATATGTATAAAACTAAAACGGAATATTCAGTGGCTTCATCTCCCCCCCCCCTCATTCTAGGTACAACAGTCACACCGCACGTAGCAGTGATCAATAAAGACCTCTTACTTATATCGCGAACACTGTTATTGCCATTGTATTGTTATTTTCTAAAAAATTCCATACGATAACGAGTTGATTACAGGTGAATAAACACAAAAGGCACGTTTTTTTTTGCCTTAGGAACTTTATGAAGCCTACGAAAGATACCTCAAGGGTATGGCTGAGTGGAAAAGACGCATATCAGCATCATCTACTAACTCGTTTTTCCCCCGTATTTATTTTGTCAAGGAAAAATAATATATGCCGTAGATCGTGGACTCATTTAATTTTTCCCCTAATATGTCTGAGGGAGCTTGCTTGCCTTCAGGCACTATCTCCTTTCCTAATTGGAAAGTTTAAATGTTCCAGCAAACAGGATCCCATTTTCCATCAGTTATATTGAAGGAACAGTCCTCGTCTTTTTTCTTCCCTGATACCTAAGCTACAATTCAATCAGCAAGAGCATTGCCAATCCACTCGGGGAACCAACCACTTTTTCTTCTTCTTTTTTTTTTTTTTTTTTTTTTTTTCAATTTTCAATATTTGTAATAGAGCTGTCATATAAGAAGTCGTCCACAATATTCGTCAATGTCTTAAACAACCAATTGGTGTTTTCTAATGTCAATTACTCCACATCATTATATTTTTTTTGTTTAAAACTTGTATGAAATTGAAAATTACAATCAGACACAATCTAAGGCAATTGGTCAATTACGTATATACTTATGATTGTGCACATTCATATAAAAAAATAATAATAATAAAAGGAAAATATTAATGAGTTAAACTAAAATTTTGGAATAATATGTTCCAGTGAGAACATGTTGATTTAGGTTTAATAGGAAAAAATTCTTTCTGGAGACTTGTGGTATATTAATAGTTGAAGAAAAATATATACTTAAGGATTTCTATATCAAAATTGAAAAATGTGTGAAAAATACCACAAACGTTTTATTTATGATATACGGTCATTTTGAAATGTAATTTAAAATTTCTGCTTCTTACAAATTTCTAGTACATTTTTCAACTATCCGCCAAGGGTTGTATGTCATTTTTAAAATAATTTTATAACAAGTTAGCATGTTAGCATCCTCCAGTCATTAGCAGCGCACAATAGGACAAAAATTATAAAAACTGGTCATAATTCTTTAGCCACACGAAACGGCCTAGAATCTTCAACTTTTGTGCATATACTGACTTCCTTTGTGAATAGAACTTTCAATACTAATATTAATAATTAAAAAAACAAATATTATAAATTATAGAATCTACTAAAACCAAAACAAAAAAAAAAAAAATAATAATAATGATGTCTGTATAACACAAGCGAGGCGAAAAAAAAAAAATCCCATTTTATACATTTGAAAATACTTATATAATATAAATATACAATATACAAATTAATTTATATTATATAAACATACAAAAATTAATAAATTGTAGATTTTTGTGTACAAAATTAAAAAAAAAAATCTTATTAGCATAATTAAAAAATAAAAAATAAAATAAAAATGTCCCCAGAGTTTACATGACACTCATGAGCTACACAAATATATTATATAGATAATGGATTGCAGATGATATAACATTCAGAAAAACTTATTTGAATAGTGGGTGATATTTTTAGTTTCCATTCCAGTTTCTCTAAAATTGTTATTTCAATATTTCTTAGAGTCTGTTCAGAGTAACTGCAAATGTTTTATATGAATCTTGTTGAAAATTTGATACTACGCTAGATAACACAATCCGAAATGGTATCAGCTCTGGGCTGAGCACGGGAATATTTGCAAACATTTTTTTATTATATTATATTTATATTTTTTCCAAAGTTCGCAGATATCATTTTGACCGCTCATCTACATCCTTAATGACATATTATTGTCAATTTAAAAGGGGCATGTAGGGACTAAAATGACCGTAGATCGGCACTGTCATAAATTAAATGATTTTTAACTTTTCTTAATTCGATCTGTGCACTAAAGTGGCAATAAAATATGTGAACAAAACAACGTATACTGATTTACTAATGCTAAAAACATGTCGGAAGTATGAATACATGTGGATTAATTATAAGGATTTTAGAATGAAAATAAAACAATTTATTTTAGTACGATTTATCATCAATTTCCACAATTTGTTAAGGTTATATTAGGAATAACGGCGATGGGTATATTGTTTTAAAAATTTGAACTAAATTTGACTTTAGCATAAATGTATTCAGGTGTAAATTTCCATTTTCCTGGAAATGAGTATAAAAAAGGTCGTTTTGACCGGGGTTATTTTCTGTTTCGTCCAACATAGTGGCAAATCAATGTAATTTTGGAACAAAAATCAAAATTCATACTTAAATTGAGATATTTTTTTTTTTAAGATAATCAAAATAACGTTGGATAAGATAATTTTGTAGCGGAGACGTTCTTCCGTTTTTTGCTTAATGCCAGGCAATAATCATGGGAAACTTTGATGACTTCATGTTCCAGCGGCGACTGGAACACCTAGACCAATATGTGCCCAGTGCAACGTACTGTCAAACACTTACTGACTACAAACAGTTGATTGATACCGGTCTTCCAGATAATTTGGCAACTTTACTAAATTACAAGAATCCACACATTATCTAAATGTTCGATTATTTAAAAAAAATCGACGTATATGAATCGATTTAAAATTAAAGATATGTAATCCTAAGTTTTTTATATCATTCCCTTGTTTCCACTTTAAATTATTCATGTATATATAAATGTTTTATTTTAAGGTCTCTTCTTTTATTTTAACTTATTTATTTATTTTCTGTTATTCATTATCATTATTTTTATTTTAATTATATATATATATATATATATATATATATATATATATATATATATATATATATATATATATATTCTTTTTTCTTTTAGCCTTTTCTGCCTGTCACTATGAACTGATGATCACCTGTCACTATGATATAGGTCAATCATTGATAGCCGACATAGTTCAGCGCAGGCAGACATAACCTTGTGGTGGATTGCCTTTATAAATAATAATAATAATAATAATAATAATAATAATAATAATAATAATGTTCTAGTGGGACAGGAAAATCGACTGTTACTTTTAAAATTCTTCAATTTAAGACAAGACAACTGATAATTTCCTCGCATTGTCGTTGATAGTCCAAGTTTCGATCAAATCAGGGTTTTTGACGTATCGACCTTAGAAATGAAAAATTAGTAATAATTAGTGGTACAATTAGTTGCAGCTAAGATATATATAAAACAATTAATCTTGATATATAAAACAATATATATAATATATATATATATAAAACAATATCTTGATCCAAGTTTGGGATATTTCGATTTGAACATCAATAGCACTACCTACTTCCGTCAACCATTTTTTTTTAGAGAAAAATCCACTCATACAATCAAATACGAGTTGTTTTAATCAGTAGATATAATTTCGTAAGAAATTGAATTTGTTCAGAAATTGATATCTCATTAATTATGTGCTTATCTTTCGATTCATCTAAATATAAAATTAAACTTTCTATTTATTTACTGCTGCAAAATGCTTCAATTTTTTATTTTAGTTCATTTGAGGCCGTACAGTGCGCCTTTCGGAACGCTCGGTTTTCTGTCCGTGGCGATTTCCCCAGATATCTCGCTATATAAATTTCAATAGGTGTCATAATTAATGTACTTTGTAGTACTTAGTGGAATGATATAAGTAAATTTGGTGTAACCAAAGTAACGCGAAAGTATTTTTTTTTAATACCTATCCCAACATAACCATATTTTAAATCCTAAATCAGACTAATCGTAAAAAAACAAACAAAAAAACACTCCAATTAGTATTATTATTTTTAATGTACGTAGAAATTTAATTAATTAAGTAATCATTTTATATTTATATTTGATTATTTGGAGGAAATAAAGTGGTTATCCGATCAAGCCTTCAGAAATGATTTCTCATAGCAGGAATTTGCGAGACTGTGTAGCAGCCTAGATAACTTCAGTAATAATTAGAAAGATTTATGATAGGGCCTTTCATTAGAGAGAACAAGGTATAAAACAGAATTAGATAAAGTCCGATAAAGATTCTCTATAAGCGATAATTACACTTTATAATGAAGATTTCTCCCACTTATTCATTCCGTTTTCACATGGATAAGCACAGCCTGCTTCTATCACTCCCCAGCTCAGACAATACCCAACCAGGGAACTGATGCATACCACCGCAGATTAGGACGTTTTCATATAGAAATCATTCAAACAGTATAATGAGCAATGGCGTTTGAAGAAATATGCAATGTTTTTCTTATTTTCGCATGAATCGTATAACTGCTTTTCCGGAATTATTTGAATTAAATAATTAAATAATTACCTTAAGCCGAAACCCTTAATTCTCATTGAAATTCGGTGCTAATGATTTTTGTGATCTTTTCTATTTACTTTGTGAATTAATATTAAATAAATTAGAAATATTTACATCAATAAAAAAAAAAGTTGGGTTTATTTTACAATACTAAAAAAAAAAAAATATATTGTTAGGGCATAATTGGAATTTTTCAAAAACAAAGACTCCAGTCTCTCAAAAAATAGTAAATTACTAACCAGCTAACGTTTCATCAATTCAGACATCATCAGGACAGAAAGATACGACAAAAATTATGACAAAGGACCGTACATCTTTCCGTAACCTGATAAGATATGTGTTTTTTCTGAAAGTTATAGAATTTATTAAACAAATTATATAAAATAAGAAATTTAAGAAAACAAAAAATCTTTCCACGAATTGTACCTTTTTTATATCTTATTCCGCAATATCCCTAAATCTAATTTAAGATTAAAAATATCGAGGCACTATATTTAAATTTATTTCTTCAATAAACTATTGCTCCCCCACGATTCGATGGCCTTCCGAGAGCCAACTCTTGCGGCACTAAGTTGAAACTAATGGGTTTTTTCCTAACCATCCGATTTTATTTAAAAATATAGAAATATGTTACAAGATTACAACATCATCTTGGAGCATATGTAACTTCCAGTCCCAAATCAAAATTATCTTGATTAAGTATGTTATAGCTAGGACATCAACAGGGTAGTATCCATATAAGGATATTAAGAAGTGCTAGTGAGTTCGGAGGAAGCATATTGGCAACCGCTCGATCCCTCCTTATCAGCTGCTAATGTGGCCGGAGTAGCAGTTATACCGATTCAAGCTGTTTCTTGAAGCACCTACATCCGTGCTTACGGAGCTGGCCATATTGTCTTATCAAAGGCACTTACTCCAGCATTGGCTCCCTCATTCCGCCGTAAATCTTCTGGTAATGATGCCACCCCTAACATGAGCCCTGACGTTACCGATGCCAATCAACTCACTAATTCTCATAAGAAGTTTGATCAGAACAGAAAAACAATTACGTTGACCAAGTAATTAATTACCTACTAATCGTAGAAAAAAAATGTAATACGATAATTAAATTTGCTATCTGATTAATTTACCCGGAAGAAGTGTGCCCTATTTTCTGGACACAAGAGAGTCCTATGGGCGATTCCTTCAACATTGTATTTCTCTTGCTCTCTCTATTTTGAATTATAGCTGTCCCCAAAATTATTTTAGTTTTCGGCAACATTATTAAACTTTTTTTAATCATTGTTGTAGTAATAAGTTGAGACAAATAATAGTTTATGATGAAGTAGGTTTTTTAAATTATAATTCTAAAAGCGTAACAAAAACAAATTAGCAATTATAATTTCTTTCGTAATATGCATTGTTTCATGGTTCTTTACCTGCAGTCCAAACTGCATCTATAGTTGACACTGCGAATTACGAACCATCAAACAAGATACACATACTTTCATCAACAGAACGAAAGTTTAATAAGGTGTTCACAGTGAATAGTAGAACCTCGATTACAAATATTGGTGTACGAAATTAGTCTACAACTTCTGAAAACTAAGCTTTGTAGAGGGGCTTTTCCATTGAGTTTCATTTTAAGAACAGTCAGGACTAACGCCATAATTGCATTCGATTTAAACTTTTAAGACACCACTACCATACTAAAACTGGAGCGATTTGCTATAGTACGTCTATGGTTTTTGGATTTTACCGATAAGTTTATGAAAGTTATCGATCACATAATATTAGCAACGAATAACCGACGGATGAAAAAAATTGGATCGGGAGGTGAGGTAAGGAAACTTGATAGGTCTTGAAGACACGTTTATAAGCTGACCTTGGAGTGGAATCTTCACGGTTCGAAAAGAAGATGAAGGTCATTTGAAAATTCGCGATGATCGCGAGGCTATGGAAGATAGAGGCTAAGGAAACCAAGTCAGGCATGGGCAGTTGAATTGTTATCACGAGACCGAAATCCTTGCAGAATCATATTAAAAGTCCCGAGCAATAAACATTATGTATATAGTTTTTTAATTCATCGTGTTGTGCATTAAAATAATTTTAATAATGCCAGTACAACAATCAATGAGTTATTCATCAATGCCAATCGCCTGGATCGTGAAAATAAGCTTCAGCGAGCTGAATATAGCATAACCGGCAAGTCAGGGTACCAACTCATCACATGAAATCGGATACAATATCCGAGATCCCTTAGCCAGCTTCTTTTTAGCCTTTTGATAATCTCAGTCTTGTTCGTCCTGGCAACGCTCTGTATTGGTATATAGTAATTTCTATTAAATCGTTTGTATGTAGTGCAAATGTGATCTTGTACTGTAGGTAAGGGTGTAAATTTGTATGTTATGTTTTCTTACTGAGATATCAAGGAATATATGCAACACCTTAATGTCTTTTTTATTAAAAAGTTTGCATTTTTGGATTTGAGTCCTATTGTTTCCCCGTAAAATTATGATGAATTATGGTCCAAAGGAGTTTCAATTATTCAGCACGGCTTTCCATTCCGTAAGATTTCCAATGTGGATTGCTTATTGAAAGTGCAAAAGAACCTTTTGTAATCACAAATTACTGTTTAAATATTAGTTAGCCACAGTCACCATCTAAGACTATAACAGCTGGGGACTGATTATCACTATGGTTACGTTAAGGTTAACCCTCTTTTGTTACTGCCTGTGTTGTGTGTGCTTGCCCAATTATGTACATATTTGTTTATATTTGTGTAACTAACCCTTTAAGCATGTGTAGTAGTTTGTAGTTGATGTAAAAAATAGTAAAACAGCCTGTTTATTTTAATTTTAGTGAATTTGTTGCGCAACAGAGTAGTAAGCTGTATTTACATTTTCTTTATGTTTTCTATGGCATGCAAATAGTTAATTTTTACAATCAATTCAGGAGACAATTTAATTTGATTTTTTCTTTTAATTTATGTTCATAATTTGCCTGTTGTTTTTGTTTAAAGATTTTAAATATATTGATTTTTCCATCTGTAATTTGCTGATTTAATTAACCTAACCCTAACAACCCTTACATATTTAATTCTAAATTGATAAAATATTTATGTTAAGCTCAGTTAATGCTTTTATTATTCAAACGAAAGATTTTTATGATTTGTGTAAAGTTAACAAAATGTTGGAGTTAAGAAAAAATTTTAACATGTATTTATTTTTATAAATACATAATATTTTTATAAATGTTTATTTATTTATTTTATATTTATGTTTATTTTTATAAATAACAGTCAAAGTTTCGGTCATGCTGTGCAGGCTATCGTCAGGGTTAATCTTGATAATTAGGCTACTGTGATTTACATGCATTAATATTGTTATGTATTTAACAGTTAAGGCATAATTTTATCGAGTTCGGCTGATATAAATTAAAAACGTCTAATGGTAATTTATCATTATTGATCACCGACTAATTATTAATGTGACTTTCAAAGCAAAATTAATGGCCTACAGATAGCTCTTGTAATTCGATAGGGGGTAGAAGTTATAGACATTTTTGAAACAGTGATAAGGGAGCCAACGATCATGGAACGGGTAGGTGCATCGATGGTTGGTTGGCTCATTGAAGGGCTCAAGTGATAAGAAATTATTCAAGCCATGTGCACGATTATGAAATAACCATCATTGTAAATCATAGTTATATTGTGTCACTATTGTATATAAACAATTCACGTAACTCTTAAGGATCGCCCGAGAAATATTAGTATACATATTACTAAATTGGTATAATCATACCCATTTTCATATAGGTATTACTATCTCCGTATGGAGAAAATATATCAACCAATTAAGAACAAGCTTCTGAGATTTATTACTGGCCCATCATAATCTAGCGGTTACCTTTATATTATAATAGAATGATATTTTATAATTTATATTTAAGTCAAAAAAATAATATTAATATTTATGGTATTACGAAGGGAAAATGAGTCGTTTTTGCATACATTGTGTAGATTAATGTCGCAGAAATGCTGACAGTAAGATTGTGCCTTGATGACAGATTCTAATACAGAGTTCTGTTCTTCTCTTCTTAGCCCATTTGTCTCTCTAACGGAAAAGAAAGCATATGCTTAATCGGTATCAGGAGTCGGAGCCGGAGAGGGGGGGGGGAGGGAGAAGTGGCCCTAGAACGGGGCACCGTGATTTGAATTTTAAAGACCTACCCTTCCTTCGAAGGGGGGGGGGGGGTGGGGATAATTGGGTCCCGGCAAGAAAACACAAATTGAAATGGGATTCTTTCCTTGGCCGGCCAATCAGGAGCGATAGCTAATTGCATGGAAACCAAGGTATCGGCGTAATCCAATCCCGCTCATGGTTAATTTAGCCCAAGGCACCAAAGAGAGCTGCTTAAATTAAAGGACTCACTTCCGAAGCCCCAAACATAATTGCTTACTTCATCCTCTGTTTTATATTCTCTCTGAGTCCCCCGCCTCCCTTAAGTGGAAGCCTCCGAAAAAAAAAAAGAAAAAGAAAAAAAACTTGCAAACGTTTCTCCAAAGCGTCTTAATTTTTACAAGAGTTCCAAATTAGCCGGTCCGGTGCTATTATTCTCGGACTCTTGCAACGTTCTGTACGATCACCATCTTGGATTTTCTCTGATGATTCTATTCGAGCTAACTATCGTTTCAAGAATAAGGAGTTTTTTTAGTGCTTTCAAATAAATAAAATGAAATATGAAAATACATTTATTTATTGTTATGGTTGCCTCAGCCTCATAGAGTTATTGGCAGGTTTTTTTAAATTCTTGGTATAGAACATGGTTATTTTTAAGAAGTCCATTGATGATTTCACATGTTTTTTTTAAATCTTGTAATATTTCTTGCATACCTTGATATGTTTTTACATGTAGATTCATTTTTTTCCTTATGGCTGAATACTGTTAACACCCAACTAGGATATGGATGACTATCCTAGAGACACTACACCTAACACAAATAGGGACTTCCAGATCACGGAGTAGTCGATTACCTTCTATGACTTTATAAGTTTGATAATATTTTTTTCTTATATCTTTAGTTTTCCAACGGTATATTATACGTCTATATTACTGCTCTTATTTCCAGAAATTTGTTTGCAACTAAGTAAAATATTTCTCCTTTAGTTAAATATTAAATTCTTTCATAGCTGATATATGTCCATTTCATATAACTACTAACAATGAGACGGTTAATTATTTCAAACAAACAAAATTGAAGGTACTTTAGTGAAAGAAATTTTGAAAATTCAGCATGCAATCCCTGTCAGACTATTTCAATGAGGATAATACCCAGCTGATAACAAATACCATTTAATTAGACATCGATATAACGAGTTTGATCGAAATTGTTAGAGCATTTTTCGAGAAAATTGCGTAAAAATGTGTAAAATAAAGTGGAGCTTCCGGTAAGTCGATATTGACGAAAATGTTGCTGTATCATTCCAAGCATATTCCTATTTTGAATATGTAATATGTAAGGGAGATAGACCACATACACACACATAGACACACGCGCGCGCAAGCACGCAGGAACCATTTTGCCCAGTCTAGGTAATTTGAACTCAGGGGACATTAACACCCTTAATTATATAACAATTATATATATAGACTTTTCAATTAAAAACGTTAGGGAGTTCACGCCATTCTTGGTACGTCTGTAAGAAAACATTTCATACATATTTGCACACACTCACATAGCATTAACACATTCCCACTACATACACGGAAATAACTACAAAGCAATACGGAACGTTGACTGGTCTAACATGACTGAGATTACCAGAAGAGGGCTAAAAAGAAGCTGGCTAAGGGATCTCGGATATATTTTACATTCATCAAAGAACCAAAATTATTTTTTTCAGAAATCAATAAATTTCTTTTCTTCTGTTTTATTTTCCACGCCAAACAAGTTATTTAATTAATTTATTTTTTTATTCCTGTTTATTGATTATAACTTAAAATAAAACTTCTCATCGCCCGAGACCAGAATGTTTTGTAAGAAGTTAATGTAACTTTAGTACAATAAATCCTTATTCTTGTTTCCAATGTTCCAAATAATATTCAATCTATTGACGATTAAGCATTGAATTTTTTGGTTAGATTTTCCAAAGGAATATTATGTTTCGAATACAATAGTAAAGGAAGCGATGAATTCTGGAACTCGTATATACACATATGTTTCGAACATGTAAGGCTAGACTCGTAATCTATATCGGTCAAAACCACCAACAAATTTTCTAATCACAAAATACAATATGAATTGGCCTATTGCGTTATGAATAATACTTCGGAACTATTCGAAATTTATAAACGGCTTGCTGTA
Organism: Rhaphigaster nebulosa; assembly: GCA_948150685.1. Classification (NCBI taxonomy): domain Eukaryota; kingdom Metazoa; phylum Arthropoda; class Insecta; order Hemiptera; family Pentatomidae; genus Rhaphigaster; species Rhaphigaster nebulosa. Next base: position 137,248,427 of record OX411307.1, read on the forward strand.
GAACAAGGGTAGATTGGGTGGTGAAAGGCCATGTTTAAGGGTTGTAGACCTACGTCACGTAAATTACTAATCCAACCTATCGTGTGAAAGAAAGGATTTTTCTGCGTTGATTTTGATTAAAGAATAAAGCAGCTCTAAGAGGTAACGTATATTTTAATAATTATCATCAATGAAAACCGGCGGCTAATTCATTGTTACTATAATGATGAAATATTGATTCATCATTCCCTCCTATTTAAAAAAAGTTCTGTAAATTTTGCATTTGGCCAGTGACCTCATGATTTCTGATTGTCATATTAAAATTATTTCTAATATCGGCATATTTTTCTAATAATTTACTGAACCAAAAATACATAATTTGTTAAATTTTCAGTACATGCTTGAAAATGCTGAAATAATAATATTTCTAACAAGGATTACTCAATTTTGTTTTTGAAAATGGGGGCATTTTGGCCTATAACAAAAATAATTTTTCATTCACTGCCAGAAGATGCTAGAAGTCTCAAAATTAAGAAAACATTTTATAATTATGCCTAATTATTTTGTTGAAATATGTTTTTACATTTCTTAATCGATATATAAGTCTGTAACACCACCTTGTCCAAGGATAAAGATTGTATAATGTTTGAGATGGTAGCTCCTGGTACTGCGACTATTTAAGAGTCAAACAAAAATTTTTTTCATTTAAAAAAATCTGTAACTGTATTACCTTAAAATATTAAGACTAATCCCATAACTTTCTCACCACTGGAAGTGATTGAATTTTTTTTTTTTTTATACTTTACGGGATAGGCTTTGTAAAACATTGTTTTGATTTGCTGAATGGACAGCATTATGCAAATAGGAACCAACCAACATAACTTGATTTTGACAAAGTCTACATTAAATTAGATATGTTCCTATAAATTGCAGATTGATCATAGAGAATTGATTTTTTTTTTTTTTTTTTTTGCATCCATAAGGTTTTTTTTTTTTATTATCGTTTTTCATTTAAGAAAATAATTGTTTCATCTTAATATTTCTTTAAAAAAATGCTTATTTTGTGCCTTCGTTCATTTTCTTTTAATTGGAATTCTGCTGAACCTTACCATGAGAGGTAACCTTCTCCAGAAATTGAAGAGGTAGTTTTGAATAAGTACTATGAGCAAATAAAATTGGATATATTCGGTTATGTGTCAGCAATCTTTAATAAATTTCTATTCAGACGCAGACAATACCAGTCATTAACTATTGAAAATAAATGATCTGCATGACCAAGCGGTGTTCAACAAACATAAATAAACGCCGAACTTAGCCCAAGATTAGAGAAGATTACGATAAGGAGGGGTTAATTCTTCTTAGTAGTGTTCAAATAGTGTTCGGTGCAGTAAACTTTCTGTTAACGTATTATAATGAATTTCGTTGAGCTAGTGGAAACCAACAAATCGACGAGAGTTTGTTTTCTCGTAGGAAGTACAACGTTGGTCATGTTTTCCCTGAAAAATGGGTTTTTGGAGGGATATGAAGGGAAACTATAGAAAGTATTTTGGTAGCTGTTGCTAATAGAGCAGACGCCTAGCTGTTACCGATAAATAAAGAATATGTACTCCCTGGTACAAATATAATGTCAGACGAATGGAAATCTTACGAGGAGTTGTATAGACACTGTTATAACCATCAAACCGTGACTCATAAATATAAATATTTGTTGGTCTCGACTTCGGGGCGCATAGCCAAACTATCGAATGCCATTGGAGATTAGCGAAACAGCGCTATAAAATTCGTTTCTTATCTCTGTGAATTTTTATGGCGTCGCTGTTACCAAGGAAAGGATCTATTTCAAAAAAATTTACAAGATATAGCCGCCTATTGACCCCTAGAATAAAGGTAAGGAGTTTATATTTGTCTGCGTCCGTATAGAAGATTTGTAAAGATTGTTGAAACATAACCGAAAAGATCCAATAGCTATATTAAGTTTTATTACAACAGTAAAACAAAATTTATAAGACTACATTTGTAATGTAATCTTGCATCTATTCAGTTTGAGGCTAAAAGTACAAAAGTACTGAATTAACAGCAATTTCAGAGACCCATTTACAAAAAAAACACAGTTTTTTCTTCATCGATGAACAGTTATTTTAAAAATACTTTAATACTAATTACAATACTGTCTCAATTTGACCTGATTAAAGTAAAAAAATCTCAATTAAAACTAATATTAAACAACAAACCAGTATTTAATCATAGTGCCAATTTCTGATTGTACAAAATTTAATTTTTCTAACATCGAAATATGGTAACTTTGAAAGGCAAAATTCACATAATCGGAACTCCATAATTTACATATAAACCAAAATTTAATACCTTTTGAATTTATTATTTTATAAAATTGATCATTCCTTAAGAATTACAATTTTGATAAAATTATCTGTACTTTGATAAAAAAAAAAAAAAACTCATGTTGAGAATGAAAGAAGTTATGCGAGGTCAGTTTCTACATTATAATGGGTGGAATGTAGAACCCATCTATGCCATTTTCTGTGCCACGATTTCCCCATAGGTTCTGATAAAATGGTTTCGCATCAACAGGGATGGGAGTCATTAGTGACTTTTAAATCTTTTAGCTTTGGAGCAGCAATCTCCTTCCCATTTTCCCACATCAACTAAAGGGAGTTGCTGAAGCCGTCTCCTGATGATTTTTCCCCCTTTGTTTTTTTTTTTTTTTTCAATGTTTATGACAGAAGAATCGGATTTGAAGTCACAGAATCAAGAAAAGAATTTCCGTGGTGGAACCAAAGACTTTTGGCTCTTTTCACTGAAACAAAGTGGTACACTTTCAATATTCAATAAAGCTTCCTTTTTTTTTAAATTAATCTCCAATCTCGTATGAGGCAAATTTTAAAAATTAAATTATAAACGTTTATGCAAGGTTTGAGGTTGGTACATACCAAACTGTATCTGAATCAGTAAAAATCTCGACTTGGTTCGTTTGGTTCATTTCTGCATAACGCCCTCCAAATAATGTGACTCGTTTAGTTTAGTTAATTTAAACTTATCATTTCTGATTAATTATGATAAATATGTCATTATTAAAAAATAAGATCGGTGAATAACATTTAATTTAGTTCAAAAATTGGATTTTTTTAACTATTTCATTCATAAGAGTTATAAAAAAAAAAAAACCGGCTTCATAACTCGGGCTCATCTCTTTCTACTGCGAAGTAACGTTTTTTACTTCCATGTACGAAGTAAAGGAAGTATTGCAATCGCGAAAATTTTCGGTTTTCAGATTTCAACGGAAATATCCATTTTGACCATCCCTGAATCCATTTTGACTAGTTTCGTCGTGGCGTCTGTACGCATGTTCGTACGTACGTTCGTTCGTATTTCGCATAACTCAAAAACGGTTAGCTGTAGAAAGTTGAAATTTTGTATTTAAGATTGCGGTAAAATCTAGTTGTGAACCCCCCTTTTTTGTCACTGCTTGATCACCGGAAGTGGTACTTTAATTGTAGGTCATAATTGATTTTTATCAAAAATTATATTAAAATACTATGCAAAACTTCTCAAATTTAGTATTTATAACTTATACATTGATTTAAATAACATACTAGATTTTGATCTAAATTGGAAAACCGGAAGTGGTACTTTACTTGAAGGTCATATTAGACTTTCATAAAAAATTATATTAAAATATAATGTAAATTATCTAAAATTTGGTAAATAGGACTTTTATATCGATATGAATGTATTTACTATATTTTGGTTAAAATTGCTGAGCCGAAAAGGGTATTTTACTTGAAGGTCATAATAAGCTACATCAAAAATTATATTTAAATTAAATACATAAATCATATGTTTCGGTAACAAAGGTTGCAAATGCAATTTGGTTTCCAATCCAATTAAACACTATTATTACTTGTTTTAAGTGTTAAAATTGAAAGTAAAATGCTGGTTTATAATGCTGGTGGCTCCATTTGTCAGATCAACACGTCTGCAGCATGAGAATAAGATATTAGTTAAGTTGGCTTTTCCGCTTAAGATGTCGAAACTCGATTTCCAGTGATACTGACAGTTTTATTGTTGTCACGGAACAATAAATGAAGAAATATTTTGGAAACTAGTTACCTACTGAAGGAAAAGGACATGTAATAACGGAATGAGACCTCCAGTAACAAGAGTGTGTGTGTGTGTCAATAGATCGAGTGTCGTTTTTACTGTAATCTTCGGAAAATAGTAACCAAATTCAGTATCACTTTTTGAGCCACGGATTTATAACTTAATAGGCGTACAAGAAAGTCATGTGTTGCCCACATCAGATATTTTTCTTAAGGTACTTGTTTCTCCGAAACCTTAAGTCCTTTCCTTTAATCTGTAATCATAGCGTAAAATATTTGGACATTGATCGTAATTAACGAAAAAAAAATGGCAAAATGATAGGCTGATAATATAAATATAATTAAAGTGAATTTCAGACTATGCCATCGTCTATAAAAGTGAATAACTATTAAGTTTTTTGGGCTACGATTTCAGAAGAGTTCAATTAGAATAAAGCAAAACAACGAGCACGTAAATCGGGCTTGTTATTAAAAAAAATATGGCGCTTGAAAGATACTTCTTAAAAAGCACAAAACTAAGCCGATTTGGTCCCTCTGAAAATTTGTTTGTTTGATTTTAATGAAAAACGTATGATTATAGGATAATGTCTACAGAAATGTAAAAAAAAAAAAAATGACGCTAGCATCAATACTTTTTATGTTATAAGAACTTGAATGTAGCGAGTCCAGTTAAATCAACAAAAACGGCCGCGTTGCCCTCAACCTTTAGAAAAAAAAATTGATTTAAATAAATTTAAATCCTTGATCTTAATTCAAATTTGTAATTTAACAATCGACACTCTCACAATTGTACGTTATGTTAATGTCTGAAATAGATTCGTTCAAAACCCCTGGGTCCTTGGTAATGTTTAGCTTAGCGTCTAATTGCAGCTCTGGCGGATATCACCTTCCTTTGCCATGAAAACAAAGGCAAGTCGGTAGGTAAGTAATGAGGATGAGTTGGTCGCTTTCGAGTGTTGGTCAGCAATTGCTGTTTATTCACAGTACAATATACATTGATGCCAAATTCTGATGCTGAGGTGAGAACTGTTAATTTTAACTCCAAACAGATAGAAATGTTCAGAATCACGCGTACTTATTACTTTTACAGGACACCATATAGCATAGGCAAATTAGACTTCAAAAATTATTTTTCACCCTCACCTTCAGAACTTTATGTTTAATGTTCTGATTCTTCTGTTGTTCTATTACATTATTAAAATAAATTATTATTTTGTGTTAATAGCATAAAAATTGCGGAGGGTTGGTGAGAACAAGAACATTGGTAATTTAGTTTCAAAGATGGGAATAAAGTCCCACATCATCTCCATACGAGTTAATAACGTAGAAAAATATTATAGATACAGACGATGTTAATAAATTTATATATTTTTAAAACTTACAGTCAATGAACCTTCTTTTGTATTGAATTGCGTAATAATGTCAATAAATAATATATGTGAACAATAAATCGAAAATACTATTGAAAATGTACTAAATGAATTATAAATTATCAATTATTTTAAGTATCAATTATTCCTTTCCATTTATAAAAGAAGGCTGCTCTTTCACCACCATTATCAAAATTAAATTTCCTCATGGTTTTTTCCCTCTCTATTGTTTTTATTGATATATTATTTATTTTTATGTTACAATTGGCAATAGGTTACTATTATCTCATTTTTTTAAAATAATGCCACAACTTGGCCATTAGCTCGTATTTGTCTGGTCTGTTTTTATTTAGGAATATCCTATTTTGACATTGTCATCTATAAATTCTTTACGTTATATAATATGAGGTCTAAACTCTAAATAGTAATTGTATATATGTTGACAATTATAACATAAAAGAAGTAAGCAAGGTACATAATTAAATTAATCTATTAAATTTAGATATTATAAGATTTATGTTTTTTTTTTTTTTATTGTATAAAGTTCAGAAATATGTCCTGAGGATGGGGGCATATCTCCGAAACGTCGGGATTATAAAGTAATGAACGTAATAAAGAATATTATTGGAATGTCGTGATTGCTCATTATTTTAATTTATTACACTTTCTACTAAATTTGGATATAATACATTTTTATTTTATTTAATCTGTAATGAATGAGGTAAAGAAATCATAACATAAAAATTAAACGGAACTTATTACAATTTTATATTTTTACTGTTTTATCAGTCGTGGTTCGTTTCTGGTCCGAATACATGGTAGGGCACACTACCTCCTAGGGTACACTCAGCCTCTATGAAGTGAGAACTGGTAGTTGAGTTATGATGATTACATCACCTCTGATTAAGAAACAGAACTCGACCATTCGCGTATTTACTGTGTACATGTACATGTTATAACCGACGAAACAGTGGTAATCTACTAATGTGAATAGGAGAAATAATAAAATTACCAATACATAAGACTTTGTCAGTTCAAGTTTCAGGAAGTTGCAAATGATTCTGGAATAATAGCCGTCTTGGTTAATTGGGCTATTGAAAATTCAATAGATAGAACCGCCCATTCTACAATGAGTGCCAATGAATGGCCCACTAATTTTCATTTTTTTTTTTTTTTGTTTTGTATTGTTTTATTTATAAATACCACGATTTAACGGGAGAAGAAGTCAATAGATTCATTACCGGGCTTGTAATTATCCGCTATTACAATTCAAATGGTATACCATTAGCAACCCCCTTTTTAATTCAAAAAGAAATTTCGAAGTCAATTGAATTTTATTTCGCGTAATATCGCCGAGGAGATTGGAGGGGTCCGAGGAAGGGCTAGTTAAATTTTATGGTCGCGTAGTTTTGCCAAAGATTGGTCCTGTAAAGGCTGAAAAATAGGATATATTTCTCGCCTAATCTGATGTCCGCCGGTTGTTTCGTACTTTGTTCATTTTACTAATTATTTCCAAAGTTGGGGTAGTTATCTCTTCAAATATTGTAATGGGATTTCGGATTACTTATAAACCTTTCCGAGTTTTCACAGTTTCTTCGTTTTTTTTTTTCATTTTATCAGCGTCCCTACTATCAGAATTGTAATAGAGTAACAAGACATATTATAGAATACGGAATTCCAATATTTTTCATACCGATGAGTGTTTCTCTGGTGTATAGTAATGGATTTGGCGTGCATAATGCCTTGAAAGTATTTCAACGAAAATCATAAATTGAAAGGTAGGCTTAGTTGATGAATAAACTATCAATTATAAAATACAAAGATAAAAATAATATTTCACCCTACCCGACAATTTCACTAATTTTATTTTTATTCTTATAAATGTTCTTATAACATTTTTTTTCCTTTATTTAAATTTTGATGTTTACAACTGTTATACATAAATCATTGATAAATACCCCATGTTGCCATGCGGGATGACAGAGAGACTATCTACTGGTAGCACTCTAATGACAATTTCATACGAGAAGAGCCTGTGACCATGTTCTTTTCAGACGCCTTGGAGGATATTGGAAATTATTATGATGAAAAGCTATAGCTCTTCGAAAACCTCTGGATAAATATAATTAACAGAAGGAGAAATATAGATTTCTGTAAAATTCTTCATTTCTTCTGCAAGGGTTATATGAGCCTGAAAAGTAAGTTTGAGGTCGCCCTTGATCATTGAAACGGTGAGGGGCAGCTATAAGGCAGGTCAAATTTCAAGTTGTAGCTGGATGGCTTGTATTTATTTAGAGATGTAAGTTTTATATGTGAGTAATATAATATTTTAACTTGACAATATAAAAAATAAACATACTTTTCAACGCCCTGATACTTGGTAAATTTGGGAAAAGAATGGAATTAATGGATGAAAATATTTTAGTCCAGTAATGAAATTGATGGAGCGGGTTAGTTCAGTGAGTACGACACTGTGCTCCTATCCGTGATAGATAATTATTCTATTATCAGCTGATGATTCGACATGTGGGTTCGGTAACCCCTCTTGGGGCTCACCCAGCCTCTTTAAAGTGGTCACTCTTAATAATTCCAATTATTGGGAAAAAACCAGACGGTTGAGCGTGATCATGGCTCAATCACCTCCTTGCACAATCGTTGATCTAGAAACAGTACCTCCTTACTAAGTTCCGAACAGTTGAAAATTGATATCCGATTCATCTTTTAAATCCTTTTCTATTTCGAGCTCTTTCAGCAATTTTAGCAAGACATTAGCATCAGTACTACATCTAATGTTATTTCTTTACATGAATAAAAACAAATAACGAAATAAATGACATGTGTGGCAATAAAATATAGTTCGAATTAAATGAAACAAAACAATTAATTGTGAAATTACAAAAAATTGTATAAAAGGTAATAAGGAACATTATAAAATTGATGTGAAAAATCATAGTTATTTTAATTATAAAGTTAGTTATACAATTATATGAATATTATTTAATAATATCAAATTATACGAATTCTTCAAATTGTAATACAAAAATTGCTTAAAAAATAAAAAAAGAAGAAGAAATATTTCTAAAATATTTATAAAAATAATCAGTGTACAAACCCGCAAAGAAAGAGAAATCACAGATTCAATGAAATAATAAAATTAATAAAATAAAATATCTACCTAAAAGGGAGGTAGACGCGTGGGCCAAAACTGTATTATTACTTAAGGAAGTATTAAAAACTTAAATTTATAAATAACATGTGTTTCTATTTATTTTTAATCGTTTATTTTCGATGTTTCGAGGTTCTCTGCATCACCTTCATGATATTACTATAATATTTAAAATACATATTTTATTGGTTAATATATTATTCCTCATTGTCATCCTTTTAATTCGTATATTTCATATAACAATTGTTATGTGGTATTGAACAAGTTATAATCACTCGATATTGGTCCTCAGCATGCAAGTTTTTATATAGTGACCTTTCATGTATTATATATATATATATATATATATATATATATATATATATATATATATATATATATATGAACTAAAAGGATAACGATGAGGATTAATATATTAATCAACTAAACAAGTAATCTAAATATTATAGTAAGAAGATCCTGAAGATGAGGTAGAGAATCGCCAAACGTCGAATAATAAATGATTAAAAATAAATATTAAACAAAGATTTTTCACATGTTATTTATAAATTGAAATATCGATATTTTTCATTGATATATCGAACTACTATTAGAAAACTCTCGATAAGATACATATAGATATTTTTGTTCTATATTTACATCCCTAACCATGAACCGTTCAGAATATGGCTGACTTGAACACAACCACTATAGAGAGTAACAAGAACACCCTCATCATGAGATATTTTGCTTCCATGTTAGTCAAACCAGCCGTTTTTTGTTATTTTATATTTTTTTTTTATATATATATACTAGGTTGTTACAAAAGTCCTTGTGCATGAAACCAACCCTTAATTCCAACTCTCATAAGTATCCTATAAGAATGTTTTTGTTCCTACTATTTATGTCTATGTTTACTTGGATTAATCTTTCAATTCCTTGGGACTTGAGTTGGCTTTATGGGGCCATTTACATTTTTAAAACGCACGTGTAATGTCAGAAGAAAAAATCGTGATTCGCGGTATTTTGAGACATTACTGGGAAAGAAAGGTTTAAGCGCAAAGGCAGCCGCCGAAGAAATTTGTGCCATATAATTATCCATCGAAATACTATCGCACATCCCATCGGTCGTTGGTTATGACGTTTTTCTTGAATGTGTGAACCAGGACCTACATGCAACTACACGTGATTTATCGGCCGTAGCAGGGACCCAAACCTTAATTGTGAACAGCTAGACAGAGTTTATGCAATGTTAAGTGAAAAATACCCCGCTTTGGTCAACAGGAACCAAGCCATTTTGCAAAACGACAATGTCCCTGCACATCGTTCCCGTTTGACCAAGGATAAATTATCGGAAATGCAAGGAGTAAACGTTTTGCCTCATCCTGCGCCCAGCCCAGATATTGCACTATCAGATAATGGTTTGTTCAGATCAATGGCCCATTTTTTAAAAGGTCAGATCTCTGATAATTATGAGGACGTAGAAATTGGATGTGAAGAGGTCTTTGTCTAAACACCAAAAGAGTGGTACCGGCATCAAATCCAATTACTGGCAGAAAGGTGGGTGAAAGTAGTTGAAAACAAAGGACTTTACTTTGAAGAGTAGTATTCAATAATGTTAAAAATATGTAATCTGAAATAATGCTATACCAATGCACAAGGACTTTTTTAACACCCTAGTATATATAGTATATATATATATATATTTTTTTTTTTTTTTTAAATATCGGTTTTCGATACTCAAATTTTAATATCGATATTACGATATACCGAATAAAAACTATCGGAAAAAATATCCATATATCGATATTATTCCAACTTCGCTAGTGGCAGCTACTAGGAATTCTGATCCCCTGTGTAAGCACGTGATAACGGCTGGGGGACATCGGTAGCCCACGCGCCTACTTCAGGGTTAAGGATCCGCCGGAGGATTCTGGACTGTATGGGTTTGATGCGGGAGGAATATGATTATTCATAATTTAAGCTGATCAAAAACAGGACATATCGACACATTGGATGAATACAGTCGATTCGGCAAGAAGTCCTATGAATGCTCAAAATTCGGCAATTTCGGGACCATCGAGCGGCTACCACGAGTCCGTAGAGTCCCGGGGGGGGGGGGGGGGGAAGAGAAATGGGGGAGGTGGGACCAGAGGATGCTGGCAGTGTCACTCTAAAAAGATAAGCCTCGGAAGGGTAATTATAAGCAAAGGACGGAGATAATCAGCAGAGCGTATGTGTAGTCCCCTCAATGGTGGGGCTTTAAGCAAGTTGTTGTCATCTTGGTCGTGACAGAGAGCGCGGGAAAAAGGGCGGACGTCATGCACACACCGCCGCTGTCCTGTTTCGGTTCGCCTAACCTAGTAATTAGACATCAAATGCTAAGATACCAAGCGGAAAATCCCCCACCCTACGGCCCCTTCTCGCCACCACAATTGTAATTGTTTAGTTCTAACGTAATTTTAGAGTAAATTTTAAGGGCTGTCATTCCTTCAACCCCCTTCACCGACCCTCGCTTTTACACTTTTTTTTCCCCCTTTCCGCCATTTTATGGGTCCGTGGTTCTTTTGGAAGCTAATTGATGAGTTTTTCATTCTCCGACAGGTTCGAACGGACTCGGAGTTGCACCTCCGTTTCAATGAATGATAATGAATCAATTAGGGATCCCTTTACTACGAAACGATCAAGGATCGATATTATTTTTTAATTAATATGCAAGAGCAAAATCTCAAAATGAGACATAAATAAGTGTTATGACATAAATGGAAAAACCCAATAAAGAAGCCATGAGTCTCAAAATTAACATAAATAAATAGAAAAATCATCTGTCGATATTTTGCCAATTCATCCGGACAGCAGGAGAAAAAAGAAATAAAACATAAAGAAAAAACAAAACAAAAAAACATTAAAGAGCAAAATGCAGCACTCCTCAAATCCAGAATAAAAAAAGTCACCAACCAGAGATAGCACTCCACATCAAGACACCCAGGCACATACTGAGGGAAAAGGGATGTTAAATTACCAACATCTAATCATAAACAAAAAAAAAAAATAATAACCATACTATAATCCCAAAAATGTATAAAAGATCATAAAAATAAATTAAATAATTAAATAAGATAAGATCAACCAAATACAAGAGGAAAGGAAAAGTTTATATGCACAGAAGAGGAGAGTCCTTATAAAGACAACTGTGGATACACGGCTATTCCACAAAATATATTAATATGCAGAAGCTCAAAATGAGATATAAATAATTTTTATGACATAAATCGAAAAATCTAATATAGAAGCCAAGGAAAATCATCCATCGATGTCATGCCTCATCCTTGTACAAGATTGGAACGGCCAAAAACCTGGATGTAGATTCCGATCACTCCAACGCTTCCTTGGCATGCGCTCCTGCTGTCCTGACGATGCTTGAATTGGCGAAATATCGACAGATGATTTGTTTATTTATTTATGTCAATTTTGAAACTCTTGGCTTCTTTATCGGATTTTTCCATTTATGTCATTTTAATTTAAATTATTTTTTTAAGTTATAATTTTTTTTTTGTATACTCTCTTTTTTTCGTCAGTTTATTTTTTCGTATTCATTTTGACTGTGAATACCATGCTTAACTTTAATACGGCAATGTATCCTGCAAGATATATGATTTTTCCCGATTTTTAGTTTCAATTTGGCACTTCTATTTTAATTCCTTTGTCTTCCATATCTCTTCTCTTTATACTACAATATAACCTCCATCAGTTTCCAACACGACTTTGCCGTGGAAGATTGTTTTATTTTCGAAATTTATTACAGTGGATTGTACCTGGCCTCCGGTTAGATAACTTTTTAGTCAGTTTTCTATGATTATTCTCAAAAATTTATCATTTAATTAGAACAAATGGTGGTAGTTCGGCGACCGTTATTTCCAGGGTTTTAGCTATTTGTTTACATGCATGAAGTTTTTTTCTCAAAAAACAATGTGAAATTTACTTGAATTAAAGGTCTTGTCAATGAACGTTATTTATCACAATATATTTGTGACGTCATAAAAAAAAAATGTTTTGGTGGGAAGTTGTTTCATTTAAAATTACCGTTTTTTTTTCACGGTTTTCCAAAAACCGGTTATTTGCATCGGTTAAAACTGATCGGTTATGATTGAAAGGTAAAACATCCGGAATAACCGATAACCTTTTTTTTTTTTTTTTCTTCTCACAAATTGAATATTGACCAGAGTCTTAAAGCCATCCTTGGACAAGATTGAAAAGCCAAAAGAACTGCATGCAGATTCCGTCCACTCCGACGCTTACCTGACATACGCTCCAAACATCAAACTTATTACAAGAACCTCAAAAATATCAACATAATTAGGCCGATTTCGATGCACCGTGTTGAACTTTGGGGTACCGCGAAACCATCAAATCTTCCCGAATCTAATCATTACAGTCCAAAATCCTACGAAGAATCCTCAATGCTCCTAAATAAAATTATTCATAAAGGCCTTAATATTTCATAAGTTGCAAATTTGGAACGATAACTACACAATAAATAAAATACCTTTCTTAGTAAAGGGAGAGTGGAATTGAAAAAAAATCCACTTTGGGTGGGTACCTTAACCTTCGATGAGTTGTCATGACAACCTCGTGGTTTCGCGTGAATGCTAACCACATCACTTCATGGTGAAATATTTGGGAAGAAATGGTACATCATTATAAGTACTGAAAAAAAGAATTTGCATAATTTGTATTGGCTGGTATAGGTTATTTTATAATTATTTTTCTTAAATAAATTTAAATATTTTCACTAGTTATTAATAATTTGTTTTTCACCTGTTTCATTATATTATATTTGCATTGTTTAATGTATTTAAAAATAATTTATGCGTACATTTACAGTCAAAAACACGTATTACGACAAATGGCATGGATTATGTTAATTACTCAAATATACGGCCATTTATAGATTAATGAATAAAACATTTACGGATAATTTTACACAAAATAATTGAATTGTAATTATTAGGGACAAAAGAAAAAAAATACAGATATTTCCATTTCTGAATGCAATAAACATTAGCCTCTTAATACTAAAATTGTTTAATTATGTATATTTCGAGCAACCTGAAGTTCTTTTGTTATTTATTGTTTAATGCATGCGTGTATAACGGATGACTGCTTCCTCAACGTTGTGTTCGCTTACTAGTGGAACAAGAGTAATTTACATCTCCAAGCTCCTCCTGACTGAACCGGAACTTTCACATTTTTTTTTCTCCCGTTTTACCTATGATGACCTGATATTCAAGACATATACATGGATAAATGTAGGCACGTGCGTATATGCATTCATATATATGAAAATGAGCCCCAAGATAAGTTACCCATCAATATTGTCAGGTTCTTGAATACGCTGTTTTGATTTCATGAAGAAATGAAAATGTGATACCTATATAACTTCAGCTAGAATAGTTGAGATTATATATTTATTGAGTAATATTGCATTCTGTCTCAAGAGGGACAATGGTATCAAAGATCATCATTCAGTCATCAAAGAAATCATTCATACCATATTTAAGAAAAATTAAAAAAAAAAAAAAAATGAAATAATAATAAAATAAAAAATAAACTTAATACAAGAAATAATAAATATACTATAGGTATGAATGTGCTTAAGATGGCTTATTTTATTATGGCTTATAACTTAACTTAATTTTTCTTTTCTTGGTTGTTTACTTATTTTGTTATTATTTAAATTGTTTATCTATTCATTTTTACTAGTAATGTACATCTTTTTTTTTCTTTTTATATGATATTTATTATTATTGTTATTTTATTTCCTTGTTTTTTTGTTTGTTTTTGTTTTCGTTTATCTTGTACATATGGTATGAGTGGATTCTCATAGCCCTAATACTTATTGCCCTTGAGTGTGGCTATTTGTATAATTTTTCAATTAAAAAAAAAAACAATAAAAAAATAAATATACTTATATGAAATAAAATAAACGTAACATCATAAACGCTGGCACACTTATATAAAGCTAGTATAATAAAACAAAAATGCATAGTTGTAGTCAATATTTGTAGAAAGTTCCATTACGTAAAAGTCCGATTCATTCTAAAAATACTGAATCCTTTGATGGGTTTTTATATCAAATTAATATTACTTAATTTTTTTCATTCAATTCTTATTACTAAAAATAAACTAATATTACTAAAAACCTCATGCAGTGTAGATTTTTATTTATTTGTACTGTCCTTTTTATAGCATATAGTAATAGTATTAGAATATAGTTGTCGCTTATAGTTTTTGAATAGGTAGTATCTCAGTTTTCTTAGGCAATGATAATAGTTAGATAGACAAACGGCTAACCATTACTGCTACATTCCCTTTCATTAAAATATTCGTTACTTTTTTATTTCTATTTTATGCTATTTATTTATTTATTCATAATATGTCTATATTTTTAATCTAGCTTTTTTAGTTTGCCTAATAAATATACCTTGCAGTGATGAAAACGATGTTTTGTACCATGAAATAAAACAGCCTAGCGTTCTTTTTTAATCCTGTAAAAAAAATTCTCAGGTTTCATCGTGGCTCTTCTTAGGAGACTTTTAATTCCATAGGTCCAAATTTTAGCACATAAAATAGAGATTTATTGAGAATCAAAGGTCCCATTATCCATGAGAATTCTTGAAACAATTCGCTAAATGTATTTCACGAAATGGCCACCTGCTTCATTCCCTGATCCCGGACTCATCGGGAAGTCACTTGGAATACGAAAGGGCGCTGTTGAAGGGGAAGTTATTAAACCACTAAAAGCATAATCTTGAAGCAGAGATCCAATTAAAGAGAGTTAAAACATAAAATAGCTCATAAATGGAAAGGGTGGCAGGGCAAGATAAGGGCTGAAGCTTGTGCTTAATTGAGAAAGGACTGTGGAAACCTCTCTGCTGCATCACTACTGTTTTAGTAGCCTCGACTCCAGAACGGCTGTATTCCTTCTCCTTATAACGATGATATGGATACCCACTTTCTCTAGAAGTATTTTTTTAATTTTCATTTATTTGTCTTGTAGGAAAAATATGAAGAACCCTGAACAAGAGTCAAGTGTTAAACTTAAGTTAGAGTCGAGATTTTGCTTATCAATCTTTCTCATTCTCTATTGATCAGGTATCCATTTTTAATGCATAAAAATATGGCATCAGGAACTTATAACATAAAATGTCATTGATTCGCTATTAACGTGCGATATCTCAACAAGTTATGGGCATTCACTATTAAGATAGAACATTTAATTTCAAGTAAATTTCAATAAATTAATTAATAATGAAAATAAGCAATTGATCCTTAATCGGTTTGGTGTGTAGAAATTCTGATAGATTCAAAATCATCAATACACCTTACCATGTCATAAACAAAATTATCCATAATGACCTGATTGTCCCTTATATTTCTGATTTGAAGTAGATACCTACAGTTCCATTACAAGCACCACACCCAGTGCGTAACGATCTTTACTAAATTGAAATTCGTGCCATTTTGTAAAAAATATAAAAAGCTATAAAACCCCGAAGGGAAGAATCGGTTTCTGCACGAGATGGATTAGCTGAATTTAAGATAAAGACATTTAAAAAAAAAAAAAAAAGAAGTAAATATAATTAAAAGACAGGAACAATTAAAATAAGGGAATTTAATTTTTTCTGAAATTTATATCCATCAAGTAATTTAAGTTTGAGTAGAAGTAATCAGGAACCCTTTGAACGATTCAAACCGAATTTAGGTCATCTGTAAAGGTTCTTAATCTACGCGGTTTGCTTTAACTTCTGTCTTCCTACGAGTTTTAGAACCAATGCTATTCCCAAAAAAAAAACGATTTTGTTTTTATTTTGCTATCACATTTTTTTACATGGACCTTCTAGATAATGCCATGGCCGTTTATATTTATGGAAAGAAGGAAGTTATGTCTTTCCAACGAGTCCTAGAAAATCGAAATCAGATAAACTGAAGAAAAGATACAGAGCTTCAAATCGAGAGGTCATTTCGCGGTTTACAAATTTTGAACTCCCTCGAAACTGAAAAATAATTTTTTATTGCTTTCTATGATATTTTCAAAACAAAGGTTTTTCGGTGCGCTCAATCGAAATCAGCCATAATTTTTGGTGTAAAAAATCTATAAGGCTAGTCATGCCTAAACATTTGTATTTCAATTTATTTGATCAGAAAGCAATCATTTTTTAAATTTTGTATTTTTCATTTAATATACACTGAAAAAATAATGTTTCGGTAGAAAAACCTCGTCGATATCATTTTTAAAACTTGAGATAAAAACTAAAGCTGTTTCAGCATGTTTTTTTTTTTTTTTTTCCTCGGCTACTAGGGCCCATTGGAAACGAACGCTGACATGCACGTCAAATATTTTTGGATGTAGAATCCCCAGAAAAAAGTTGGTGACCCATTGATTGTGCCCTCCTCCTGTCAGCGACGAGGGGGACTTTTAAGAAACATGTTGAGCTCCATCAAGCTTCATATTGATGATCTGATTGTAAATAAACAACAAAATATTAAGGCTTTTCTTCACAATTTTCCAACCCAAAAATATTGATGTTTTTCTTCAGAATACCCGAATTTCTTAATTTTGAGGAATCCCTTTCATAAATAGATTTTTTTTTGGTAAATTTTCTACTTTCTTAGTGTTGCAATTGTTATGTAAAATTGATGAACATTTGTTTTCTATCCACTATTTCCTCAAGGAAATTTACAGTAATGTATTGTTTATTAAATAAACTCTTGTAGACCAATTTGTATAATTGAATGAAGACGAAACTTTAATACTGACATCATAAGCTCGGGTAGTGGTAAGCCAAGCTATCTGAAAACTGGAAGGGCTAGTGGCATTAAGTCTGGGAACACCTGCGTTATGATGGTTCTGAAGAGAATTAAATATTGAAATAGTTAATCAGTGAACGATTCTTGTAGAAGATGGAATCATACCACGATAGATAGAATGAACTGGCGAAGAGGCCATCATTCGAATCCCTGAACCACGAAGATCGCTGATAGAATTGATAATAAGCTTCGATAAATCCAAAGCAAGGACGAGGAGGGAGGGGGGTTAGGTTAGTATCGGGAGCTCTCCGCCACCTATCGGACTGCCATTGCCCGCATCTGCTCACTAATTATCAGCCGAATTAGAAATTCAGGAGGCTTAAACAATGAAGCACTAACCTCCTGATTTGCATGTAAATTTTAAAGAGAGCCGAGCCTATGCTTCCCCGAGATAAGTGTAAGAAAGTGTTTTGGAACAGAATTAATTAAGAGCACATCCAATTGTATGTAAATGCTTAACATTTCAATCACATGAGAATTTAACTCATTTATCACCATTTCCTTAACGGTCGGAAGACGCGCTCGAATCTGATCTGATTATTGGTGCAT
Source organism: Rhaphigaster nebulosa (assembly GCA_948150685.1). Taxonomy (NCBI): domain Eukaryota; kingdom Metazoa; phylum Arthropoda; class Insecta; order Hemiptera; family Pentatomidae; genus Rhaphigaster; species Rhaphigaster nebulosa. Next base: position 137,266,459 of record OX411307.1, read on the forward strand.
GAAGGCTAATTGGCCGGGCTAGGGGAACCATTAAACATAGAAATCACATAGCTATTAACATTTATATTGCCTCGATATCTTGATCGTCAGTCGGCAGGAAGCAGCATCAACAATAGCTTTCTGCCGCATCGTATTTAAAAAATAAAGAAAAAAAAAAAGAAGAAATTCTGTCCTTCAATGGAGCATAGAAAAATTACAAAAACATGCCTCAACATCATACATAAACATGCGAAATTAATCCTTTAATTTGCTATTTACGATCATTTAAATAATCCTTAAAGATGTAATTATAAAGTCTGTGTAATCTATGTAATTAAAGTTCTTTGTTTTATTAACGATCTTCCAGAGGATATTAAATATTCTAATTTTGTACTATTTGCTGACGATTATAAATTACATAGAATTATACATTTTGTTGCAGCTAAGTCTAGGCGTAATATTTTTCACTTTATTATAAATAAATGCTCAGATTTTTCCTAATCTAGATAAAAAAATTTCTCAAAATTTGACGATCAAATGGAAGAACAAATATTACCTAGGCTCTATGAGATACAACATCTTGGAGTTATTTTTGATATTAGGCTTACATTTAGTGAACACATTGAAACACTGAAAAAGGTTTTTCTACATTGGGCTATATAAGAAGGCATTGTAATGACCTGCTTTGATTACAGTTTTTAATTCTATTATGAAGCCACAAATTGAATATTGTTCCATTATCTGGTACCCCAATTCGAAAAAAAGAAGAAAAATATTTGAAATGGTACAAAAACTTTCTTTCTTTTTTTAATTTGTTCATTATATATATTACATAGTATATACAGAAAGAGGTGTAACTCTTGCGTATTTTTTAAATACTTTCGGGGTTAAACGTTCCATCAGCCAACGCTACGAAATGACCACAGTATTTCATTTGATAAGACTAGTAAAAAGTATTGTTGGTGATAGCTCTACACTGAAAAAAAAATGGATTTTAGATTCAGTAGGACTTGTAGCAAGGTAACTTAAGGTAACAAGGTAAATTGATTTTTATTAACCAGTCAGCGAGACCAATTTGACCTCTTGCTCAATAAAATGTCAATTTTTTGGAATTTATTAAATAATGAAAATCACATAGATTTTTCTAACATTTTAAGCGCACTACGTAATACAGTTGGAAATGTAATTTAATCCATTTCGAATAAGTCTCTGAGCTGTTTATTTATTTGTTTTTATTTTTTTTATTTCATTGTATTTTCATTATTATTATTAATTTTGTAATATATGATATATTTGAGAGTGAATGGCCACCTGCAAATGGGGATCACGCCTGTTGGTGGAATATTGTAAATAAATAAAGAAAGAAAGAAATAAGGACGCTTGTTAAATATTACATTTATGTTTGTATTTTATTAAAATAATATTTGTAAAATAACTTTCTAACACTGCGGATATAAGATTTCTGGTAGGAAATTATTAGAGATAATATATCATTGGAAAATTCAAACAAAAAGCCTTAAGTCTCTAAAATGCCGGTAAATAACTGACCCGTAAACTTATCGCCAATGCAGAGACATGAATACATACGAGAGATAGTACACCTTACATCAACAGCTAAAAAATACTAAGCAAATAAAAGATAGTACGCCGGGCCGGAGAATGCTTGGCCCGGGCGGCAGAATTCAGAAGGCTGCAAATATGGAATGAAATTTTATTTTTTTGGGTTGAGAAAATTTTTTTTTTTTTTTTTTTATTGTTTTGACCAAAAAGCGAGAGAACTCGCTAGAAAATGTGAGACGAGAGAACTCGCGATTTCCGCTCACACCCGCAGTTTATACGTTTCGCAGACACATACCACTTTCTAAACTCTAAATAAAATTATTGTAATAATTGTTAAAGATAAAGGAATAAGTAAAAAACAAAATAAAGTCAGAAAGTTGTTGTTTTAAATTAACTATCAAGCACTCCCGTACGCGGCAAATGGATCGCACTTTTTTTTCAATGTGGCAGGAACTCTTTATTTCCAATGGAAATGCCCTACGCGTAATCTGTATTTTTATGTCAATCAATAAGGTACACGATAGCGCCACCGTCGATTTTTTTCACTCATCTGATGAATGATTTTATTATAATGAGTATAAGTACATATTATGTGTTTATATTCATGGTTTTCAGAAGGAAAGATAACTCAGAGTTGAATGAGCACAACCAGGTTTTTGTGGCTTTTATAGTTTATGAGATATATGCCTCGGCGTTCCGCGAATTTGTGGAAGTACTAATTAAATAGTTCTCTAGGAAGTCTAATAGCACACTAAAATTGAATATAGGTGTGAAAACGTCTTCCCGTACTCATTTCCTCCGGCTAGAGAAGAGCTCAAATTCCCATTTTTTAAAATTTTTTTTTATATATATTTTATTTTTTGAGCGAACAACAAAATATTTGAATTATTCTTTAAATTATGAAAAAGAATATATTTATAAAAAAAAATAATAATATTAAAAAAAAAATTGTGTTGGCACGGCGGATCTTCAATATAGCATCTGATATGTGCAAAAAATCATTCAATTCTGAGACATACAGTTCAAGGCCATTAGTTCTTGATGATGCCTGAATTGGTAAAACGTTGACCAACGTTGGTTGGTTGTAATCTTAACGTAATAACCTAGTCTTAAGTTCTTCATCGATAGTTTATTACCTCAATTAGAATCAGAAAAAGAAGAACTATAAAACATAAGCATATGTTTTATCCGAAAATAGAATCTGTATTTTAAATTGTCTACAAAATAATAAAATGTACAACCATTTCAGGTAGGATGTATATCACGGCTCAAACAGATTCAGTAAGTTCACAGCAGTATGCAAATTTGTGAGTTTATGCGGATTGTAAAACTGGAATTATTTCAAGGGTCAACTTTTATTTAAATTATGTTTAAGCAAACCATAATTCACCATATGGACTGGAACGCAAAGATAAGACATCCTTCCAGTAAAAGAGCCCCCACCGCAATCATTTAGTCTGCAAATGATCAAGCAGTGTTTTTACTTTCCCAGAGGATTCGAGGTATTTCAAAAGACATTCTTTAAATAGAATACATGAAGGCTAGCATACATACGTATATACCTAAAAGCCTTTTTACGAGGTGTTTTCGTGCGATTTTTTTATATTTCCATCAAAATACAAAGCATATGGCATCTATAGAGAAGGTTTTAGTACATATTGTGGAAATGATTATCATAGTGGAATTGACTTATCAGAAGAATTATATTTTATGGCATCAGATGGAATCTATAAAATCCGCAAACTTGTAATAAACGAGAAAGTAATTTGCCTGTGATTGGTGTACAATATTTAATAGGAACGATGTTACAAAGAATAATCAAGTGTTACAAAAGAAATGATAACATAGAAAATTCTATTCTAAAAATATCTAACTGTAAATTGGATCCCATACGTATCATGGATGGAAGGGATCCTGCAAAAGAGGTCCTTCAAGGAGCAAATACCTTTTAATTTATCATTTTAAAAGCGATGGGTACCTATGTTATTCAGCGGACCGCGGAACTCGGGTTATCTCGGACGACCAATCCTGTAAGAAGTTTATGATTTAATTGTTTCTGCATCAACGCCAGAGTGTAAAGAATTATGAAGACCGCTCGTTGCCCGCAAGTTCATACGTTCAGAGCTGCCGTCAGAGGGCAGGGTGTGCGAAATTCCCGGGACCCAATTAGAGTTGACTAGAAAAATCTATACTGTTAAAAAATATGTCAAACGAGTAAAGGAAGATAAAAAAATCATTATATAATAAACGATATCACGTACTTTTATCAAACCCTGACGGTGTATCCTAATTTATAAATGATGCACTCGGTCGTAAAACACGATAATTGACTAAATAAAAACTTTAATAATGTTAAAATGTTTGTTAGTTATAATATTTTACCTTCAGCCAGCATTCATTAAAAAACAAAAATTTACTCAATTCTTTCAGCGACCTATGAAATAAGTCGTAAGGATTCCGGTGTTGCCAAAATCATCAATTCACAAAAAATTTCAGATGCCATGTCTTACGACCGAGTGTCTAGAATATGTTTGCTATTTAAAGTTCGAAGAGAAAAGAAACTGTTGCCTATTGAACCTATGTTAGCAAGAACAATGAACGTTTTCATAATACTTTAATCGATTTATTGGGAGCGGGGTATCTCAGTGGGCAGGGCACTGTGCTACTAATCTCTGGATCCCGTGTTCGAGACCGGCTATGGCAGATAATTATATACTCCGTTTTTAGTCGTGGTTCGGCCCTGAGGATTGGGTAGTCTTAATGGAGGGGAAAAAACTTGGCGGTCTAGCGTGATCTCGGCCGAATCACCTCCTTGCACAACCGTTGGCTTAGAAACGGTACGGTGCTTACCAAGTACTGAAGCCAAGACCCGTCTCGGGTTGTAGTGGTACAATTTTTTTTTTTTTTTTTTAAATCTATGTAATAATATTACTGGCAAAAATAAAACTCATAAAATACTGAGTGGGAGAGGGCCCGCTGTATTATTTTGCGCCGAGCCCGGGCTCAGCTGACGGCAGCCCTGCGGATGTTTCAACACTTGTACACTCATTTGGAACTAGAAAAAAAAGAAAGAAAGAAACTCGTATTTGTATAAGTGTTATTTCTTATTGAATAGTAATTGGAAAATTCAAAAAGGAAACTATTTTAAATAAAATAACATAATAATAATAACAGATTGTTGAGGGCATTAGGAACTTAGGCTATTGATATGCCTGTCTCGGCCGCATCAATGCTTCACATTAATTAAATTTATAGATAGATGGATAGAAAACTTCCTTCATTCTGGTACTAGGTCCCTTCTGAATAACAAAAGTGAATAAATAAAAAAGTAAACCACATCTGGTCAAAAAAACTACTGTAATAAAAGTACATAAGTTTTTACATCAATAATAATAAAAATAAATAAACAAAAAAAGTACTTCTTCTCTTAACAAAAAATGTACATGTATTGAACAAACACAAAAAAAATATATATAAAAAGGATAAAGGAAAAAAAAATCCACTTAAACATCATAAACCTTTGATCATATTGGTTACCTCAAATTAAAATTTTTTGCTTATACAGCATCTTTTCGGGAAGTGAGGAAATGTTGGAAAAGGTGGAATTTGAATGAGGATAGAGAAGAAGCATGGCGTATATGAGAAGAGAGGGAATTCCAGAGGATATTGGAGCGGGCAAAAAAGGAACGTTCGAATGTTCTAGTTCTGTGAGAGGGAGTATAGAGGCATAAAAGCCAGAAATTTATATATATATATATATATATATATATATATATATATATATATATATATATAAAACTCTTTATTGAAGAACACGAATATGAGTACAAGCGTATGTTTTATAGCATGAATTTTGCATAAGACCATTCTTTTGATATAACCTGTTGCGAATGACGCACCCACCTATCAACAGTATTTGACACGGTCCCCTCAAATCTGTTGTTATAAACGCCCTTCAAAACGAAGGGTTGAAAAATAAAACCCTTAATCCCGTGCCGAAAATTGGCCAATGGGTCACAGTAACACCATTGTTACTCCCCGAAAAGCCACCCCTACTCTTTCATACCGCTCGTCCTGTACAAATGAAAACGTTATTTTTTCTGAACCCATTTTATAACAGAAAAAATAAATAAAATGTCCAATTATAACATATGGTACACACATTTTTGATAATGTATCTTTTTCAGTAGATATTGGAATGGATAAAACTTTAAAGAATCCATATTTTTGATATTTGGACGTTTTGCTGTTCTCCATAGTTCATGGCGGTTGGTCCAGATTGTTTTACGGATTGTACTGGTATTGGTAGGGTAACTAACTCGGCCAGTGGGCGTTTTGGCCTATTTTGTATATTCTGAAGGTTAACTCGAGGTTGCCACCCTATGCTAACCAAAGTAGTATCAAGATTAGGACAAGGGAGTATCAAGATTGATTTCGCGAGACCATCACGAAATAAATATTAACTAGGTGGCAATCGAACCCACACCACACTGAACCGTACTCTTTCGTACCCTATTCCTACGTGCTCGGCCATCACGGATCAAGATTGTTGTATATGAGAAGTTTATTGTAAACTGAAAGATGAGAAGAGGTTTTCATGTTAATATTTTGTCTAGGAAGTAACCAAGATAACTTACTTTGTAGGATGTCTGTAGCAGTACATCAATGAAAAGAGCGGGTGAACAGAATCTGCATCAATGAGTTAAATTCCCGTTGTTGCAATTTCATTAATTAATTTTGATTATCAATTGCCTGCACCAAGCTTCAATTTGATTAATGTGAATTTCAATACAAAGAAAAACCATTTCAGGTTCCAATTGGGATAAACCTATCATCCTATATCGTCATCAAATGTTGCCAAGAGGGTTTTATGATTAGTTTGGATTTAGAGGACTGGGCCAAATCAAAGGAAGATGCGATTTAATGGATAAGATCGAAATATCTAGTATGAGGAGGATGGTTAATGGATTTCGTTTTTGCTAACCAAGGCCGATCGAACGCTTGTTCTACGTCTAAATGATCCAGGATCAAATTAACGGAGGCCTCGACAAGAATAATTAATGAGTTGAAATTATTATAGATTTCAATTATTCAATATGGTCCTTTTGTCGTTATTATTTTTAATAACTTTAAATTATTATTAAAATAGAATTAATTGATAGGAACTATTATTAATTAAACGCCAACCGTTAATTTTTCTGATCAACCTGGACTGTAAACATGCTTTCCTATCTTTCCTTCATGTCTGGCATTGCCTGGTATTTTTATTTTTAATTTCAATGTTAAAAATATATTCTAAAACAGATTAATTTCTTTCTTCCAGAATTGGTTCAGAAACATTTTCATTAAATCTTTTTTTTTTTTTTGACCATTATTAAGTTAATTTGTAAAATTAAAATGCAGTGCATGGCACTACGTATATATTTTTAATTTTAATTATTCATTTTTAGGTTGAGTTTTAAGAGCGGAAGAACTGCCAGAGTAAAAATATCCCTACCAAGGCAAATCCATTCATCAAACGAAGTCAAGATAACAGCCAATTTTCTTTACCTGGATCTGATCGGAGTTTCGCCATCATCCGGTATAATTCAGTTGAAAATCTAGTAATTAATTGTTTCAACCAGAAAAGAATTCTTAAAGATGAATGTAAATTGATAAATTATTTTCTTTAAAACAGATTGTGATCGAATTTTATAGTTTTAATTATATATTGAATAAATTAAAATTTGGCAGGAAATTAGGAGGCTTTTTCAGGAAGGCCGTGGTTAGGAAAATGATCTCAAGGAGCCCCGAAATGTTTAAATGGGTCATAATTCAGGTAATCTTAAAGAAAAAGAAAGCAAAAATTCACCGCTGTGTATCAACTGTTTTCTTGATACGGACCTTCCATTCATGTGCACTTTTACTTTCCTTTTCTTTAGTATTTGTTATATTTCTTTTTTACGATTTTATTTATTTTTAAGGTCTTTTTTAAATTTTTGGTTGTTTTAATATGTATTTTCTTTTTTTGGTGATCAGCGGTTTTTTGTATTTTTCTATGGCTTGGGGTGGGAGCTGTCTCTTCTGCTTGTTGCCTTTTTTGACTGTGGATGTGTTGTATACCATCTTAATATATATGTTTTATTTTATATATTTTTTCTTCTTCTGTACTGACGATTTCTGTATTTACGAAATATCGACAGGTTAGTTGTTTTCCGTTATTTTAGAGACACGCGATGATTCGTGTGTTAAACCTACCATTTATATCCTAACAGTCTATTTTTGAGTGATTGTTCTTATAAATTAATTTAAAAATTGTGTTTCACATCCTTATAATAAAACAATATTTAAAAAATAAATAAATATAATAGATAAAATAAAGAAAAATCAGTTGAGGAGTTATCTATAAAAAGACAATATATCCACTTTCGGGAAATTATTAAAAATGGGGGCATCTCTTGGAGATAAGGCAAATTTTTATTGAAAATGTTGATTCGTAACACCTATTTGGCAGGGGAAAATTTAAGATTTGAAATAATCTGAATAATTTTGGGGTGTAGAATATTAATTCCTCAAAAAATATTTTTGTTTTTGAGAAGTGGATATATTAACTTTTGATAGAAAACTCCTTCGTTGTTCAATAATTATCCTATGTTGGGTGGGACAGAATGAAAAAATGAACTTCAGTCTACGATAATTAGAAATAACTAAATCCAAGAGGAAACAAGGGTTACTGGGGAGGTAACTGTTATATACCGGATAGAAATTTATTTAGTTTCCGTCTTATTTAAAAAAACTTTAAAGTTAGGATTTACAAAACTATTATACTTCCTATTATTGATCATATATAATTAATTTTATTGTATATCATCGAAATCAATATTCCCTACGGGTGTAAAGGGGGGGGGAGTCCGGGAGTTCCGGATCTCTCCCGAAATTACAAATTACTTTTGCTTATTCTTATCTATAAACAAAAGTTTTATAAACCTATTGAATGTTATTTCAAAAATAATACACCTTGGCATGGAAAATATTGTATACAGACAGGGTAGATCGTTGGATGGATCCTCCCCTCCTTCCCCGAAACGAAATCCGACCGCTTGCCCGTTAAGGGAAGAACAAACCTTAATGTTTTACGAATTTGGGCTGAAAGATGATAAATCAACCGGAGAGTTCAGGCAGCTACACAACGACCGAATTGCGTGAACTGCCCAAGCTAACATAATCGAGGTGATAGCATCGCGGCGAGTGAAATGGGCGTGTAAAATTGGCAAGACGGATTACGAAAGAATACAGGGATAAGCAAGCGTCCTCGGGGTCGGAACGTTATGTACGTCCACATATGGGAGGATTGCGTCAGGATCGGCGAAGAGGATTTGGGTTTTGATGGAATTCAGTTGAGGAAAGTTTGCGGGCAAGTAATGGGTATTATCGGCACCGAGATTCCGGAATAGCAGGAGCTTTAATTAAGAAATTATTGTTAGCGGAGAGAGGTATATTGGCAACGTTAATGGAATCGGCACGGAACTTCCGGGTTCAATAAGTATTATTATTATTAATAAATTTAATCTAATCATGACATTATTATTGTTTAATAATGGAAGGAGTAAAGAGCCTTACAAATATTCCGTCCTACGATATTTATTTTCTGTTTCTTTTTCAGGATCCTTTTAATGCTATCAATGTGACAAGGTACACATTAGGGATTCGACAGCGGAGCCCCGGAGGTGCATGTGAAATTGGATGAGGACCTGTTGATCTCACCTGGAGCTTTGGAAGGAGAGGGCAGGCGGGGGTTAATCTATTGAAAGGGAGCCGCCGAAGTTCGGTTATCGGGAGGGTGAACCCAACCTGTTGCACGGCAGATTTTTCCCGGCGGCCTTTTTAATTCTGTCCGTTTTTGGGCTGGTTATCGGCCGGCCCTCGTCAATTAGCCCCCTCGGAACACGGCGCTAATTGACCAATATTTGCACACCGTCCCCCACCCCCTCTAGCTAGTAGCCGATACACAAAAGGTGTCAATTACCTGCGAATTCCTCTTTACACCTCTCAGCTGTCGCTGATTGCTTCATCTCATCCCCTACATTTAATTCACCTTTCTATCTTTTTTTTATTGAATGACAATTAATTAATTACTCATACCAAATATATGTGTTGATTAATATAGATATAAACATTTAAAGATAATTTTAAAAAACATAACATATATTTAATATACAATATAATTTCAATTATAAATATAATTAGCAAGAGCCAAACATAAGCAATAGGCATATAAAAAACACATTTCAATATTTAAACTATGTTGTTATAAAAAAAATCTAGTGCGTGCATCACACAACTTTCAATTACCTCTCAACTTAAAATAAATTTAAAATTTTCCTATTCAGATTCCATGACAATTCCATTTGGTTTCCATAGATTCTAGTTTCCATTAAATAATATAACAATAGAAATTGTTATCTAAAACAATCGCTTAATTTTATGGGTTTTTTTGTCACTCTCCATTATTCTATATCTTTCATGTATGGGTAAGTAAAAGTAAAATAAAAAAAAAAATAAAATAAAAAATAGCCTTATAAACAAGATAAGTAAAAGTAAATTATCATTCTTTAATTATAATAAAATTCTTTATTTATTATTCTTTATTTTAATACATTTTTCAAGAACAAATATAGTTAATGTTACTCTGGACCATTTAATGATTTCTATCTCATTTAGCACACCATATTTACGTCCATAACTTTTTAATATTGGGCACATAGCAACTAAGTGAAATGTGTTTTATATCTCATTTGAATTTCCCGTGTAACAGGTATAATGGCATCCTTCAAGAAGGGTTTGAAATTTAAATTAAATAGTTCATATCTTTTTTTTATTATTTTTTTTTTTTATAAAATTAATATCATCAATATATGAGAATATAAATTCATCACAGAATTTTCTCCTAATCGTATGGAAATCATGTACCACTACAATTAACGAACTGTAGCAATGTTTCTCCCATTATCTGTAAGTAAGGTAGTTATTATTAAGATAAATAAGTAACAATAAATACATTTATCTGAAAACTTAAATAAAAAAAAGAAAGGAAGGTTTATTCATTTTGCAAAGGTAACATTTACAAATAATAGTTAGACAGCACAACTAAATAGATAAAAATGAAGTAGAGGTCGCGGAGTACAGTAAGAAGAGAAGCAAGGAGGGGCCCAAAGAGGAAAAGATCAAGAAAGAAGCCTGAAGAAAAATGTTAAGAACTATTACAAACTTCAATATTTTCTTTTTACCATTTCCATTTTGTTAATGAACATAAATTCTCATAAATAAATCAAATTATTGCTTTAACAGTCATCTCATTACTATAAGTTATTTACTTTTGAGCAAAACATTTATTTTTAATATTTATATCATTAATATAATTACTATTGGTCTGTAATTTTTTATACAACGAATGATAATTCGGAGAAAAACCGACATTTTCAAATATTTTATAAAATTCTCTTCGGATTCAATGATAATATTATAATCCCTCTTTCTACTGAAAAAAAATCTCTATGCATTTGTAAATCCAGATTTTCAGCCAATAGAGCCCACAAATTTAACTACACGCTCGTGCTTGTTATAGTGCCTTCAGTGGCCAATGTGCTCCGTAAAAAAAATTGAATAACCTGAATTATACACCCTATACTTTACTTAATTAATTTTTTATTTATTTAAATTTTATTTTTAATTTATTTTAATTTAAAACCCAGGAGGAAGGATATCATATATAACTGTTTCATGTCCAATTTTAATAAGGAAGAAGATGATACATTTCGTAAAGCAGCTAGGTATCCAATATTAAAATGTTGTAAGTATAAAAATATTTAAATGTACAAGAACAATATACATGCATTCATTAAATGCAGGCAATTATTTAAAATAATGAAGGAAGAGAAAATGTAACCCTCCCTCCCTCAGAACTTAAGGTTTTACGATTCAAGATATGCAAAATCCAAAAAACCAATTAAAAAAAAAAATCCATCTCTACGCCGTCCGCTGTTCACGGCTTTTCTCCGAGACTGGGCCGATTTTGTTTAAATTTGGCACTGAAGTCACAGGTCACCCCGGGACAATCCTCAGAACTCGGCATTATCATCAGTTATTAGTCTTAAAATGGCGGTCTATTTGAGATTTCATGCGCCCCTAGCATTGCCATTCATGAAGAGAGAGTGAAAATATGAAGTGTTTCGAAATCGTTAAACCAAAGATTGAAAAAAAACAAAAAAACAATTCAATTTTTTTTTTGTTATATAACTAAATAATAAACTATATTTGCAGCGTTTTTGTGTAAAAAATTAAATTATAATTGGATAAAAAATATACTAATGTGCCCATCATGTACAGTGTGAGGATGCCCTCTATAGAGCTAGGACCGAATGGCCTAATTTGCTTTAAATTATTTATTAATTGATAAATATACAAAAAGAACTATATTTAAAAGCATAATATTGTGTATTATGACGTATAGAGCAAAATCCTGGACGATTATGGGCAATTTTAAAAAGAAACGTATGGCTACAGACTACTACGAATGGTAGGAACATCCAGAATGGATAAAGTAAAAAATGAAATAATAATATAATAAATGGAATTCGAAAAAAAAATCTTAGAATAGATAGAGAGAGATAGACACCTCCAACGTTCATTGTTTTCCTAATTATGGATAAATAAAATAATTATTGACTGTAATCTTATTATAATTCCATCTCCTTAAAAATTACTGAGCATGAATGGGTTATTTATAAATGAAGAACCATTTATCCGTGGCTTATGAATTCATAATATTGTTATAGACATGCTACAATATACCTTGTAGATGACACAAACTGCCATTACCAAAAATGTAGCCGAAAGCAAACTGATCGAAAAAAGATTAAATTGAATGTCAAATCTGTTGATTTATCATTAGTTTTCTTCGAATTCGTAGTTCAGGGAGTCATTAACGGTTTAACCTCAGAAATTTTATATATATATATATATATATATATATATATATATATATATATATATATATATATATATATATATATATATATTATATAATGAGCAATTTATATAACTCGGGATAATTGATAATTAATTTATTTATTGATAATTGATAAATAATTTTTTTAAACAGAGATGGGTCATAACTCGCAGACAGGCGAAGGGACGGAGATGAACACCTGAGATCCATGGCAGGTTGTTGGAAGCACCATGTCAAATCGTCTAATTAAATAAAAGTAATCAGGAAAAGCAATGAACGATGGGGAATGAAATGTTCTATTAACAAAAGAAAATTAAAGGATATTGGTTGCTGGTCGGAAAAAAACAAAACAAAACAAAACAAAACGCTTCCAATAAAATTAATTTATCAATACGTTGAAAAAAAAAAAGTCAAGATTTCACAGTTATTCCACGACTTAAATTAGGCCGTCGTATTAATACGCATTTATTTTTCCGGTAAGTAATTGAGAATATTTTTTACATACTTTACAATTCTAAATTTTAAAACAATGGAATAAAATTTGGTATTTCAATGGAGGAAAAAAAAATCGGACAGAGGCTGTGTCAATCGCACACCTAAGGAATTCTTGATTGTATAATTATACATACCCAGATACACGCGCGAAATAGCGCAATAGATGTACAGTATGCATTTTTAATTATGGTATTACATTACAAAAATATTAAAATTTATGTAATAAAAAAATAAAAAACCAACTAGCAAGAATAGAAAATAAAATTACATATTGCATACAGTTAAGAATGAATGATAGGGTAAATGAAAAAATTAACTATAATAAATAAATGAAGAAATTCCTAAAATCTATTTAAAAAAAAAAATATAAAAGACACAAATAAACATTTAATAATATAACAACTTCAGTAAGCAATGAAAACTAGAATAATTGCTCTCTTAGGTTTTCACGCTTCACCATGGAATGTACTGCAACAGATGTATTGGGTTTGGATTTGTATGATTTATTTGTGGGTAAATCTTGAAAATAAATACACTTTACAAAGTATGTGTCCACACGGCCACTCCGTCTTAATTCAGGCGTCGCACAGTGGGGCAGATGAACTAAATTTGTGGCATAAATCAACCTAAGAAATTTTTACAACAAATTATCGCGTAAATGATCAGTGAATGGACTATACAATAATAGTAAATCTCTGTAATGTTAATTACAGGCACTAAAGTCCTATATATATGTATATATAATAAATCTTTTTTTTTTTGGAGATGTCTGAAATCTATCCTATATTTTTTTGGTCTGGTTGGAATTGTGCTGGTAATTTCTTTGATAATGGCAGATGTGTCTGCCCAAAAAGATACATACTCATTTGAGTTGCATATTCTAACTCATCAACCCATCTACTAGCACCTAACTCCTCAGTCTTCTTCTGCTTTCTTCTCTCGGCACAACTGGAAAACTTACATTATTATTCAGTTTTTCGGAACCATCTAGCCACATAAAAAACTTTTTAATAAACCTATCTTCTGACCAGTTAACTTACAGCCATTTGTTCATAAATTTTGAAAAAAAAAAAAAAACAACTGATAACGTATGTAAAACGTCTGGTAATTGATTTTCGGGGCAGTTTGTATGTTGAGAAATGACTTATTTAAGACATCTGACTTCTCCTCCATATTTTTCTTATATAATGGCTTGATTATGTCATATAATTCCCTCCATGATATAAAATAACACTGGCAGATTGCCGACATTGGAACCAGTTGGTGAAGTCCACAAGATGTCGAGGTGCATGTCGGTGTCAGTGAGGGATCCGGCAAATCCTGCTGTTTTCAGACCTCAATAACAATTCTTCAAAAGAATCACTGTGCGTCGGTCGCATAGAGATCCAGAGACATCTCACTTTAGTTTTATAATTTTCATATTTGAAGTAAATTTCATTATTCATTTATTATTTTTAAGTTATTCTTAAATAATTAATACTGTGATAACCTGAAAACCCCCCAAAACTTCCTTCACCTGTGAGGTGCAGTGCTATTTGTGTTTTTTTTTTTTTTTGTTTGATTAAGAACCAATAAACTTTCGATATCAATTATCAGAGACATTTATAGAACTATTTTATAGCCAGATTAAGTTCACTCGGAAGACTCAGAAACCACGAAAGCGTATTGCCAACTTACAGAAGCAGCGCGAATAAAAGTTCGTCGTGTACTAGGTACTGATAGAAAACACAAATGCTTCTTGGAGATACTGTTGTTTGAAATATACGTTAGATCTTGTAAGAGACTTGGCTAGTCTCATCCACACAAAGATTCATGAGACCTCTGTTACTTTGTGTTAGGACGTCCTTCGGGTAACTTGATAAGACTCGCATGCTATGATTTATTAATGGACCTTGCCAAACATGATCATAAATATTTACCAACTTCCGGGAATAGAGGACATGGGGAAAAGGAAGGGAGAGCGTCGGTAACGATTGCGCCTTTCGGGGATCGGTTGGCAAGTTGGGGCGTTTAATGTGATTTGTCTTTTGGTTGTAGTTGCGGGTTTGTCGGCTGAAATGGGATTGTGGACCAGAGCCTCCTCTTCCATTACCTCCTCCCACTCTTGACCACCCCGATAGCTAACCACATCCCGCTACCTATTTCAATTAGGCCTTGCTGTCTGGGGACACTTCGACCCGATTAGTAGCCTTTAGAAGTTTCAAACAAATTTATTAAATGAAGAAGCAGCAATGTTGTGTATCATTAGCTACGAACAGTTATGATGGCTATTTGGAAGTAATGACGACAGTTGAGTAGAATTCATTGCACTAGTAGTAGTCAGTATATGAAATCAAATTTTTAAAAATTGCACTTCTTTAGATAGATAGTTGGATAGAAAATTTGCTTTATTCTAGGACTAGGTCCCTTCAGAATAACAAAATTGAACAAATATAAAGTAAACCGAATAAATGTCTACTTAAACATCATTCCTTTTTTGCTTATACAGCATCTTTTCGGGAAGTGAGGAGGTGTTGGAAAAGGTGGAATTTGAATGAGGATAGAGAAGAAGCATGACGGATACTGGAAGGGAGGGAATTCCAGAGGATAGTAGAGCGGGCAAGTAAGGAACGTTCGAATGTCTTTATTGTCATTTAGTGATCATGGCCCAGTCATAATTCACGAACAAAATGTAGCGTGATCTTAGACTGTCTGATTTGTTTTTCTCAATTTCAAATAGTAATGTCCTTATGAATACTAAGATGACCGGGAGGTAGCCGAATCATATCATCTTTCCTCACGCATATCTTAATACTTTACATACATAGTTTTGATACAATGATGTAGTAATGCTGTTGTAGTATAAGTACGATATAGAATTATGTCTATTTCGTTTACGTTAACATGTGGTTTGAATTATATTGAGGTAGTTTAATACATGTATGTTACTAGCGTAGCTTACATCTTTAGTTTGTAGATGGCAGTTGAAATTACTTCAGTAGAAGCTCTCCACCTTATCGCATTTTATTTATTATATCGCATTATTTATATAATAACTGAAAAAAAGTGCGAAAATTTCAGGTTTTTCTTGAATAAAATTAACTTTCGGTTTGATAGTGCTTCATTTCCAGAACTATGTGGGAGCGATCGGCATATGAAAATTCTGTAGTCTGCGCGGATGTATAAATTTAAGGTGATCTATAATCGCTTATACATATTGGTTTTTTATCAATGAGTTAAAACGACCGTCATCATAGACACAGAAAGTCCAAGTGGTCTTGACTCAGTGGTCACATGGACAGAATAAGTGAGGATATCCCCTGAAATCGCCTGAAAAGCGTTTTATAATATATCTATAACAATTCAATAATCATATCTTATAATAATCTTATTTTGAAAAGCACAATAGAGTGTACGGATGATCTTGACCTTGACCTCCAGAGTTCGAAATCGATCAAAAAAGCATTTCGAAACTATTTGAATTTTTTTTTGAACAAATAAAATAAACCATTGAATAAATAAACCAGTTGACATCCGCATGATAAATTAGATTAATATAGATCAGTATTATAAAGCATTTATGAATTATGAATTTAATTAAGACAAGAAATCAAATACATGTTGGTACTCACCAAGGTTCAAATGGATTATATCAAACAGAAAAGTTTGTACTGGTTTCTTCTCGCATTGAACTAACAATGAACGAAAGGTAGGTGGTATGTTTTTAGGTAAACGGTTTAAGGGTCAGGGTTTTTCCAGTAATGCCGGTGAGTAATTGTTTTTTCTGTAATAGATGGGAATAAATTTAAGATTGGACTATTGGAGATATTTATTTGGTCATTTAAGCAAAAATCCGGATTGGATTTGAATGAATTTATTATTTCAAGTGCTTCATATATATTTAATTTGAGGCTGTTTTCAACGTGATGTATTGATTTGACATCCGCATGATAAATTAGATTAATATAGATCAGTATTATAAAGCATTTATGAATTATGAATTTAATTAAGACAAGAAATCAAATACATGTTGGTACTCACCAAGGTTTAAATGGATTATATCAAACAGAAAAGTTTGTACTGGTTTCTTCTCGCATTGAACTAACAATGAACGAAAGGTAGGTGGTATGTTTTTAGGTAAACGGTTTAAGGGTCAGGGTTTTTCCAGTAATGCCGGTGAGTAATTGTTTTTTCTGTAATAGATGGGAATAAATTTAAGATTGGACTATTGGAGATATTTATTTGGTCATTTAAGCAAAAATCCGGATTGGATTTGAAGGAATTTATTATTTCAAGTGCTTCATATATATTTAATTTGAGGCTGTTTTCAACGTGATATATTGATTTAACTCCTGATTATTTGATGAATTTATGATTATTTTCATTTAAATGAATTGTGAAGTTGGAATTATCTGCCTTATTGTTATATGCACGTATATATTCCTTTAATCTCTGATTTAGCGATCTTCCAGTTTTTTACTCTACAATCCTTTGATTATTGTTATTTATTTTTTTACGGGAAGAAAAGGTTACTAAAAACATCCCTGAAGAATAAAAATGTAAATAATTACGAATTAAAAAAAAAAAAAAATGGAAGATTTTTTTCTTATCAGAGTAGCTTCTTTGGATTATGCGTCGAAACATACGTCGTGCTGACGATTAAAAATCAGACCGCACAATGCTTTCGTTCTCATCTCAGGCTCAGATCATCTGTGGCTGTAGCGCCTTCGTTCAGTCTCTACTTGCTTCCTTTGCCATCGAAGCAATTGAGATTGAAACGCTGAGATCTCCTGGAGTCCCTGTTTTCCCTTTCAAATGTTAGTGCAAATATTTTGCTCAAGTAGGGATGTTTATAAGGTGTTAATTTAACTTTAATTTTAATTTCATTTTTATTTATTATGCTATGTCTTAATTAATATATATTTTCTGTAATCGCTCTCTAAAAAAAAAGTTTCATACATCAAGCTTAAGCCATCTTATGGCATGATTCAAATACTACTACAAACAAATTGATGATACGAGCCGTAGCATTTCCTTTTCCATTTCCTCTAAAGCAGAAGCTAATTTAAAACATCATAAGCCAAAGAGTAAGTTCACTGCTACAGATCATTTCTCTGGCTATAAAATGTTCATGCATTATGTACAACACTAGCGTATCAACTTTGTGAATAATTTTGGTGTGAAAAAGACGCTCAATTTTTAACGGGGGTCTTCATTTATGAGGATGGTAGCTGTAGGTAAGGGAGGGGAAGGGAGTTTTCTCAGTGTCCGAGACTGACGTAGGCTAGTTTAATTTTCAGGCTGTAGTCGTGTGTATCAGGGAGAGGCGTGCATGTATAGCCCGATAAATAATGCATGCTTTCCTTTGGCCAGTGCTCCTCTTAGATGTGTAATCAGGTTTGGGGGGTTGCTAAATGGACAGAGTCCATCCCCCCCCCCTCCCACCCTCTCTACTTTGATTTCTCGGCTTTGATCCGCTGCTCCCTCGCTAAAGCCTTCCAGGACTTGCCGGACAAATATTATCCCCCATCCCTTCATCAACCTCCCTTCCACTTCCATTCTGCTCCCTTTTCAGGGACCTTGAGCCTTGTCCCGCGAGGGGCCTGTAAACAGAATCCTCTGAAAGGAGGATACAAGAACCCTTCTATCTCAATAATCAAATAAGGAATCCTAATTATTTTAAAGGTGTCGTTACATTGGTCTGCCATTACGTTTGTGGTTGTGTTACCTTGCTCCATGTTTTCATGAAAACAGAATGGTATCCATTGCAATATCATGGACGATAATCGTGGTTGTAACACTTTTCTGAATATTATTTGGAAAGTTACGTAATTTATAATGATTATTTTTTGTCAGGGATGAGTCAACGATATGGTCAAATTATAAATGAAACAATTTGTATATGATTATATTTATTCACAAATTATTTTCTCCTGTTTTTATCTGTTGGTAACAAGGGTTTTGTAGGCATTATTACTCCGAACATGAGTACGCCAAATATACTATTTTTATTTCTTATTTATTTGTTTTCAATTTATTTATTTTACATTGGGAGTAGGAGTGGGCTGGGAGGTATAGATAATTTATTTATTTTGAAATATCTGCCGTTGGCTGACTCAGAGGTTGGGATACACTCCTGGGGTACACACAGCCTCTATAAAGTTGGTACCTTGCCATCCATTGGTTTAGGGAATAAACCTTGTGGTTGATCGTGGATGCAGACCACATCACCTCCCATTATAACCTTTGGTAAAGAAATATGCGCCATCTTGTAGGATTTTTTTCTCAGTTTGCATGGAGTTCCCTGCAGATAGTCCACGAGGTTGGGCCGAAACGTCGGTTGTTAGAACAAATACAAACCAACGCTGTTTTTTACTTACTTGTACGAAGTAAAGGAAGTATTGTAATCGCGAAAATTTTCGGTTTTCAGATTTCGACGGGAATATCCATTTTGACCATCTCTGATGGTTGATGGTCTAATGGTCTAATGGATATTTTGACTAGTTTCGTCGTAGCGTCTGTACGTACGTACGTTCGTATCTCGCATAACTCAAAAACGATTAGCTGTAGAAGTTGTAATTTTGTATTTAGGATTGTTGTAAAATCTAGTTGTGAACCTCTCTTTTTGGTCACTGCTTGATTACCGGAAGTGGTACTTTACTTAAAGGTCATAATTGATTTCCATCAAAAATTATATTAAAATACTATACACAACTTCTCAAATTTAGCATTTATAATTTATATAATGATTTAAATAACATGTTAGATTTTGGTCTAAATTGGAAAACCGGAAGAGGTACTTTACTTGAAGGTCATGTTAGACTTTCATCAAAAATTATATTACAATATAATGTAAATTATCTAAAATTTGGTAAGCAGAACTTTTATATCGATATGAATGTATTTACTATATTTTGGTTAAAATTGGTGAGCCGAAAAGGGTACTTTACTTGAAGGTCATAATAAGCTTACATAAAAAATTATATTTAAATTAAATGTATAAATGATATATTTCGGTAATAAAGATTACAAACGCAATTGGTTTCCACTCCAATTAAACATTCTTATTACTTCTTTTAAGTGTTAAAATTGAGTGTAAAATACTGGTTTTCCTCGCCATTTGTGAGAACAAGTCAGCAGCAGGAGAGGTATAAGTTAGGTGGGTTATTCCGCCTAAAATGTCGAAACTTCCGATTTCCATTACTTTATCTAGTGACATTCGCAGTTTTTACTTTTTACCTACTGAAAGAAAACGTAATATAATAACGGAATGAGACCTCCAGAAATAAGAGCTTGTGTGTGAGTGTCTCAAGAGATGGATGTCGCGATGCCGAGTGTCGTTTTTGAGATACTGCAATCTTCGGAAACTAGAAATCGAATTCAGGATCACTTTTTGAGCCACCGATTTATAATTTAAAAGGCGTACAAGGAAGTCATGTGTTGTCCACATCAGATATTTTTTATTTTATTTTATTTTGACCGTTCTATTGACTGATTGGCAGCAATAAATGTTATTATAAACGAATACAGTTAAACACTCATCGCTTCCGATGGATAATCTAGAAGCATTATTGTTATTTTATTTCGTTTGGCTTAACCACTCTTTATCCCCCTACGGTAATTCTTATTAAGATAGGAAATATTTTTTTGCTACGAAGTGGGACCAGAGGTTATTTTTTTCAGAAAGCACATTGCTTGTCGTATTTATGCAATTCAGTTTCATCAAAAAAGTATATAAAAATTACGAAACCATTCAGCCGGTCTCGAACAAGTATTCTTATTTAACTGTAATGTACCAAAAACAAAGGTGTATGTATTTGTAAAAACCCGAGGTTTTCTTCTTTGAAAAATACTTTGCGTGGGTTTCTACTCCACTCAGCATAGCCGTAACCATCTTTTCCGGTTAGTTTGATGAAATCCCTTCACATCAACGATTCCTCCTTTACATTTTCTTTCCTTATGCGATTTGTTCTTGTCATCTCTACTACCTTCCGGATATGTCTGATTTCTGGAACTCGTTTGAGATGTGCATATATAGGATAATCAACTCTCAGAGGCATATAAGATATCATAGATATGATAGATACCCTGCCTACATATTTTAACTTTATTGAAATCCCCAATGCTCCTTACTATATTACTAATGAACTAATCCATAATGGCCTTTATATTCCATTTATGACTGATCTGGCAAAAATATATATCTTTATTTCTACAATAAATTGCAACATCTCTCAAGTACGTCACTACATTGCTCTGATATTCTCTGAGAAATCATTAGAGTTTTACCCAGGGCACGAAACAGTTATTGAACTTTTTCAAAAAAATTTCTGTTTAACTGTTTTACAAGAGATTTCACAATTGAAGTATTAACATAAAAGTTCTACACAAAAGAACTTTCCGATAAAAAGTACCTTAAGAACTTATATCTTTAAAAGTGTTTAATAAAAGGTCTGTTAATAGAAGTTCCTACTAAAATATTTTAAATATTAGTTCTCAAATATAAGTTTTCACATACTTTAGGCGAAGCTTGAGAGGGATCTTCAGAGAGTAGGGGAAACCTTTGGAGACAGCAGCACTGTTAAAAAAATTAAAAAATCTTTTAACAAACAGCATGGATAATCAATAAAATTCGAGATAAAAGAACAAATAGAAAAACAATTACCTTTGTATTTATTTTATCTAGCATTTAATTTTTAATTTCAATAGAAAAATTGCTTTAGTTCTCATTAAATCGCCAACAGAATGTTTATTTGAAGTAATGACATTTTAAGATAATAAAATCTGTAATGGAACACAATTCCATAAGTAATTTCCACATTTAATTGGGAACTTTAATGAAAGAACTTTTATTATAATTTCTCCATATTTAATTGGGAATTTTAACGATGAGAACTTTTATTATATGATAATATCACTAAAAAGTTCTAACGAGAACTTTTATAATATCGAACTTGTATAAAAGAATCTTACAATAAAGTTCTAAAATAACTTTTTTTATACGAGTTCTTACAATAAAGTTCTCAAGGAACCTTTATTATATAAGTTCTGATCGAAAAGTTCTCCTAAGAACTTATAATAAACGTAACATAAAAGTTCTTCATTGAACTTTCTCAATAAAGATCCTAAGAAAATGTTTAATTTAGAACAGAACCTTTTTCAAAATAAAAGTACAAAGTAATTTTAGAACCCTGGTTCTACCACTTGGTAGTTTCTCCCCATGCCGTAAGGTTCAACTCATATTTACTAAGTGTATCTTGCGTAGGTTCTAAATTTCAATAAATAAAAATACAAAAAAATTATTCAGTGGTAACTCCTTTTTAGCGGTGGTTGAATTAAATATATTGTAATAGCATTGGTCCGGGTAATGCTATTCGAGATCTCTTGCTTTACTCTTCAGTGGTATCTGATTGTGACCACAATTGCTTGTCAAAAGAATTAATAACCATTCATTTTGTAAGGGGTTCTGTATGATGAACCAAACATTTTTGCTTACCAGTAAAATAAATATATATACTAATTTTGCTTCATATAAAAATAAATGTTCAAGTTTTCGGGACAAACATTAATGCTTTCAAGGTCTCGTTGTAAAGGAAATACAAGATTTGAAAGCTTGATTTTTAATTATTTTTAAAGTATCATATCTCAATGTGTAGTATTAATGATTTAATTAAGATAAGATTAAAGAAAAGATAAAACTCTTTCGAGTTATAATGAATTATTTCCGAGTTAGGAGAAAATATAAAATATAATATATAAAGATTCATAAAAGATTTCTATGAAATGCGCTCTATGCCAATCAGGTTTGAAGTTAAAGATATGACTCTATTAGAGTAAAAGGTACTTCACAAGTACACTTAGCTTTTGAAGATAACTTGAAAATACGATGATCCAAGTTAGGACACTCTTGTTGCAAATGAGCAAATACTCTTTTTAATAACATGGTCTTAAATTTCTGACTTTTGTGAGTAGACTAATGTTGCCAATAATTGTAATTTTTCAAAACCACTTTAAAATATTGTACACCGTAAAAAACAAAGATTAATGTATATATATATATATATATATATATATATATATATATATATATATATATATATATATATATATATTCTAGTGAGGTAATTGTGTTGTTTTATTTACTTATATATATATATACACACACATATATAAGTAAATAAAACAACATAATTACCTCCTCACTAGAATCCGAAGTTTATCAGATGCAAAGGTCTTTGTTGAAGATCAAGTCCACAACACACGGTTCGAAAATTGTTCCGATCAAGGCAGGCCCAGGAGATAAGATTATCACTTCATGGCCCATTGTTCACGGTAACTAATTAATTTCAAATCAATTCACTGGACCGTACCTCGCAAAGTTAACTAGTTAACTGAGACATTACTCTTTCTACGCCATTTGTAATCATGAACTATTGTTATCTTCTACTCCTGTAACCAAATTGGCTGACCGCTGACATAATTCTAAGGTTAAATAATATAGGAAGGTATAATTTGATCATTTATAGAAATAAAAAAAAAATAATAATAAACGAGTACTGAAATCATGTCCTTTTACTTATTTAAAAAAAAAAAATATGTTAAAATAAATTTGTTAGTTATCATCGGAATGAAGGATTTTCCTTTATCAATTTTTTTCATTGATATTTACATATTTTTATCTACGCTTCGAGGTATTCCCTCATCTTCTGGGCATATCATATCTTGTCGATTGTTACAATATTTAGGCATTGAAAATGTTAACGGGGAATGAATATTTATACAACTATGAAACATTATTGTCACTTTAGATTTAAATATTTGTAACAATCAACAAAATATGGAAGGGATTAATGTAAGTGAACATGAGAAATAATTCAAACGACCTCATATGTATCAGCGATAAAAGCATGGAATTATTACATATTTCCAGAACATGTTGGAATACCTCGAAACTTAAAAATGAATATGTAAACATCAATAAAATTTGAAAAAGGAAGATCCTTCATTTAAAATTAAAAAAACATAGTACCTGATATAAATATGATATAATCTTCCGTTTCTTGTAAAAATAAATTAGCGTGCAGAATAAATAATTATTTGTAAGTCAAATTAATAATAATTTACTCAGAACTTAAGTGTTAGTATTTTTTTTCTTGTAACCTTGTTGATCAGAGGCATAGAATTATTTGGATTATTAATATAATGTGGGGTAAGAACGCACTAGATTTTACAAAGTTCGATGTTACATGACTGTAAAATCTTTATTTTTGAAGCAAGATTTTCCCCCTTTTTTAAAAAATGTTCCTTAGACGATTATGTTTAAATACTACATTTCAGCCCCTGTTACAACCACGTCCATTTTGATGAGATTGGTAATTCAATATAGCAGTAGTTCGTACGTGATAGCCCCCGTCTTAAGGTGTAAGTGCGTACAAGGTACCTGGAAGACTCCTTATTCAAGTAGTAGCGATTGTGAGTGAAGTGCAAAATAGTTCGTTTCCGAAGGATTATCATACTGATGTAATTAAAATCAAATAATGAAAAAAATGTTAAAGGACGCGCGTAAAAAAAACAAAAAAAAAACTATGATCATTTATTATTAAATCAGTTCGTAAATACAAATTTGTTTTATGTAATCCTAATTAAATATTTAAGGAATATGAGGACTACTGTCGTACAATTAAGAGTTTAAATGGTATGGGAGTATCTATTAACTTCTTGCAGTCAAAAACTGTTTTATCAGCCATTGCCACACTTAAGTTTGTCTAGGTTTTCCACTCAGTAAATATTGATGGGTGGTGGCTCGTGAGTGTCCGATTCGGAATCATGCGTGTAAAACTGTTTGAATAAATGAAAATTTATTAAGTAAAATAATAAATGCATATTGAGAAAGAATGTTATAGCAAGTATTGAAAAATAATTTCTTAAAGTTTCAAAGGAATGCTGAAATAAATAAACCTATTCTTAATGCCGAAAATGAAAATATCCTCAAAGACCATATTGGCCCGTAAGTTGTAGATTCAGTCCGAAATCGATACCTTACTTTCCGTTATAAGCTCCATAATATCACAAATTAGTATAATCTTAATTATTTTTACTTCCTCGTACGCAGTAAAGGAAATATTGTAAACGCAAAAATTTTTGGTTTTCAGATTTCAACAGAAATATTAATTTCCATTTTGACTAGTTTCGTCGTGAGGTCTGGACGTATGTTCGATCGTACGTACGTATCTCAAAAACCATATCAACTCATGAATATCAACTCAAAAACGGTTAGCCATAGAATGTTAAAATTTTGTATTGAGGATTATTGTAAAATCTATTTGTGAACCTCTCCTTTTGGTCACTGAATGATTACTAGAAGTGGTACTTTACTTGTAGATCATTATTGGTTTTCATAAAAATTATATTAAAATATAATGCAAAACTTCTCGAATTTTGTATATAAGACTTTCATATTAATATAAATAGCATAATAAATCTTGGTTAAATTTGGCGAACCGAAAGTGCTACTTTACCTGAAGGTCCGTTTAGACTTTCATCAAAAATTGTATTAAAATATAATGGAAAACATCTCAAATTTGGTAAATTAGACTTATATATCAATATAAATAATTCAATAGATTTTGGTTGAAATTGAAGATCCGAAAGGGGTACTTTTCTTGAAGGTTATAATAAACTTACATCAAAAGGTATATTGACATTTAATACGGAGATCATATCGTTCGGTTATAAAGGTTATAAACACGATTATTTTCCACTCTAATTAAACAATTTTATTACTTGTTTTAAGAGTTAAAATTGAGTGTAAAATACTTTTTTTCCTCACCGTTTGTGAGCTGAACAAGTCTGCAGCAGGAAATAAGATGTAGGTTAAGCGGGTTCTTTCCGCTTAAAATGTTGAAACAGTCGATTTCCAAAGCTTTAACTAGTGACATAGACAGTTCTAATGTTGTCAAGGAACACGAATAAATCTCTTGGGAACTTGTTACCTACTGAAATAAAACGATATATAATAACGGAACGAGACCTTTAGAAACAAGAGATTATGTGTGTTTGTGTGTGTGTCTGTTTGTGTCAATAGATGGACGTCGCGACGCCGAATGTCCTTTTTGAGATCCGATTAATAGTTTAATAGGCGTACAAGGAAGGTAGTCCACATCAGATATTTTTACTTTACAATATGAAGCTAATTTTATATATACAATCAAATTAAGTCTTATTTAATAACGCAGATTCGGTACGAAATAGATATACATTCTTTAATTACAAAATCTTTGCCCACACACTCACCCACTAGTCAGTAGTTTTTGATCCTAATCTATTCGCGACATGCCTACGAGGCGTCTGATAAGAAGATTGCCACGGGACCTTTTAAATCAAAATAGTTATTGAGATGCTGTCAATGGGTAGTTTCTTCGCAAGCTATTATCATGTTTTATTAAGCAGATATCACATTTACTTATCTTATTTTTAATACAGTTGTAAATTTAAATAAATATATAAATTTAAAGAAAAGATAGTTGCATGTAAATATTTACATATACAATATTCATCTAAAGAAGTCTCAAGAACGCCTGACTAATCAGTATTCATTTTATATGAGACATTGTACTGTGTTTTTTTTGTGTGTGTATTCTTAGCACCAACCGTTGCGATCCGGTCGGGAAAAAAATTGTTGATTTACAGAACGAAACCACATTTTCTTCTGTATTCTATATTTAATTTAACGAATGTGCCTATATCAGTATCAAAAGAATTTCGGATGCGTCAGAAGCTCAAGTCGATCATATTTCATACTAAATAAACTTTAGGAGACGGTCGAATTAATCAGAAGTAAACAGAGAGGAAAGAAGAGAAAAGGGGCAAAAAAGCTGTTAAATTATGAGACAAGGGAATTTAAAATCCGAAGTTAAGTCCGGTCAGACTAATGAAGAAGCTCCCTTACAGTAATTCAAGACTCCTCAAGCTTTAAAACTTGAGAGGGTTGAGAGAAGTGAAATCTGTAAATTAGAGAAGATTGATTAATTGTGGGTGGGAACGGGATGAAGACCGGAGGGTGGGTTGGGCCGACAGGTCACCGCAGCCTCAAAGGCTCTTTTTCAACAGGTATAAGGAGTTGTAGGCTTTATCGCCCCCCCCCCCCACCTCCCAACCCTTAACCGCTTCCTTTGAATACTTATTCTGTCCCAGCCCGTCCGATACCTCCCTTTATTACTCCTCCCTTAGCCGAGCCCTTACAATTATTCCTATGGTTGCTTAAGGGTTCGACGAAGATTTAGGCAATACCTCTTATAGAGTTGGGAGTTTTTGAAAGATATCAAAACAATTATATGTATAGCTATGATCGAACCTATCATACTGCAAAAATAGGTGGTATTTTATATGAGGCTATGTACAGTAAAACCTCGCTTATCCGGATCCGACGTATCCAAATCCGTATTACCCATAATGTTCTTTTTTTGTATATACGACAATTAATTCATTTTCAGTATCATTCACAATTATCACAGATTGCTTTTTTTTTTTTTTGTACTGTGTGAAGAGGCTATTCTTGCCGATGTATTACTGATAATACGGAGGCTAAGTATTGCTGAGAGAAAAAGAGTGGCTAAAAACCGCCAAACAAAAATTTCTGATAATAATTTTTTTTTTAATATCATTCATCACTCTCGGTACTGATTTTCGAAAAGTTAAAATGATCAAGTTTATACGTCTGTTTCTTGTTACTGAGAAATACATTGTAAAGCAGGTGGCACACGAAGATTTGTTCGTTTCGTCGAACGTTCGTCCGAATGTTGGTCTTATGGATCGTTTAATGTGAGACGAATGGTTTCCGAAAGTGAGGGGGGACCTACACATTTTCAATTTGTTTGCTATATATATATAGTGATTCTATGTGTTATCTACTTTATTATTTTTGGCTATATTCAAAATGTTAGCATAAATTGCTTGAAGTATTTAATTTAATTAAATTAAATTCATGCCGGTGGTGCCGGGATTCGAACTCACAACCTTTGGGTTTGTGTGTTAGTGCGTTAACCCGCTTGGCCACCTAGACTCCCCCAGGAATTATTTATACGTTTATTAATTCTTGTTTTTAAGTTAAGTGATGCTTCGCCTACATAAAATTTGTTTGTGTATTGTTTTCAATCAATTTTATAAATTACATTTTGCTTATTACTAATTTCTATTTCATCCTTAATATCTATTATATATATATATATATATATATATATATATATATATATATATATATATATATATATATATATCTGTTATATTTAATATATAATTATTATAAATACCAAAGTTTATTTTATTATGGTAAAAAAATTTTAAATGCTCTTTTAATTTGTGTTAGTTACTCTGATAATACATTTAAATGTATCAAATTTATTGTAATTTGCTGTTTTAATTATTTAATTTCGATTATTTTCTCCTTTATTGGAAATATCCTTATTTATAATTTGGAAATAATTCGTAGCGACAATTTTTTTCAAACGACCACTAGATTTATTTATATAATAATTATTTTGGCATATTTTTGTCATTTTGAATGCTTTTCTTACTATTCGAAATTTCCTATATATTTAAATTCGTAAACCAGGAATTATTTATTAGTACGTATTAGTATGGATAAAAAATTTTAACCAAAATGTGGCTAATTTTATTGTTAATATATTTTGTGTAACATCTATCGGTTAAACTTTTTTCTTTGTTACTTTGATTTTTCACTTTATTTATTATTTAATATCTAGGATTATTAGAATAATAATTAAGTATTGCATCACTGCTTTTATTTATTTTTTTGGGCCTATTTTTAATTATTTTATTAGTGTCAAAAGTGATGTCCATATTCAAATATCTTATAACCTTATCTGTGGATAATTAAGTTGTAAACTTAATTATTTTATATCTATTACTTAGTAAATTTAACAATTATGTGCATTTTTTTTTTGTTATGATCAATAAATTAATCATATATATATTTAGAGACTATAATTGGTTTTACGTCCAGTTTTTCAATACGTTCTGCAATAATTTTATTTAAACAGCATCCACATAATTCTAAAGATAATCTTCCTCAAATTGCTAACCCATGTAATTATTTATAAAAATTACTATTAAACTTTAAATAATTATTCATTGCGCAAAACTTTATTCTCTCGCCATGTACAAGTTTATTTTTAATTTTTATATAATATTTAATTACGTTCCAGTTTTCTTCTATTATTTTTGTGCAGTATTCAATTGGAACATTCGTAAAATTATTTTGTTCATTAAAACTAATAATTATGTCATAATCTATGTTTTTAATCTGGGTTCGGCTAATATTTATTAGCCGCTGATCCCATTTTTTTATAATTTCTCAACGTATATATTAATTTTATTAGCTAGCTCAATTTCTGGGTTTATTTGTACTTTTATGTTTATTTTTACAGTGTTTTTATCTTCTATAAACTATTCGTTTTTTTGGAAATTTTTATTTTGCGTTAACTTTATTTTATTTTACAGTGCCATTACTTGAGAGAACAAAATAAAATCTTTTATTAAAATGAGGAATTTTTACTAAATTGCTAAATTACTTTAGCATTATTTTAACTTAAATATAATTAATTAGATTTAAATTAAATTACGGTTGACTTGATTTTTTTTTTTTCAACACCGAAAGAAACGATGAATAAAATTAAATGATCAAAAACTGCTTAAATAAATAGCCGTGGAAAACAGGTCAGCAGATGTGCTCATAGAATTTGGGATTTTTTGAAAATCCTTTATCTCATGTCGAAAGACCGACAACTGCCGAATATACCCGGACGCGAATAATCGACACTTATTGCCATAGTTCGACATTCGCCTGTTGTACGACCACATGATGCGTCGAACTATGTTCGCCGAGCATTCAGGTTTGTTCGTAGCATCGTGTAGCACCGGCTAAAGACGAACGTTCGATTTCCATACGATTCCTTGCTAATACATTGCATAGTATAGGGAAAGGATTAGAGAATCAAATAAAAAAAAAATTAAATTAAATTAAATTTAAATTTAATCCGCTTATTATCATATTCATTATGATTAATTTTAAAGCAGCGTATGAATTAGGTATAGATTCACGTATTCGTTACTTAAAAGACATAACTTTAATAATGAGAACATTCCTGATCACTAATAGGAAAAAAATAATTTGTTACTACTTTCTCTTGTCTGTTGCCAACAGGTCTTTGTTAGTCGTTTGTTGATGCTAAACAGGGCAGATCCCCTTCTTCGGGATAAAGTTAGTACACCCCAGCCGTTTCGTTTACGAGGAGATTTATTGTTATACTAGCAACATGTTCCCTATAAACTGAAAATGGAACAGAATGGCTCCCACCATTCCTTGTTCGCTGATTACAGGAGTGAAAAATCCAAAGCACAAATATAAATAGAATGTATGAAAGTAAAATAATAGAGACTTAAAGTACGGAGGAACGATATTAATATATTAATTATATTTATAAAATAACGATATTTTATAATTAACAAACAAACAGTATATACAATATATATATATTTAAATTTGTAAGGTTATGGGATTTTTTTTTAATTGAAGAAAAGAAATAAGCGTTTAACGATTACTATTTTGCATAGAAATTTAAAAAAAAATAACAGGGTTTTCATGTCCAAACGTGATTATAGATATTTAATAACGAAATGTTAATAACGAAATTTTGGGTACATACAGTTGATAGAGATTTTAAGTAGTGATCCAACATTTTTATGGGCGTTAGAAAAAAATTTAGGACTTTTTTCGATAGCCTAGATTTATTTATTATGATTATTAAGTATATCTATATGAAGAATAAGTAATCACTACTAGAATTACAAATACCTATGGCCAATTTATTATTTTGAAAATACTCCAAAAAAAAAAATCATGATTAATGAATCATTTTGTATAAGGTGTAAACTAGATGATAAACGAAAATGTAAAAAAAAAAAAATAATGATATTAATAAAAATGCATGTATTTGCGTGCACATGTTTAGAATTCTTGATTTAGATTTTTTTGATCACGAAAAATAATGTTTATATAATACAATTAGCAAAATTATAAAATTTATTTTAAACAAAATTGCTTAAGAATTAATCC
Source organism: Rhaphigaster nebulosa (assembly GCA_948150685.1). Classification (NCBI taxonomy): domain Eukaryota; kingdom Metazoa; phylum Arthropoda; class Insecta; order Hemiptera; family Pentatomidae; genus Rhaphigaster; species Rhaphigaster nebulosa. The sequence goes on from OX411307.1 coordinate 137,297,592, forward strand.
CCAAGGATAAAAATTTAAAATTAAATATTTATGTTTATAATAGGGAATGATAGATGAATATACGTGATCTGTTGATAACTATTATGAAAAGTTTACATTAGTTTTTCGTCAATCATTTTTCATTTTTAAGGTCATGTGGGTGAGTCACATCTATTTTCACACTCCTCTTTTACTTTTAATAATATGTTGTTACAAATTGCAATATATATATACATATATATATATATATATATATATATATATATATATATATATATATATATATATATATATATATATATATATATATATATATATATGCGTTCATAATCTTACACTTAATTTAAAATTCTGAATGTAGGGTTTTCATTTTTACGTAGATTTAAATTCCTCCATCGGGGTGTTTTAAGACGTTTTTGGTGTAATTTTAAACGCTCATAGCTCCGCTTCTATAAATGCTAGCAATCAAAAATTGGTATCATTTAACAGAAAAAATGTGCCATTAGAGATTGAAAAATAATTTTTGGATTTGAACATATGGTGGAATTGAGGGAGTTGAGTTTTGAGTTGATGACTTCACCGCTCACAACAGTATTATTTGCAACATATGAGTGGATCTTCATTCACGAGAATGCTATTTTATAATTATATATTCTTCTTTGCAATTCTTATTACTTGCATCCTATTCTATGTTCCCATTGGATCGTACCAACTAAGAAAAATTTATATTCCCTTTTTTTCTTTCTATACGTAAACGTGTTTCGGCTATAAGAAAGTATTTAAAAAGATTAGTTTGTCTTATGCAATGAATTAGTATAGTTTTTTCAAACTCAGAACAAAATTATGAAATATTGTCTTCGTTGCTGCATTCAAAAATAAACATTTCTTTCAGTACAATGCCATAACATTGTATTCCGCCTTCGTTGAAAAGAGCCCCTACATGATAAGGCCCCGACCTTCACTGATAAGGAACCAATGGGGATTTCTTTTTCTTTTGAGCGTGCGAAGCAAGCGGTAGTCCTCAGCGGTTCTATATTAAACAGTTGTAATTTAAATAATCACTAATAAATATATGGTAAGAATTCTCAGCAACGTCCACAGCCTGATATTAAGTGTAAAACACCGATAATTAATAGCAATTTATCAGCAACTAAAGCAATCTAAATGGTTTCTTGCAGTTGCACTGTTTACACGCCTTGGTTACTGCATATTTAAAAGTTTTTGATTGCATATTGGTCGGTAATATTTCTGGATTTTCTGCAACATAAATAAAACCGGCCATTTTTTCATATCGCACAAAAATAAGATGCATCGTCTGAAGGGCTTATGTTTATGATTAGAACATATTTGTTCCATACACAGAAATTTAATTCGGTGCATTGAAATTTATTTTCTCATAGCATTGCAAGGTTACTTTGAACAATTCCATGTATAGTGATCTTCCCAACTGTTTATGATTGATTCTCTGAAACAATGTGAAAAATTGTACCCCTCGTACTTTACATTCGGCTGATTTATTTCTTCCTTTATTTATTTATTTACATAGCCCACTAACATGAGTTGTGCCCAATGACAGATGGTCATTCGCTCTAAAATGAGCGAATTTGAATCAAATTTCAGAATCAAATTTTTAATTTTGATTCTGGAATAATCTAAACTTTGTCTCGGGTGTATGTTATCATTACCGCCGCATTATTGTTTTTTTTTTTTTTTCCATGCACGGAAGTATAATCTATTTTTCGCGGAAGTTTCTCCATAGATGATATAGTGGCCTAAATAAAATTACTAAGCTACTAAGCAGCCCTGCAAAGAAAACCCCGGCATTGCCCAATGGTCCACCTTTCACTTTAGCAACAGCAGCCACATACAATTGACGTATTTTCGGTTAGTATTTTTTATTCTTATCATTACCGCTCCTGAATTATTTATCTTATAGAATTGCTTCGAAGTTTGTAAAATGAATTACATTTTTTTTCTTTTAGCAAATCCTAACAGAAAGGCATATTGTTTTTTTATATAGCTCAATTAATTTTACATTGGTAGGCTCTCACAGTTCAAATTATCATTACCACTCCTTCAGTCTTCTCATTACTGTCACAATTTCATTTTGAGGTGATAACGAGGTGGTGATGTGGTAATGAAAACCTGATTGAAAATGAATTACTTCATCGATTTTTATCAAAGATGCAATCAATTGAAATTACATCTCCGATGTCTTATTGTCTTAATTTTATTAATGTGCTAAAATTATTTTTAATCACTTCCAAAAAATGCAAATTACAAAACATTCAACAGCATGCTGGGCGTTACCGGTTTGGATTAATTCTTCATTAAAGGGTTGGAAAGTATGTTCTTCATTACAGCCCACAGATCTCATGACCGTCACACAAACAAAAAAAAAATTATTATCATTACCGCCACTTCAAAAAATTAAAAATTTTGAATTCCTGGCCCAGAATTTGATGTTCAGCTCTAAACTGTCCTAAAAATCATAGGTTAGTTTCTCTAGATCACTCATGAATTTTTTTTCCAGATTTTTTGGGAAGAGTTCACTAACACGCTTTTTTTGGAGGCATATTTGTAAGCTGAGAATCACCCATATATTAGTTTTCGAAGATGATCCACTTAAAAATGAAACTAGCCATTTTCTCAATTACGTCATAGAAAATCCCTGAGAAAAGCATGATGCTGCCGTTAACCTCCCTCCTTTCTTCCGCCCCCCCCCCTCCAAAGCGGGGTTTTATCCTAAGAAGGTAATGTTGTGCATCTGGTGGGATTGGAAAGGGGTCCTTTATTATGAGCTTCTTCCCCACAATCAGGCCATAAATTCCAGCCTCCTGCGTACAACTGGAAAGGTTAAAGGTTCCAATGGAGGAAACTCCAGCCCTAATATCTCATTAATGACCCGACAAAAATTAATTGAATTTGGCTGGGTGTCCTTCCCCTCCCGCCCTACCCAACCTATCCGCCTGACCTTGCACTGTTAAATTTACACCTATTCCGGGCGATTCATAATTAACACTTTCGTATTACAGATCGACGGTAAAAGTGCGATGAAGTACAAGTATCATTTGCTAAAAAAGGATAGACAATTTGGGATAGACATAATAATAATCATTATATAATCACAATATTACAATTATTTCGACTAGAAAGGAGTTGCGTTCTAGCAAAAATACCAATCTCATTTTTGGTATTGTCAGAAAAAATTGGAGCTCTTTTAATGTAGTCCGACAAATATGAAGAAGCACTGAAGACGACGTGCACATTTCAGATACAGTCAGTCTTTAGAGAACTTGGTTTTATGAAGCTCATAAAAAGTTTCAGCTTGGTAGATAATTATTTGCCGACTTTTTGTAACCCGACTATAACGATATTATCCTTTAATATACCTCAACGGACTTATAAAGCAGTGAAATACTAGTGTCTTTATTTTATGATAGATATTAAAATGGATAATTTTTATTTGTAAGCTTCATACGATAACTGTACGCCAATTCCCAGAATTATATCATGCCATTTTCTGTTATCCATCCATCCATCCAGTAAGAGGATGCATGGTCTCCTTGCAGCCATTTCTTTTTCCATATCTACGGCTTTCTGGGAGGTAACATTTTCGTGCCACACCGATCAAAAATCGTCCATTTTTTTGTTAAAAATGTACAATATTTTTAATATATGTTCCAACAAAACATCTAATAAGATTTCTAGTATACAGTGTACGTAGAAACCCAATATATATTTACTTATCACCTCATTGAAAATAGTTTTTCTCTCTTTCTCTCTAAGGTTACAGTAAAAAAAAAATAAAAAAATAAATAAGAATACTCTTTCTCAAACTTAATCATCATATGCTACAACTCGTTTCTGGATTTGAACAACTCATATAAAATTAGCATATTTTGGATATTAGATTAGGCGTTCTTAAAAAAGAAAATAATGATTTTATTGTTATGATTTAGAATCTCTGTTATATTGCATGTGAGCTCTGATCAATTTAAATATAAAGTGTTGAAAGGGCACTCTTGAAAAATGTAGTTCTAAGTGCTTAAGTTCTAGTTGGCATTAATTTATTTTATTAAATTACGTATTTAAAAAAAAAACTATATTTATTATTATTGAAAATAATTAAATTAGAAAAGACCTAGAATCTATTTATATAACTACAAAACAGGCATGAAAGGGATTGGTCAACACTACATTGATATTCTAAATAAATTGCATTTTAAATAAGTAAGGAAAAATAGGAAAATTATAAAAAATCAAAAATTCGTAAGATATTTTAAATACCAGATTTAAGCAACATTTTGATTAAGCATTATGGACTAGAGAAATCCTAGTGAACAAAATAGAATTGGATACAGTGTATTTTTAGATGTATTTGCGATTAAAATTGGAAATTATATATTGTTATAAATTTAAAAATATTTGGTCAAAACTTATCAATAGTAGTTCGATTGATAAATAATGTATAGTAAAATTTTTTTAGACTAATCAAATGACAATTAAGATCTTTCTTATGCGAAAATTAAGTCGTTTCTTAATGAAGAATGGTGTAAATTAATTGACGGTATGGAAAATAATTAAATTCCACAAAATGAAGGTAATTAATTAATAGATGTCTTATTAATTCTTGATTTGACTATTTCTAAATTGTTTTATTTATTTGTTTTTTATATAATGAAGCGCGCTTGTACCATTTATTGTGTTGTATATTTTTGTGGTATGATTTTATTAATAATAGTTATATTATTTTTATATGGATGTTTTTGGAATAGATAAAATTAATGTGAAATACCTTATTTGTTTGTGCATGGCAGGCTTGAAGATGATGAGCAAAGTGGATCCGAAACTATGCCTGATGTGATTAAATAAAGAACATAGTTAAGAAAGGAAGTTTAAAAGAGTTATTATCCTGGAAATATAATAATATAAAACATTTATTACTATTGTTATTTATCTTTATCTTTTTATTTTTTCTTGTACTTGTTTTGGTGATAAGATTTGCGAATTTAAATGTACCATTTGGTTATTTTTATAATTTTTGTATTTCTATAAAAGCTGTATATGAAGTAATGAAGCTGTAAAGGGTAGCTGGAAAAGAGAAATATTGGATGGACGAAAGTGTAATAGATGGATTAAGATAAACAAAAGGAAAAAAAGAACAGATTTAATATAATTGGAATATGTAGTTTGATAATAAGATTGTATTTAAATAGATAGTTAAAATGAAATGAAAAGAAAAAGTGTTTATATTATATCTAGATATAGATTGATAAGCGTGCTGTGTAATACAGCAACTCAACGTATATCACGTTTATAACGTATAGCACTGCTTGTAAATAAAATATTTCTATAGTTGCAACGAAATGAACATTCAATATAAAGAATATTAACGTATTAATCCAATCCATGGGGAAGAACTCTCTTAATTCAGTTGCTGAGAATTCTTGATAATAATTTCAAGAAAGCGTTTCAAAAATTCAAACAAAAGCCTGGAGGGCAACTTTAGAAAATCTTTTGTCTGCATTCGACAAATTTTACCAAATTATATTATTTTTATACCGTAATCCTGGAGGGAGTTAGTGTAATAATAGTTAATATAAAATTAATGAAGGTTCGAGATTGAACCCTGATCGATACACTATCATTATAAAGCTATTAAAATCACATTAAGCCCTGGGGTCTCCCATTAGATCTATTGTTCGGCTCGGGCTGCCCCCCCCCCCCCAATGGGGATAGTGGTTCGACAAAAAAAACATCGCTACAAATTAACCTGGACCACCTTTTTACTCCACGAGGCGATCCTAAGTTCAATACCTGATTTGCTTTTATCTCTTGTTGTACCATTACAAATGCTCCATTAGCAGTTTGTTTTATTAAGATTTTCTTTTCGAGCAATTTGTCTTTTCAGTTTTGTCTTACAGGTGTTTTTATATGATTCGGGTGGTAAAACTTTCTACCGCATGCTTAACGTAAACTAGAAACTACTAAGCCATAAGAGTTCCTCGTAAATAGAAAAAGGTAAGATGGGATTTATAATTGCGGACAATTTTAACGGTTTCGGCTATCTCTCAAGTCTATAACATGTTTACCTGTTAATGCATTAAAAAAAATTTCAACTAATACTTATACTATATTTCATCGTTTATTTACCTGTATATCTACTTTACGTTGATTACATTACAGTATAATTCATATTAATTAGAGAATATTTTATTTTAACTATTAATTATTTATTATGCTTGTTTTCTTATCAAAGCCATTTTAATAAAAATTATCATAGTGGGAGTTTTTTTTTTTAATTTAAGTTTTTTAAAAGAGCTAAAATATATATGGACGTAAGCATTATTAACTGTAACAGAAAAACATGTTTACGGAATTGATAATGGCAACTTATAGCCAATAGTGGTAGTGGAAAAAAAAATTACTGGTGACTATTATCTTATATTTTAACACTAAAATATTTATCAATGAATTTATGAAAAACACATGCACACCTTTTTAAGGAAGAATAAATTTTCTAAAATTTGAGTCCTAATAGACCTCTGTACTTTAAAAAATACCCGAGATACACATAAAAAAAAACAGCATTATTTTTCGAAAAACATGAATTCACAATAATGAAAACTACAATTCCTACGAAAAAAAATCGTTATAAATTACTTTAAATTGAATTCAACTAGCTTCATTTTGAGCACTCATAGATGTCCGTATATCGAACATTCTCTGAGATATCAAACTTTTCTCAAGATGATTCATTCATAATCGTGTAAAAATATTTTGTGTGCTGCTCTGAAGAGATGAAAATACCTAATATTAATCATATTTCACTATCTGAATTGATAATCAATTGTTATTAATTAAATCATGTTGAAATAGACCAAACAGGTGCACGGCGACAAAAGTTGTGAAACTGTTCACCTCCAAACTATATATTTATCGGTTTTATTTGCATTATATTGATTTAATACTAATATAGTGAGTTATATTTTATTAATTTGATTTGAAAATACAATGTTTTGTATTTAATGTTTAATGTTTTGCAATTAATTTCAGCCATATTATTAATTTTTTCCTGGCAATGTCCGGCGTTGAATCAAGCATTTGTAACTCCTCAGGATTTTATCCAAATTTAGCATAACTACGACCTTTGGAAAGCTGAATATCTGACCTCTAACCCATACCAATAACTTTTATATTTTATGGATTCATAAGGGAGAAAAAGTAGTGTGAACTAAATAAAATTCAAACATTTTATTTTATATCTCCGGTTTTGAAGTGTCGGGTTTTTTCCATTTCGCGTATGTAATTTATAGGACCCTGAACCATCCTTTTAGTTTCGTATGGAACGGTGGAGTCGTGTTGCAGTTATCGCAAATTTTGTGAGAAAAACAAATCGAAGCTCGGGCCTTATGAATTATGATTTTAATCATTCATAATAAAGATGGATAATACTGATTGTATTTAATTTATTTTTATTTAAAACAAAAATATTTATTGAAAATATCACTAAGTGATATAAAAGCTCTAGAAAATAAATTATTATAACAGAACTTTTTTTAATAAATAATTATCTGTATTATAAACTCACAATTAAAATCCAAAAATATATCTACTTATTACCGCAAATCGGTGAAAACAAGAATCAAATGAAATTAAATCGCAATTTCAAATAACAAGCACGGCAGTATTTTTCACACCATGGTGGGAGAATTGAGACCACTGTCAAAATGTTTTGCTATAAAAATTTTTTTTAATTCACGAAAATTACGATAATTTCAACACGACTCCATCGATGCATTACGAAACCGACCTCCGTAAACAAATCAGAACTGGAGATATAAAATAAAACGCTTGAAGATTAATTATTGTTGAAATTTTTAGACTAACTTCGCGGCGCTACTGGTCAGCGTAACCATTGGACTCCCGAGTATTCAATTGGGGATATATTTTTCTGTTTGGATAATTTTTTTTTAGCTTCTTGATGGGAGATGGACTATTTCTGGTCGATACTTTTCTGTCCTGATGATGTCTGAATTTGCGAAACGTTGACGTTCCAGTCATTTGAGAGACTAGAATCTTTCTATGATGTCCTCAAGTTAATAATATGTTTTGTTTTTTCTGTATAAAATTAATATGACTGGTTTTTCATAAAAGTTTTCTTTCTATTGTTAAGGTTTCTCTTTATTTATTAGATTAAGAATGATAAGAATATGATTTAGAATAATAAGCTGGATGAAGTTGTTGACACAGTTTTGGAGAATAATATACCGTAAGTGAGAAACAACCAAGACCAATTGGTTATCGGTATAGTTAATAATTAGTTGATCTGAAGAACTGTTTAAAATGTAAGAGCGTGGAGAGAGAGGGAGGGAGAGAGAAAAGACGAATTAAATAAAAAAAACAAAATAAAATTTTAAAAAACCCTAAAAGGTTTTTGAAAAAGTGAAGTGTGGCAAAAAGTCCAAGATCAGGTTTAATGTGAATTGTGTCACCGACGGAATCTATTAATTGGACCGGTGGCATCCGAGTTTTTCCATCGAGCACAGCATGCCTCTACCAGCTATTAGCAACAGAGGAAAAACTATTGGAAAAACGATAATGGAATGATATTAAATTCTATCACGGAGCAGCTTCAGCCTCTTTAAGATAGGTCGAATACCTTCGATTGGTAAGTATGTCAGAAGGGATCAAGATGCTGTGAAACTTTGTCTGGTCTACGAGTTTATCTGAAAATGGCTATTTTTTTTTTTTACACTTTATAATGCTTGATCATGTTATGAAAATGTCAATAGGCGGTAATTAATAATGCCAAAAATGATTAATGAATTGTAGCACCTTGCTCCTATTATTTCCTATCCCCTAAGGGTTATTAGCTAGGGCTTGAGCTATAAAATCAATTAATAATCGGTCATTTATAATAAATGACCGATTTCATTTTCGCGGAAACCCCGATGTCCATCGTTTCATTAATATAATTGTTACTCGCGAAGAAGAGAAACCTTAATGGGCGCATTGGAGAAAACTTAAGTTCCGAAAGGTGCTCACTCTAATTTTGAATTTCGAAGGCATTATTCATTATGAATTCAGTCAGAACTTCATAGTGTCTAATTACCAAGAATGTATGATGTTTTGACTAAGCGTGTCAGGCAGGATTATTAAACTAATATGGGGTTTTATTTCTACAAGCTAATTTCAGACTCCTTCTTACACGAAAACATTTGAATTGGTTTGATTTTCTCCTTCACCCTGCTTAAAGTCCGGAGTTAGCACATTCAGACTAACATCTGTTACTGCCAATGGCGCTAACTTCCAAGAAAAACCTTCGATTCTCAAGACGAGCTTCAAAATTGAGTTGCGGAATCCTTCCGATGAAAAACCAAAGAGTGGTTCTGTGAAGGAATCCGACAGCTGGTCTCGAGATGACAATAAACAATATAACACAACGGCATATTAATAAAAATATACAAGAATGTGTACAAATGTTTTAAAAAATGAAAAAAAAAAATGTGTTGAAATAAAATTATTTTTAAATTAGCAAGAAAAATAGTATTTTTTTTTAAGACTCATCCCACTAATATATATTACGTATTTCTTTTCTTACAAATGCGGATATAGTAGGATTTTGAAAAGTATTACTCTTGAACTCAGTATTGCATGATGCAGTCTGAGAAACCTGTTTGTTGTCTAGGATTCGTCCCCGATACGGAATGTCACACGTTTTTCAGCCTTCACAAGAACTATTAGAAGCTCTGATTTCCTTGAATGAAATTCGAATAAGGTTCCCTGAGGGTTTACTTAGTAGGATTTTTTTTTCTTTTCTTTTTTTAAAATATTTCTTTTTCTAGGCAGCATAAATAAGAATAGGTGTCTATTGATGTTTAAATTACAAAAAGAAAAAAAAAAAACTGTAGTGTATTCAAGATTCATTTATTTATCGTTGAATGCTGGTCAATGAGTCTAGTAACCAAAAAGGCTCGGTAAAGTTGGGTCGATCCTGGCCTGTGAAGATTTCATCCAGTAGAATAAAATTCGACCTAACTAAAATAGGATGGTAAAGTCTCACCTATGTGGGGAATGTATGTAATGACAGTAATCCAAATAAATTGTAAATTCATGATTATTTGTTTTTGAAAGTAAGATTCTCTTTCGAAGCCAGGAGATAATATTGTCTCGATATTTTTTTTCTTTTATGAACACAAGCGAAGAATGATTCACTGTTTCCACTGGTAACTGAATAGTAAGTTTTCAGCATTTTTGCAAAAACTCCGCTTTTTATAAAGTTTTAATTCCAACCTCATCGCGGTGGAGGGCAATTTTATAATTTCCCGATGCCGTTGTAACATCTTTAGAAAACTTCGGTCGGTCAAGGATTGTAAAGCCGATCTGATAATCAATAGACCACCTCATTAGTTAAAAAAAAAAAAGGTTTATGCATAATAGTTTTTATTTTCAGGCATCAATATAAGAAACAATCTTATTGACCGAGCGTAAGCCATGTCCTCTTTCAACTCGACCGTCTGACATTTCGTAATAATATGAGTATAATATAAATATTCGAAATAAATATCTTTCTTTTTGTTATGCGTTTACGACCAAAATCGTAGTTGGATTTTTTTCAAATTTGTCATTTATATCCCTTGAAGGCATTTAATCCATTTTCCTAGTTTTTTAAACGCAATGACTCGGATGATGAAGGGAAAACAAACCGGATAATTACAATAATTCTGAGGAGATTAAATTACTTTGTAATTTTAAAAAAATTATCAATTCTATAATTTTTTTTTTTTTTGAAAGTGTGACGTGAGTCTTGAATTTGGTAGAGGCATTGAATTATCGACTCGTAGACGGACTCAAATGACATAAAATGGCCTATGTCTTGTGGAGTAAGTCTAATAGGCGAGCGAACTATCGCCTAATAAACTAACTTCATATAAATTTGATTCCCCCTTACCCAATTATGTAATATATAGTAAGGGGAAGTATTGTGATCGTGAAAGTTTTCGAATTCGAGTTTTCAACGGAAACACATATTTTAAGGTCTGATTCCAAATAACCAAGTTTCGCAACAAAGTCTGTGTGTGTGAGAGAGAGAGTATGTGTGTGGTAATTCTAGCTCAAAAACGAATTGTACGAAACCGATATTACACATTTAATGAAATCTTAAGACAAACAGCTTACCTTATATCCAAGATGCCGCTGCAACTTTATCAACAAAATCGACTTACCGGAAGTGGCACTTTATACCATTGGTATTACACTTGTTTACCACTTTCTCGAAAACGGCTCAAACGATTTTGTTTAAACTCGATATATCTATGTACAATGAAATGATCTTTAATATAAGCTGGGCCTTATCCTCGTTGAACTAGTCTGACAGGGCTTAAATGCCGAATTTTCAAAATATCATCCTCTTTTAATTTTGTTTATTTGAAATACTTAAACTTCTCTCATTGTTAGCTGGAATTGAAAATGGATAAATATAGACAATGAAAGAATTTTATAATTAACTAAAGGAGAAATATTTTCTCACGTTGAAAACAAATTTCCGGAAATAAGAGTAGTTATATGAGGTAGATGTATAATATATCGTTGGAAAGCTAAAGATTTTAGAAAAAAAATTATATAACATATAAAGTCGCAGAAGGTAATGGAGAGTAACGAAAAATGTATAAACCTAAGTGACTGTGGTACATAATAATTTCTATTGTTATATTATTTAATGAAAAATAAATGTTTCCATGGAAACGTAATGGAATTTCTATAGATACTAAATATAAACTTTTAAAATTTATTTCAAATAGAGAGGTAAGTGAAAGTTGTGTGATGGGCGCACCAGATTTCTTATTTAAAGGTAAATTACGTAAAGAATTTATTTACACCCCGATGGAATATATTTTATTAAGGATATGTGCCCGATGTTCCATAGACGCCCGATCTGAAGATCACGAGGGCAGGTGGGGTAGATGGAGCCCCGAAGCAGACAATAAGAATTAGTTGACTAGATCATTGTATAAGTCGGTCCTAATGTTTGGCCCGTAGGCCCGAAACTGATGATAGCTAAGGATGAGTGTAATTATATTCGCATCAGTCGGTTGGCCGCTCCACTCTAGTGCAGTACCTCTGCCTCATTGATTAAGGCAATATCTCAAGGGTATCGCTTGGGGCCGATTACTGCCTGACGTCCTACATGTCTTAAACCTTCCATCACCGCAGCTGTACCACTCATGTATCGGCCCACTCTTCCTTTCTAGAGGAATCCTTTCTTCAATCCTATCAATCACTGTGGAGATTACCTAGATCCTGCTCCCAGGGACCAGATCCAAGACATTTCTTCATCTTCTTCCTGGGCCTCTAGTCTATTATCCCAGTCTACCATATAGGATGATGTGGGGTATGTGCGTTTTCGGGCTGCTTAATTGTCTCGTTACATTCAATCATTAAACTAGTAAGAACTGCCCTTTACGGAGCATGAAGACTAAGCACTGATCTATCAGAAATCTGCCACGAAAGCTCGCTAAGATGGAGTATAACGAGTTATAAAAATATTAGTTTTAACCTGTAAATAATGTCGTGCATTTCAACTTTTGCAGCACAGCTTTATTGGTGTTTATCTACCAGTACGCCATTTTTTGTTTGCCTAAAGCGGAATCTACAGAAGCTGTTATTCGAAATACTTTATGATTCACATTTTTTCTCCTTGACAGTTTTCTATATTTTAAGCGCTTGTCCGCAGTCACTCAGCAAAACATGATAGTAGGGGCAATTGCAGACCTCTGTTGTGTGACTCCTCTGATAGTGTGCGTCGTGTACATTTACCCATACTATCATGCTTTGTCGAAACAACCAGAAACTAGTGAATAAAAACAAAAATTATTTTTTCAATGCACTCAATCATACTCCTCATCCCACTTTCATAACGCAATGAATTTCAGACAATCTTTAACTTTTTTCGATGTTTACACCAGCATAATAATCATCCGGAAACCGAACTATTTTGCACTTGCCACAACAAAACCGCTCCTTCTTGAATAATGAATCTTCCAGATATCCTGTACGCACTTACCCCTTAAGGCAGGAGCAATTGTGTACTAAGCACTAATCAATTAATTATCAATTTCGTCAAAATGGACATAGTTGAAACGTAGGCTTGAATGCAATATCTAAACATAATCGTCTAAAGAACATTTTCAAAAAAGAGAAAAAATTTAGGTTCAAAAATAAAACTTTTACTGTCCTGTAAAGTCGAACTTAGCAAAATTCATAGCGCACTTGCCTCACATTATCTAACCATAAAAACCTAAACTTTTGTGATATATTTTATTTGAATGTGAATTTTGATAGGCAGTGAGATGAAGATAGTAAAAGAAAAAAAATATATAAAAATTTAGCAGTAATAAACATGGAAGTAATAAACAATGGAGAAAAATGTTATTTTAAAAATATTTTAATATGAAAATCATCCCTAACGACTAATTCCTATTGCATGAGAATTCTTCCAATGTAAATTGATCTGTTCATTTGCAATATTTGCAGCAATATATTAACCTCTTTGCACTTGGATATTGGGAGAATATCTGAGGAATTGTGATAAGTAAAGGTTTCAGTAATATCTCTGGATGCAAGCAAAAGTGTAGGTGCTCTTAGAACATTCACAACAAAAATAAATAAAATTTTATTTTTTAGTTTGAATTTTCATACGGTAGGTTTTAATGGGTTACTCCTTTTTTTTTTTTTTTTTTTTTTTAAGATTTTTAGAGTATTAATCCCTTTTATGCCCACGCTGAAATCAATGAGGAACGCCATTTTTTTTTATCTTACTTTATAATCTTTTAGGAATTTGATTTATTTCATATTCCCGCTGAGACTAACACTAATTTTGAGTGATATAAATACTTTTTCTAGTATTAGAGATAGGCTGTCTGTTCTGATAGCTACTTATTTCAAGGAATATCTTTATTTTTTTTGTAACTCTCTTTGCCCAAAGTTATCTTTTGTTTCAGAGTACTCAGTGAAACAACCGAAGTGATTTTCTAATATTTGATATATATATATATATATATATATATATATATATATATATATATATATATATATATATTACTTTATTTCTTGTATTTAAAGTTATTTGTTTTGTTTTTATTACCATATCAAAATTTTTAAAAAGAAAAATCGTGTTCTGAAAAATAATATCAAATTAAATTGAAATATAAACATTAAAACTCTATGCCAACATTTTTCATGTATTTCGCTCTGATAGAATACCTACAACTTTGTCCGAAACGTGGGCACATATTAAATTAAGTTTTATTTATCAGCGTGTTTTCTTCTCTGAACGCATTCCCCAACCATCTTCTTAAATTTTTACGTATATTCGGAAATTTAAAAAAAAAATAAATATATACCTATTAAAAGAGAAACATACTAATATATTTAAATATTAATGTGGTCCAGTAAGAACTTAGTTGAAAATGTTTCCCAATATGGGTGATACGACTTTAAAGTATTTTATTTCACAACACTAAATTTTTTTCATTTACTTAAAACAGAAAAAAATGTTGACTTTTCATCTATTATCTTTTTATTGTACCAAATAAGATATTAAATATTTTACCTCCAATTACCAGAGAATACCAGATGACTCAAAAATTATAAAAGGATTTTTCTAATTACACCCAAATAGATTTGTCTTAGTATACATACGGTGGTCAAAATAAGTATTCGTATATTTAGTTTTTCGAGGAAAAATGTGTTTAGTAATTTATTGAACATCGATTAACTTACGGGCATGATAAAAATTAACAATCCGCATTAATTTTTACAGGTAAAGGAAATTAGAAATCTCGCAATCTAATTAGCAACAAAAATTAAACAACATATCAAAATTTATCCGTATAATATACCTGCTTCTGTCTTTGCGGGTAGAACTTAATCATTTCGAAATACGGCCCACTTTGGGACCTCGTTCAATTCCGATCGTTTGGCCATTTTTTTTTTTTGTTAATTAGGCTAACTCGAATGTGGCATGCTTTGTAAAGAGGTATTTTTACCAGTCTTATTTAATTAGAAAGAGTATTGCATATATATTAAATGCTAAAAGAATTGATTATTTAAACTATCGGTACACAGGGCCAAAAAAAAAAAAAAAAAAAATATCCCGATTACAACTTGGATTTTTGTAATTTTGGTCGAAGGTTAAGATAATGCCTTCAATGTCTGGTAAAGTTCTCCTCAGGAACTGGCGTCGATGAAGGGTAGGACATCGGTCTATTGTATGCAGATATCACAGCCGCTAACATATCACCATCTCTGATCGATGAGTTATTTATACAAGTCTGATGTTCTGGTGTCTTAAACACTTTCGAAGGTACGGTCCATCTACTTTACCTCTGTAAAGACTCGTGATCTAATACTCTAATGCTACCATGCAAGTGAAATTTATAGAAGAATTAGAAAAACGTCTTTATATGCGAAAGGGGTTATAAATGAAACGATTATTTAAAAAGATCAAGAAAATTGACACGTCACATTAGCTGGAGGAATATTAGGAATGAACGCTGAAAACGAAAAAAACTGAAAAAATTCCTTCACGGGAATAAAGTTGGAGAAACGATGCTTTATAATCGATAAAAAAAAACCTATTATCGTTGTTTCGCAAATGAAGGTGTGAATGATATTACTATCACGCAAGTGACACCAGATCACTAAAAAGAAAACGCGAACAAATTTAAAGGAAATTCTTGTAGTACTGAACACTTGAACTAAACAATATTTGAGTAAAACACACTGTGATCGAGCAATGCTCGGATATTATTATTTTATTTAAATAGTTAGAGTGGATGAAAACAAATATAATGTTGTATAGTCATGTATTTCGCCATAATTTTACTTCTTAAATAGAAACACAATAAAAATGTATATACCTTACAACACAATCATGACATATGACATTTATAACGCTGGGTAACGAAAAAGTACTTTATTTTTTTGGAGGCATAGGTATTGGAGGGAATTAAGATACATCAAATATACTAAAGTATACGACGTAAAATTACTTTAAATAGACCCTTTTTTTCTTTTTTTTTTAATAAAAAAAAAAATAAGCTAGGTTCTCATTTGATTAATTTTATTTAATTGTCATTCATAATTCTTTTCCTATTGTAAAATAATTTTTTTTGGTATATTTAAATAAATTAATAATAACAAATTTAGAGCTTCCCAACCTATATGATTATTATTAACACGTTTCGAAACTTACACTCTTTTTCCTCATCAGGGATAAATAAACAAATAATAACAGTCTTTTAGTTTAAATAATTTCCTCCTCAAAAAAAAAAAAAAAAAAAAAAAAATTCGTTTAACTTCAAGTATAAGTGTATGTATTGCCTTTATTTTGCAGACTTTAGTCAAATCATATCTAATAATTTTCTCGTATTCAGATGACTAGTATAGTCCTGATTCGACTCTGCATCGAAAAATCACGGTTGCCCTGTGTAATCATTATAGAAGTTCAAAACGATAAACGAAACACTTCTTCCGTTTTTTTTTTTTATTCGTTCAAAGTTAATTTTACTGTCCTTTCTATTATACTCAAATATTTAATTTCATATTTCAGAAAAATTAAAATTAAAATAAATGATGGCAAAAAAATATTTTTTATAATAACAATAGACAGGATAAATTACCGCGAATCGTTAGAACAGTTTAGTGGCACGTGTGTCCCTCTTGTTTTTTTTTTTTTTTTACCATATAATAGTTTTCCATGCGTAAAGGATCACTTCAATCAATGTCTGAGGTTCAAGAACTCTTATTTAGAAAGTTTATGCAAAAATCCTTCCGCAGGACTTCCAGATCCATAGTTGCTTAGAAAAAAAAAGAGATTAGAACGATATTTTTCCTTGCATGCATTTTTATATTAAACTTTTGACTTTTGTCTGGCGCTTCTTAAGGCATCGAGGTGTAAAAAGATCCAGTCGACAAGATATATAAATGCATTTAGGCGCATTGCCAATAAATTTCTATTCTAAAGTAAGAACTCAACATAATGAACACATTATGAATATGAAACTTTTTTTTTCAGACCACGACAAAGCTTTGAGCGATCTTGATTTCGGAAGAAAAGTATAGATTAAAAAAAAAATCCATCATTTGCTCCAGAAGCTCAGGAAAAAAATACAGCGATGGACTTGGAATCATAGACAATGGACTTTGAACGAATGCTCAGGTCGTTTGATTGTAGTCAAGAATCCGTTTACACGACAGCCAGGCTACAAGACAAAGAGGAGAAAGTTTTTTTTTTTTTTTATAACTTTAAAGGTTCAACTCATTAGTAAGGACCATGGATTTTTTATGATTACTCAAAAGTTTGATTTATATCTAGAAAAAAATTTTTTTTTGCTCTTACTACTAACTACAAATTAAAAATTAATAGTATAGATAAATTGCTCGAATTATTGATGTAATTATATTAAATTAATGCCGGTACCGGGATTCGAACTCTTTACACCTTTGGGTTAGTGAGTGGGTGCGTAAATCCGCTCGGCCACGCCGGTCCCCTAAATATATATATATATATATATATATATATATATATATATATATATATATATACATATATTGTGTATGTGTGTGTATGTATGCACATATACATATGTATGTGTTCACATCGGCTCAAACGCATTTAATGGAATAAAGGTTGATATGAGAGAAATATTGTAGAGTGCGACGTTTTCTTCCAGAATGTACCCATTATTTGACACTTTGAGGCCGCGTACACGCTTGGAACGCATCCAAACTGTGGGATTCGCAGATGACCCTTATCTTTATAACATCATTTCACAGGGTAAAAAAAAAAGTTAAAAGGAACGCTGCGAACCGAATTGGATTATCTTTAATTATTTTTTAATAATTATTTAGCATTTATTAGGAAAAATGCTGTGCCTCGTATTTTTTTCACATTTTTACTAAAATGGAGGTAAAAAAAAAAATATGCACCAGAATGTATCATGTTCTTATGACAAACATCAGTTTGGACGCGCGTCATGCTCGTACGAGGCTTCAATGTGTCAAATAATGGGTATATTGCATAAGAAAAGTACGCTCTACAATATTTTCGTCTAGTATTTTTATCACAGACCAACCGTATTTCCGTAAACGCTTTTGAGCCCTCTGTAAATCAGCACTCTGAATATATATATATATATATATATATATATATATATATATATATATATATATATATATATATATATATATATATAAATATATATTCATATATATATACAATTTTTTTTTTTAAATAAAGCTATGTGAACACGAAGCTTCTATATCGTTACAGCCACCGACGTTGAACCCAGTCAAAACCCAAATTTGCACTTGTTCCATGAGTTGATAAAGACTATGTGAGAGTTTTGAATTCTTTGCAAATTGGAGTGCAATCAATTATGATTTTTTCAATCGTTCGGTTTTTTTTCTTCTACGTCATGTTTACCGAGAAATATTAAAAAAAAAAATAAATAAAATAGATTCTAGTTCCCCTCTACGCAATGCAGAGTTCGTTAGAATTATCTTCGAATCCGGGAGCATTTTATGATTTTTAAATATGCCTACTCATTAAAATTGTCTTTAGAGGATCGATAAGTGAGAAGTTCGCGTCTTTGCATTGCCGTAGTCTATCAACAAAACAAAATAAAAACATAAGCCATATTTTGTTTTTATTAAACCAGCTGCTAAACAAACCTCCATTGGTGGTATCGCTTAACTCAGGCCTGCTTGGCAAATGACCAGCTTTTGTTGGACGCCTTCTCTCCATTGAAAGTCAGCATACCCATAATAGTTTTATGATACCAATTATATTTAATGATGTAATAAATTCAAATAACCACAAATTAAGATGTGATTAACAAGCGGAGTTTATTTTCGTAAAAAAGAATTTCATTTATGATAATTCTCGGATCTGACAATTTTAATTCATTTTCCCGATAGTTTCGAATATATTTTCAAAAGAAATGAAACTCAGTATAAGGTGGGCTAGAACTTTTGCCGCTATCGGAATCGAACCTCTAGGCTCGTTAAGTCATATTATTATTTCACATAGATAACATTCGATTATTAAAAAGTTAGTAATTTGTAAGACTATTCTGAAACTTATTTGGACCAACATGTTAGGGACAGTTGAAGTTTCGAATGTCGAACGCATCCAATCCTTTCAGTCCGAAATCCTTCGACCGATAGTCAATACTCAATACATACAATACACAAGACTTGAATACCCCGTCTGCTGTAGACCTTCTTCCATCCAAATTTCATCAAAGCCTTACTCATCGTCCCAATCCTTTAGTACAATGCCTGTCAAGCTACAACGGCAGTGATCCCGAGACCTTTTCTAAATATTTATATTTGAATTCTGACAATTGCCAGATTCTCCACTCATGTCCTGAGTGTCTGAAAATAAAACGCCATAACTCAGCCCTCTTTGGCATTCAGTACCAGTGAATTAGGGAAAGAAACGCTAGAATCTCCTGGAGTCCTGTTCTGCCTTACACATGGGAGGAGGGGTACACGGAGTTCATTTTTCTATAATTTATTTTCTCTGTTGTAAATATGGTGTGAATGGATATTTAGATCACAATTATCTATTGCCATTAAATTTGGAAGATTTTTACTGTTTGACAATAAAAAAAGAGGTACCTACCTCTCTCATTAACAGGTAAAAGAACAAGGAACAGTTGTATGCTTCAAGCGGCATATGATCGTACAGTAATCCTGCAGAATAATGCTCTCATTATACCTATCTTGAAAATATACTTATAAAGAAATTATTAATGCAATTTGTATTCGGTATCCAATAGCAGTGTTTTACGCAGAAGGGAGGATCAGGAGATAATAAGCCCCCCCCACCCGATATGTGCAAAATAATATAATTTTCATACCCACCAACATAAGATTTTTATTTTGAGTAATATTTTGGTAATTTTAACGATGGTTTTTAATCTAATTTTCATGCTTATCCTTAAAACGTATGCCATATGTGGCTATTATAGACATTTATGTGATTATTTGCCTTTTTATTATTGTATCCCCCTCACCGATAAAAAATTCTTCGTAGGCCCTAGTCCTATAGGATTTTTGATAACGTGCAGTTGAATCCACGGCTCTCTTCAATGGACCCAACATTTTCTCTTCCAAAGTGTACCTCGTTTTGAGGGAAGGAAACGGGAACCAGTGTCGTTACAGCGAGCTCTGTGCTCTTGTTCTCCGTCAATTAGCTCCTCGAGTAATCGAAGCATCCCCCTCCTCCCCCAACCCAGCATTAAGGACTGGTTCGTTGGAGCGAGAAGTGATAGCGCCGGACGGCCAATAGAATGGAAACATTTAACGGGCCCAACCTGTTCCTCCTACCCATCCTGCAAATCGATTCTCCTTGGCTTTCCCTATGGATTTTTCTTGTAGGAGAAATGTAGCACGAATTTAGTCGTCGTCACTAAAATTCAAAAGTGGCTTTTACGAGTGAAAAGCTATAATCGACTGTACGTGTATTATCACTTAAAGAGTCACTTTATTCGAAATACCTTTATATCTTCGACAATTACCTATCGAAAACAAGAAAAAGAAATGATTTACACACAGAGAGGCATTAAAGTCTGATATGATTTAAAATAAATGACGTTGACATGATGAGGAGTGTAATTTAGTGCTGAAATATTACAAAGTTAATTATTTATCATTTGAGAGAGTAACAGAAAAATGATACAGCAAAATACTCTGGACTGGATGTAAAGGCCGAAGACTATTATGTGGTTACCTAAAGAAATATAAGACTACAGCTACAGACCGGATTCGAACCAGCACCGCTTCTGACTCGAGAATACTGAGGTGACGTCACAAACGCTCGGAAACCACATCTTCGAGTTAAAAAAATTTATGATACATTTTTAGTTTAAAATAAACATGTATAACTGACAAAAATAAAATCTATACCCTCATATGTATTAGGACTTATTATAATAATTGTTTCATTATACTAACAACTTCTAAATTTGTATTTTCTGATATTTTTTTAGGATAGAATAGAATAGAAAATTTACTTTATTCTGTGACTAGGTCCCTTCAGAATAACAAAATTGAACAAATATAAAATAAACCTACAAATCTGGCCAAATAACTACAATAATAGAAGTAGATAAGTTTTTTCTTCAATAGTAATAACAATAAGTAAACAAAAATGAGTTCTTCACATAATAAAAATATACAAGTATTAAAAAAAAAATGAGAAAGAAAAAAAAAGAAGTGAAAAGGTGAGAAAAATGAAAATTATAAATAAATGTCCACTTAAACATCATAAACTTTTGATCTCATTGTTCACCTTAAATTAAATTTTTCTTTGCTTATACAGCATCTGTTTGCGAAGTGAGGAGATGCTGGAAAAGGTGGAATTTGAAAGAGGATAGAGAAGGTGCATGACGGATACTAGAAAGGAGGAAATTCCAGAGAACAGTGGAGTGGGCAAGAAAGGAACTTTCGAATGTTTTGGTTCTGTGGGAGAGGGTATAGAGGCCAGAACGGAGGTTTATATTTAATTTTAAGGGTTTGTTTGTTTTATTGAGTCTTATGGCTTTATTACCTTAAAAATATCTATAGTAAATTAAAAATTCATATTTAATTCTTCAGATCCTAATGGAATTAGATCTTAATTATAGTATTTAATTTGTATTGTTATATATTAGTCTATTATTTTATTTTTTGCTTTTTGTTTTCTGTTTATGCCTAGAGCTATAGCTTAGATATTTGATGGTTAAAAAATGAATGTAAAAAAAGTACAACATTAAGCTCCTTGCCTTTTCCTTTGTACGTGCCATCACATGGTAAGACACCTACTGGCCGACGATATTCCTGTTGTAAATCCAAATCTTTCTTTCTCTTCCACATTCCGGTCACTCCGGTTATCGAGCTACATTTCTTTTCTAGTTTATGTTTTCATAAGAGCTTATTTTTAGATTGTAGTACGGTGTCCTGTATCTTAAGCTTAATATGCTTATGTGCCAACTGAAGGATCAAACAACCACTTCATAGAAATATGGCGTGATCCAGGATGCTTTCCGCCCCAGAGGCAATCTACATCTGAAGTGACTCGCTTCCTATTTGATCGCACCACTAGCAATTCGCTTTTCCGTTGTTACAGCTGGATGGCCGTTAAAAGTTCGGCCTTCTCTAGTCAAATCAAGTAAGGTTTTTTTATCTCTCCCTTGCTCATTTGTTATATGTTATATACTATACCGCTCCTTTTATTTCATTTTCAAGTTACATTGATGTTATTTACTAATACACTTTTTATTATTTTTGCTTTTATGCTGTTGTATTTTTCATTCATTTTTTATCATTATATTTTTCAAGTATTTTCATATCACAGACTATTACATATTTTCATATATTTATTATGAAAACTAATTTTTTTTTCTTGGCCTTCTTTTATAAAATCCTACTACACTTATTATCTTTTTTATATTGTTCTTGTATCTTGTTTTGCTTAGTTCTGATGAAGGCACAACTAAGGCTGAAATTATTAGCATATCCTTAACCATCTTCTTTATTTCATCAACGGCTATATCTCCATCCATATTTTTTTTTTCGCATTGATTATCCCCTTACAATTCTAATAATAATTTATAGTCAGAACAACAGTTAGGTGTATGATATGTAGGATCTGATCTGTTAACGAACTTTTCAAACTGGGGTCAATCCATTTGAAAACATCCAATATGAATGCATTTTGTTCCTCGACATTTTTGATTATTACAATTTTTTACCAGTTATTCTTATCATTTGGTGAGTTAAAAACATTTTTCATGCTCACATTATTTTTTATTCGACCATTTTAAATTTGTTTCACAACTGAAAACAATTTATATGGAAATGTCTCTAACTTTGGTAATTTTGCAAATATCATAACAAAATAAAAACTATAATTATGACTATGTGTTCTGCATTTTTGGTCCCCACCACACATCACCTAAGTAGTGAGGAAATGATTTAAAAAATTCACAACAATAAATCGAAAATAATTATAAAACGAGACATTTAACGCTGTAAAAGTTTATTTATTTTTTTTTTTTTAGTTTTATGAGGTTGTCACTTATTACAAAAATATGGGAGAACGATTGCTGAGAGTTCAATGGGGAACGATATACTGAGGCCAGATAGAGCGTGGGGGCAAGATTTGATGCGTTATAACTCTGGAGCCAGATGATTCTCTGTCACCAGATTTTTGTAATATGTTCCAATCATACAGTGGTAGATAAAAGTGTTGTCAGTTTTATAATTCACTCAGCCCCTCTTGAGAGATAAATGTTGTCGAAAAGGACTTTTGTCCATTTTTGAAAATTAAAAAGAGGACTTAGTTTTCTTGACTCAAATTTCTACAGAAAGTAATGCAATGATAAAAATTTATAAAAAAAAAAAAAAAATCAACGGTGAGTCTCTTTTCCTTATTCCACTTTTACAGTGCTAAAAGCTTCGTTTTATATTAATTTCCGTTCTGTAGTCGTGAATTTTTTAATCACTTTCCTTACAGCGTAGTTGATGTGTTGTGAGGACAAAAAATGTAGAGCACATCATTATCACATTTTTTTTTTTTTATATCTACAAAATTACCGGAGTTGGAGACATTTCCTAATAACTTATTATCAGTAGTTAAACAAATTTAAAATATCAACCAAAATAGTGTGAGCCTGAAAAATGTTTTAACCATAACTTTGAACGATAAGAATAACGATAAGAATAACTGGCAAACAATTTTAAATATCAAAAATGTCGATGAACAAAATGTATTTATATTGGGTGATTTCAAATGGATTGACCCCAGTCTGTAAAGGTCGTTAACAAATCAGATCCTGCTATCAGACACCGAACCATTGTCCTAAATGTAAATTATTATTAGAAAGCTAAGGGAACAGAAAAAAAAAAAATGGAAGGAAATAAGTATGTGGAAATATGGAAATATGACCGTTGATGAAATTAAGATGGTTGGTGGTAGGTCAGAAATGAATCACACAGTTAGGTAATATACTCCTTTAATTATTGCCTCCTGATAATATACTGCGTAATGTGTTTCAGCCTAAGCTGTGCCTTCATTAGAGCTTAGGAAAACAAGATACAAGAATAATAGAAAACAGAAAATAAGCGTAATAGGATATCATAAGAAAACGCTTAAAAAAAAAAAAATATATATATATATAGTATTCACGAAAATATCAAAATCAAAAATGAAAAAATCAAGTCTTTGATTTGAAAATACATGAAAAATATAATGATACAAAATTAATGAAAAAATACAATATAAAAGCAAAAATAATGCATTTTACCAGAACTTGTATTCAGCTGTAAAGAAAATTTAAAATGGGCGCCAAAAAAAAATAAAAAACGTTTGAGCCTAAAAAATGTTTTAACCATAGTTTTGAACTCACTAAATACTAGGAAATAGGTAATGGAAAGGAATAGCTAGTAAAAAATTATAAAAATAAAAAATGTCGAGCAGCATATGAGTTATTTTAAACGGATTAGAACACTGTAGAGTTGAAAGGTTGAGACATCAACAAAAAAGAATTATAGAAATGTTTCCTTTCGTTGTTTCATCGAATTGAGAAAGTGGCAGACAAAGGTAGCATTTCCACCTGCCGGGAGATGGATATGACTCGTCCGTGTCAGGGATCGATAAGCCGATAAGGGATCCTCTCCGGATCGTTTGTTCGAGGACGGTTTAAACAGGACCGCTCCGGGAGTCCTTACTGAAGCCAAGTGGAAGTGGAGATAAATCGAATTGAGTTAAGAAGAGTTTAGCGGCGGCGTAGGCCTCTCCCTAATGAAGCTAGAGCTGAAGCTAACACACCGTAGCAATACAGAAATATCCATCAAGGAGAAATAACTGTAATTATTCCCTACCTTTATGTCCCATTGTATAAGCTATTAGTCAACTCGAGAAAAACTCAAGGTAAAAGTTTGCTTTTATTGGGCTTGGTCATTCAGCGGTTTCTAATAACATTCCGTGCAGGACATGTTCTTGGTGTCACCTTAACATCTTCAGATTTAAGCAACGATTTATTTATATTTAGATTAACAGTCATGTCAAATTAAAAAATAAAACTAGGTAACCTCCTTGCAGTTTTACTATACGTAAATGAAAAAAAAAACATGGAAGAGTATTGCCTCGATACTGAAGCCAGAACAAGGTTAGTGAATATACAGTGGGGCAGAAATAATCATATCTGACAGCCCCAAATTTTTTTTTTTTTTTCAATGTATATTGAAAATAGTTTTATTTTATGGGGTTTTAAAATCCCAATTACATCTTCCAAATGTCGGTAGTTATTGACTACGCATTCCCGGAAATTTCCCATCACCCTTCAAGTAATTTCTGGTGGGATAGCCGACACGTTTCGGAAGAACTTAGGACGACTGTTGGTGACTTCGCCGTTACCGGCCTTACTGTCCTGAAGAGGAGTTTGTAACGGTAGCTGTGAAATCCAACCGTTACGTGCACATGTTGGATACTATCCAATGCCTTGAGTTGAATGAAACCGATGTATAGGATCCGTGATTCCAAGAAGATAAACCATGGCTCCGCACATAACTTTCACACGAGGGAAATGTTCTCTGACAGATTAATCTCTCTGAGGAGTCTGACTTGGCAATGTGTAGTCAATAACGCCCGACATTTGGAAGATGTAGTTGTCAAAACCCTCTGAAATAAACCTATTTTCAATGTTCTTTGTGAAAATTGAACCATTTGATTATAGGGACATTGGTTTGTTTTTTACAGCCCTTCAAAATGTGTCCGCTATTTCTGCCCCACCCAGTACAACCGTTTAGTGCAACAGAAAGGGCCCATAGTAGATCCTGCAATTAGGTTTGAAACTAACACAGCATTCCTTCAATACCGGATAAAAATTAGAGAGGAATTTATAGAGTGAAGATTCTCAATAAAAGTACTTCGGTTCAGAAGTAGAGGAACCATCCCTCCTTCAAATCAATTTTTGAACAACGTGAAATTTGAAAAGAACCAACCCAAGAGCATGACGAAAACCGTTATTCTAGGCCCTCTTGGTATCTACAGCCTAGGTTTCAATTTCTCTTAATTCATTTCCATGACAGAAAGATTATTATTTTATTTGTTTGTTTCTTTTTTTTTTTTATTTCTTAATATTTCGTACAACTCTTTCTTCTTTTTTGGGGGGCATTCTTAGGCTGGTCGGTATGGTCCGTAAATTAGTAAATTAACACAATTTAACAGCCACTCTTAATTTAATTAAAAGTTCTTGTGTTAGCAAGTTATAAGAATTTGAGGTGTAGAACTACTCAGCTAATCAAGTAGAAGGTCTCCCGAAAAAAAATTTTGTTTTTATGTCTAAATAGTTATGAGATAACTAATTGCAAATAAAAGCTATAACTTTAGGAGATGATAGTTGGAGATCATGAACTGTCATAATCTGACCTTCCACCATAGCCCTGAAGAAGGCCTACTATGTTGACCGAAACTCAATTAATTTACCGTGTTTTATTCTCTCTCTCTCTCTCTCACTCTCTCTCTCGCTCTCTCTCTCTCTTTTTTTGGCACTATAGACCATGAAGATCTTTGGCCGCGCGATTCTTACAGATATTTTATCGCTTGCAGGAGCTCAGACAGCCTGGAGGAGGTCATCCAACCTCACGTTGCTGCGAACCATGGTTTCCATGGTGCAGCGGTAGGCTGCCCATTGCTCCATAGCCAGTCCCTTTGGGGCCAATTGGGCATTGTCCTTCCCACCGACTCTCTCGGTTTCAAGGATAGTGACGAATTGGTCTAGACCCACGGATTATGGCTGTTCGGGGTCAGCAGGCGCACGAGGACATATATTTCTTTCCTCGAAGCAGACCGTCCATGGACCAAACCTCCGGGCTGCTATTTAACATCTTGGAAGACCACAACGCGATTCACAATTTAGGCACACGGGATAGGGTCATCAATCCTACGCCCGGTCTGTGTGAGTTGCCTCTAGTAAACTGACGTGCCTCACATACCCGGGGGAGAGGGGATAATCGCAGGCTGAGTGGATTTTTCCGGTCACCCAAATCTGGACGGTCACCCATCCAAGTACTGAACACGCTCGACGTTGCTTGACTTTGATTGCAAGCGCCTTAGTCCGTTCGGCCACTCCGGTCCCCATATATATACATTATATATACACATAAAATTTATTGCTATAACATAATGATTTATAAATCTTATTTTTCATTATTAAGAATATGCCTGGTCAAAATACTGAACACTTAAAAAAAAAACTACAAACTTTCACACATATTATCCACAACGAATATCACAGATGACATTTATTCTAGTTGAGATAGTCAGTTTTAATTATAAGCAATAAATAAATTAAATAAAATAAAAAAAAATTAAAGAAAAGATCGAGAATTAAGGAGGTGGAGGAATAAGAGATGTTTATAGCTAGAGAACACGCTTTGTAGGAAGAAATGAGTACAAAATTCCCAAAAGAGGTTATACGAATAACAAAAGATTTGCTAAAAGAGGTAGTTCTATTCGAGGGAGCATAAAGGTCGGTTGTGGCCTGGAATCCTAGGAGTGGACTGAGGAACGCGAGTTAAGATCAAGAATATGGAATGGTATCTCGGTTCTAAGGGTTTGGAACAATTTTCTAAGGGGTTTTTTTGATCAAAGAGAAACTAAGTAAGAGCATCATAGAGCTGGATGAAACCAACCCTCTATCCGAGGCAGATACATGAGTGCAGGGACACAAAAGGTCTTAAAAAAGAATTCATGACTCTCAATAAGCTTATCCTATACTCATGAAAGAGTAAATTCAATAGGAATTATGCATTAAATACGTATTTAAATATTCTATTGAAAGGGTTCGAGCCAAATTAGCTCAATCAGTAATATGTTAATGAAAATTCGTTTAGAAGAATACACTATAACACAATGTATATCTAATTTTCATTAAAATACTCTTCTAAAAAATTAATTATGGATAAACTATTTATAAACAAATATAACGATCATAATTAAGGACTATAATTAATAGTAATATATCTATACATTCATTCCATATTTGCAGACATTTATAAATAACTGAAATAATAGCAAAAAAAAAGGAAAAAAAAAAAAAAAAAGTTCTACAAAAATAAAAATAAGTTAAAAAAAATAACAAATAAATAGAAAAAAATTAATGATTAATCACTTAATTTACATTAATACATTGAACTATAGCAAATTTAATCTAATCTCTAAATTTCATTAATTTATTTTAAAAAATGTCAATTTCTTTTATTTTAATGTGAGTGGTGTGCAAATAGTTAACACCGTTTTCAAAAAGTACAAATTTTTAACATTTGACAAAATGATGTTAAACCCTCATACAAAATACACTCGTAATGACTCATAATGTTTACATTAAATAATTGTCCATTCTTAAAGTGAGTTAATAATAAAGATAAATTAAATAAAACAAATAATCAAAATAATATTGGTAACATAAAAAATAAAATAAATAAATTTAAAAAAAAAATGTTTAGAGAAAAATATTATAAGTGAGTAAAAAAAAAAGAAAGAAATAGAATAGGACGGAGGAAAAAAAAATCAATAAAAGAATAAAACGAAATAATTAAATAAAGTAAAATAATTAAAAATAATAAGTAATTA
Organism: Rhaphigaster nebulosa; assembly: GCA_948150685.1. Classification (NCBI taxonomy): domain Eukaryota; kingdom Metazoa; phylum Arthropoda; class Insecta; order Hemiptera; family Pentatomidae; genus Rhaphigaster; species Rhaphigaster nebulosa. Next base: position 137,326,264 of record OX411307.1, read on the forward strand.
AACATAGAAAAGGAAAATAAATAATATTCATAGAAATAATAAAAATAAAGGAATAAATTTTGAACGTTAGTTTCGTAACATTTCCCCCATTTAATTTCACCTTATTTATTCTTCTCATATCTTAACTCCACTATGTTTAATTATTCTCGAATCTTGTTTACTTAACCCTAAAGAAGTTATAAGACGTAGGCCAGAACGTTGGCATATAAAACAGCAAGATACTAATTGCGAGTTTTAAATCTGACTCTCCAACCATCGTCTCCCAGATTCCATCTATACAATATCTTCATCATTACTAAAAAGATAAATAAATAAAATTACTTTTAATTTTTTTTTATGGATAATTATTATAAAATTTAGTTATTTGTTCAGTTTCAGTGCTTGATAGATAATGTTATCAGTAAAAGGTCAGGCCGATTTTTTTGTTTTGCCATTAACGAATGAGCCTGTATTTCGCATATACTCATATACCATTCAAGATTATTAGGTTAGGTTATCCTAGCCTTGAAGAACGGCTACAACGTAGTCCAAAACGTCGGAACATAAAACAGTAAAACCAATATTAGGAGTGTTTTTACTATTTAAAAGAAATAAAATAAAAAAATAAATAGGTCTACAAAAATAAAAATTTGTTAGAATAGACGAGATAAACAGAAAAAATCTGGTGCGGTGCGCGCATCACACAACTTTCCCTTACCGCCCTACAATAATTATCTTTTTAATATAATTCTAAAGAGTTCACATAAACAATACTTGAAATAAACTCAGCAGCATTCAATTCTTCTCCCACTTAAGTATAATAAAATAGTTTTTAAAACAATTTTAGTACAACAATTCTGTACACTACCTCTATATTTTAACTTTGTCAAGTTGCAAATATATTTTAAAAGTTGCTGGTTTAGTTTCTATGGAAACATTTTCTTTCCATTAAATAATGTGATAGTAGAAATTATTAAGTTAATTTCCGTTTTTGTATTCTTAAATTACTTTGTTACAGAGCGAATTGTTTACAACAGATTGGCGGATTGGTGGGATGAGGTTCGGTTGCATCTATCTCCTTTCGGATGCGCTCGGTTATCCATCTATTTTATGCTCCTCATAAAATGCACTGTATGTTTGCTAATACTGGTCCGATTTTGATGATTTTTTTTTTTTTTTTTAGATACTTTAATAACCTTTCATATCATTCTGTACATAATTTACTATAAATTGTATACTTTTTAAGCCATGTGAAAATAAAATATCCTTTTCATCATAACTTTTTTCCCTGCAATTCCTCGGTGATTTACTTCATAAGTGAAAAGTTAAAGACCTTTATGAAGAATAATTTAGGCAAGTTTCATCAAAATCGTTTGAGCCATTTTCGAGAAAATTGTAAAAAAGTGTAATATCCCTAATATAATAGCTATTTCCGGTTAGTCCGATGCGCTGTATCTTTGCTATTATTGGTCCGATTTTGATGATTCTTTTATTGTTTTTTAGATAATTTAAATATCTTTCATATAAGTCTATAGATAATTTACCATAAATTGCACGCTTTTGAAGTTATGCGTAAATAAAATATTCTTTTCATCATAACTTTTTTCCCTGCAATTACTCGGTGATTTACTTCATAAATGAAAAGTTAAAGGTCTTTATGAAGAATAATTTAGGCAAGTTTAATCAAAATCGTTAGAGCCGTTTTAAAAAAAAATTGTAAAAATGTGTAAAATCGATTATATAAAGTGGCACTTCCGGTTGGTCGATTTTGACGAAAATGTTGCTGTAACATCACATGCATGTGCTAACCTTAAATATGTAATTTCAGTATCGTACAGCTTTCCGTTTTTGAGCTAGACTGATCACATACACACAGACACAGACCATTTTGCGAGACTTCATTTGGACTCAGGGGACCTTAAAACATGTATTTCCGTTGAAAACTCGAATTCGAAAATTTTCACGATCGCAATACTTCCCCTTACTATATACTTCGTATATAGGTAAGGGAAAGTAAAAATATAATTAGATAATCATAAAAATATTCTAAATAATTTAATTAAACTCCGCTAAAGCGGAAGATATGTTAACTGAAAAAATCCACTTTTCAGAGTAATTTTCACTGGAATGAAATTCAAAATGGCTAAATAACGAGAGGTTTCAAGGGACGAGATGCTTCGAGAGATTTCGACGTTCGAAAATTTTTATTTCAATAACGAATGAGCATACCATTCAAAATTATTAGATTCCATTTGCTTAGCCTCGAAGAAGGACTAAAACACAGTCAAAACGTTAGCGTAAAAAACATTAAAACCAATATTAACTGTGATTTTTATTATTGAAAAGAAAAATAAATTGATAAAAAATAGATTAAAAAAAGCATTGGTCTTCAAAAATAAATATAAGTTTAAAAAAAAAAGAACAAAATAAATAGAAAAAAGCGACGAAGAAGGCCTATAACGCAGTCCAAAACGTTTAAACAATAAAACAAATATGAACTCTTTTTTAATATTTATTAAAAAAAAAGAAAAGTGTTGCCGTTTGAGGGGCTTTATTTTGGAATTTTAAAATAATAATAATAGATTTTATCCCTTTTTTAATGAGTTTTTCTCTCAATAATTAATACATATGCATATGATTAACTTTAAAAATGTTGTGACTGATGAAAGATGTACATTGTATTACCGACAAGGTTGGAAAAATAAAAATTAAGTTCTTATATCTCTGGCATCCAAACTTCATTCAAAACTAGGTATTCCGACACTGAGGTTGAATTGTTCTCGAAGCGAGGGACAAGTGAGACGTGAGGGACGATAAAGAGAAGGAAGCCAAGCTGGTATAATTAACAAACTTATCGTTTGAGAGACCCGATATGGATAAATTCATTCAAATGCTAAAGCCAAGGGGCGATTACCATATTGATTTTTCTCAATGCTCCTTGTCCGATCCTAGCAACTGTCACAATGCAAATTACTTCTGGGCCATCGCTTAGGGCACCCTCATTTCCATTCTGAGTCTGCCTCGGCCTCCGGGGAAAACCCGCTGGGCATAATACCCTTCCCCCTTGCCAATCTCCTATCTCCTTCCTCTTATCCACTTTCTTGTCCGACTCCCACGTCAAGTAGTTGAATGCCTTTTTCATATGTCGCCCCTGTCATGGATAGGTGCTGTTACGCACCGTACAATCCCCATACTTTTATACCTTCCTCCCGTGATTAGCTTATTTACGACCATAGCCTATAGGCCCGTTAAGAAGGATTCTATTTTATCCTAGCTGTATGTGAGCCGGTTTTGGCCATAGCCGTTGGGAAAAGAAACAGGTGGTTTGGCGACAATACCATCCAGATTTCGGTTAGATAATGAACTCTATAGAAATGGCAGGTAATTTTTTTTTTTTATTATTATTTTTGTTTTTAGGAAAGTAGATTAGAAGCTCGCTATGCTATAATTTTGTATGAATAAAATGTTGGTACGTCCGTCATTTTTTTCTCGAGATTACGGATAAATGTTTAATATTGCTGAAAACATTTTAATATAAATAACAGCAATAAATGCGCTGAATGGGTTTGGTATTAAAAGCCATTGGAGGGCGCTAAAGTCGCAGACGCTCAGGACTTGAACTATAACTTGCATTAGACTAAATTTATTGAGCCTTTTCAAAATTGCTCTACATCTAACTTTCTTCCAGAGCACTTTCTAGTTGATGAATAGAGAATTAACCATGTCAGGAAATATCTGCCTAATCATTTTGAACTGTTCTAGAATAATTTTCACCAGACTTAATTCTATGCAATAAGGTTTTTATCCACTCATCTTGACGATAATGAAGTACGAATGAGCTCTTCAATGAAGACATGAAAAAAAAGTACGAGACGTTTCCTCCGAAAGCCGCATTGAAAGAACTCAATGTCCCACTCTCATTTCAGATTCTCGTACGTTGTTCAAAAGAATCGATAAAGATTGCTCTTCATCCGTACGGGGGTAGGAAGAATTACAATAGTAGGGTGGGGGGATAAGGACATATCTGTCAGCCAACTGGAATATCACTCAACCCCCTCAAAAATATTCACTCCTAAATATTTTGAATAACACACTGTAGGTTCCCCAATGTCTTGGGGGCGGATGTATATTGAACCAGATACATCATGCAAACACTGGCGTTTATCATGACACGGGAATTTAACTCCGGAGACGACTTCATAGGCTTATCTGCAAATACTTGATTCTTCACTTCACATTTCCCGTGCTTATTTTCGTGAATCATCACCCCAATAGAATATTTCATCGGTGTTCTTTGTAATTTTTATTAATTAAAATTCTTAATTGTTAATTAAATAGTGCTTGGTTATTTCCGACGTTTCATGACTGGACATCGTTAGAAATTTTGTCAGGTTATATTATTGCAATTAAGACTTTAATAAACTAACGAATTTTTACGCCTTAGAGAGCCAATATCGAGAAGCAATACTTCTGTGTGGTCAAATATTTTCCGTATAAGGTCTTATACGAAAATTTTAGTCAAGATATGTATAAAAAAAAATTTAATAAATAAATATACTTATTTATATTAGTTTGGAATCTTTCAATTATAAATTGACTATTATTTGTTGTCTCTTATTGTTTTTTAGCTTTTTTTATATTAATTTATTTTAATTTTTTTTTATCATTTTTATCACAAGCAGATGTATGGAAAAAAATGATAGTAATCTGCAATGGAAGATAGCACAGTCGTGATCACCATACCTATTTTAGAATTAATTAATATTATTCAACAGCGGTTCTAAGCGTCCTCGCTCAGCCTCAACTGACATTCAATACCAGTGACGCGGTTGGGAGAGAAGCGCTGTGATCTCCTGGAAGCCTGCTTTGTACTTTTCTCTTTTCGAAATAGCTTGTCGATCGGTGATTTATTTTCTGGAAGTTTATACACAAAACATCCTTCAGACTTTGCAAACCCTTTATTCTCGTCAATAGCGATGACTATAGTTGTTTTCGAGGAACTGAAAATGTTAAACTATTTTCGAAGATTAACTATTAGTTTTCATAAAAAAATAGCTAAGTAGTTATTAAAATGTAGTAATTAATAATTGTTTAAATTATTTATTAATAATAAATTTCCTCTTGGTCGAGATAGGACCTGATATTTAGGAATACTTTATGGTACAATAAAATAATGAAATCGCATTGAAAATTCTGGTCCATTTTCCCGAATGAGCACGAAACAGTTCTCAAGACCACAGTAACCGTATAATGTAAAGGTCAATAGCGTTATTAAAAAAAATCTGGTCGAGAAATCCATATTTTTTTAAAGTTTTGTAGTACAAATGGAGATAATTCATTAGGAAACACAGTGAGAACCAACTTCAAAAAGTTTTTTTATCTTATATTAACAATAAAAAAATAATTGTTCGGCAATGTTGATTCATTTTTTAAAATTTCAACGGAATAAAGTATTATTTACCACGATCCTAAACTGTAATTCTGCTTAATTAATGTCTATTTACTGGAAAAGAAAATTAAAAATTACATTTTAGGGACCTTACTCCTAGGGGTGGTTGGCAATAATTTACGATTAAGTAAGAAGCGTCGCAATAAGAACCATTAATTACTATTAATTGCGTAAAATTTCACATTTTCCATTTAAACATAATTATAACGGCAATATTTCACTTATAAATGTTAGCATAAATTACAATCTGGCCATTCCTTAAATCCAATCTACTTGTTTTGTTTTTTTTAAACGTCTTCATTAATTTGAGCAAAGAAAAACTCTTCATTTTTGCAATCAAAATAGTGTATGATTAATTTTTCATTGGTAATTTATTTGAAACAAGAAATAATGAAACCAACAATATTTTACTTTAAAAAAAAAGATAAAAAAAAAAAAGGGTTTAAATAAACTTTTCAAGATAATACGGAACACTAGGACAATAGTTTTTCAGGTAACAGTTTTTCAAGAGCTATAATTCAAAAATTAATAAATTTATTATTTATAAATCAATACAATAAATTAAATACAAAATAATAACATGTAATCATGAAATTATCAGGAATTTAATTTCATATAGCAGAGAGAGAGAAATACTTTATTATAAAGGGGTGCTGCCCAACTGTATTGGGTAGCAATACACACAGCATACTAATTTATATCTTAATAGACAATTTTTAGCATTTATAATAATTATAAAGTATAATAAATAACAGATATATATGTCGTTTGGTTTTTTAATTTAATTTTATTTATTTTCTTTTATTTCACATTTTTCATTAAGGTAGTTTTATTTTTTCCTTTATTATTTTTTTTTCTTTTAATAAATACATTTTCTCTATTCAACCTAATAATCATTACATTAAGATATCTTTAATTAGCAAATATAAATTAACACATATCTCAACATTAAAATTTAAGCAAAAATACTAATAAATAAATAAAAATCTGGAGTTGTATATAACATATAAAAATACATAAATGTATAAAATTAGATTAAAATATTAACAAAACGCAGGAAGAGCCTTTAGGTTCTATTAGTCTATTACGGTCGTTGTAGAATTCGATTCCACTTAATTTTCCTATTACCACATTATGATGGCAAACTTCACTCCTTAAAAAAATAAATAAAAAAGAATTTAAAAAATAAATAAAAACTAAAATTGTTGAAAATACAATAAAACCATCCAAAAATAAAAACACTGTGTTTGCAGTAGTAGCCCACTTAGAAATATTTTTGGGGATAAAAAAACAACAACCAAATCAAGACAAAAAAAAAAAAATACATTCGTTTTTACTTATCTACTATGCTTTGGCTGCTATGATCGTCTGACGAAGCAATATTTTTCTACAAGTTGGTAGCAATCTTATAGAAAATTCGTCGCAGATCTAAAAAAATGGTGACAAAATTAGAGAAATGTTCACTTAAAGCAGATAATTTGGGAGCTAGCATTCACAGAGCATGAAAACTATTTTTGTGTATGTATATATAAATATATACATGTATATAATGTAAGAATACGTGTATATATAAAATATATATATATATATATATATATATATATATATATATATATATATATATATATATATATATATATTCAATTTTTTTTTCTTAAAGTGGATATATTTATTGATTTATTCCAACAAACATGCCACGAGGCACGTGACCGAACACCCGTATGTTGAGTAAGTGATTTTAAAATAATAATTCATAAGAGCATTAACATACAGGTGATGGTACCAATGTTAGTTGGAGGTCGGGAACGATCCTTATATGATTTATTCGACTTAAGATAACGCTCGCTCGGGTTCTGAAGAGAATATTTTTTTTCCAGCTCCAGCCATGGACCAAGGGATATTAGGTTACACCAAAGAGTTTGTAGTTTGGAGTTCAAGGCAAGACTTGAATAATGTTGAGGGAAAATTCTCTGTGACCTGTAATTATTTTTAAGAATAGAAATCCGATTAGAAAAATTTACAACTCAGACGATGTCTTCTATATGTTTGTTACAGTTATATGATATATCTTTTATATAGGTATATAAAGTTATACTCGTACTATGTTTGCTAAATAAATAAGGTATTTTATCTTACTGATTGATAATACGGGCATACTCGTATTTCTGAACCGAAACGATCGGATATTTTGTGAGTTGAGCTAAATTATATTATTAATATTTAATTATTTTCTAATTATAATCAAGAAATTATTATTTTTTTATAAAAAACAAAATTATTAATAGCTTGTTCTTGATATATTTTTTTTTTCCAGAATTGTTTTATAATTTTTTTTCGTTTTAAAGAAATCAGTTTTTGAACAACCATTTTTCAGATCTATCGTAAAATTTCAAGTATCTTAACATATTTTATGATATATGCGGGAAACCAAAAAATATTTTTTTTTAATTAACAGAATATTCAGAAATTATTTATTTTCATACAATTGTTTAGGGCTTATCAACCGCTAGGATCATTTTTTCTCTGCTCCAGATACACAAAAGATTGCAAGTATTAATAATTTTAAAAGATACAGTACAATTACAAAAAAATATGTATAAAATTTACAAATTTTAAAAATCCTGATAAAATATTCAGATTCAAGTTAACATCAAACATTTTTGGAATTGACAATAATTATTTGTACAAAAAAAATATTAGAAATAATAGCCTAAAATATTGGTATTTAAATATGTTTTTGTATAGTCTATTTATATATATATATATATTTTCCTCATATTGCATAAAGGTTGACCACGTTTAATCGAAAAAACAAAACAACTAATTACTATGAAGTAGCAGGATTCGAACCTGTCAGGAGATAAGAACTCAATGGTTAAAAAAACTTTCTTTTTTTTTTATGCCAACCAAGATTAGCATACTTTCTACACATAATATTCTTTAAAAAAGATCAGTTCTTTATACATTGTGAAAATTTTATTAAGCAATAAAAAAATCAGTGTTACTTGATTACATAATGGTAAATATCACCTAGTCTGTGGATTGCCTACATTATAAATAGATTAATTTTATGTCGTTGTAAATTATTTTTATGTATTTAATTTTCAGATTTGTTTATATAAACAATTTGTGGCTATTTTGCGAGACTTAAGTTGCTTAATCTTGCCTCTATTGTTTGAACACATTTTCTTTTATTCACACACACACACGTGTATATATATGTATGTGTATTTGTTTTTCTGTATATTTTTTAATTTTTTTCCCGTATTCACTTCTTATTAACAAGTTCAAGTGTTCGATGAAATAACCGAGGAGGGAAACTGGCAATTTTCAGGCTACTGCGTTCATACGTGCTGATATAACTATTCGTTAGAATTTAATTAGTACTAGCACATCGTAAAGGAATCACTGAATCACACGATCCACTAAATCAAATAAGACTTGAATAATTAACTTTTGATCAATAGACGTTCATGATTCAGCGTTAATAATTCTGACGATACTTAGATAAAATCAGCATTAAAAAACATAATCGATTTCTTCTAATAAATGCTCTTCGATTCTTTTAGAAAACTCTTCGATTTCCCATCAATAAATAGTTAAACATTCCGACCCGTATTTCAATGTTTAAAATTTCAGAATCAGAGCTATTCAGTCACATATGACATATGGAGTCAAAATTTGAAGATTCAGTAGATCTTACAGTAGCTATAATAATATCCCGTTTATCCCAGTACAACGGATTAACACCAAGAACTTTGGTTATAACATTTAACACCAAGAACTTCATCTGGACAAGCGACCAAATGGAATATTCATAAATAAAACTTTAATATTAACTAGACAAACACTCTAAACTTCTAATTTAAAAAAAAAAAAAAAAAAAAATTCCAGCATGCAGAGATAGTTGTTTTTATTGTATTTATTATTCTTTTTTTCGAGTCTTAAGCTGAGATTTTGAATATTTTTAAATGTACTCGTACACTGAAAATACATTTAGGAACTTTTGTATGTTTTTCTATCTTAAGGGATGTATTACTTGTATTTATAAAAATAAAGCACTGAAAGTATCCATTGCCAATTCGCTTACTGTCTTGTTATTTATTTTTTATTTCAATGATTTGTATTTAGTTTTTTTTTTTTTTAATTGTGTTTATTTAAAAGGCCACAGTTGAGATTTCTAAAATTATCAATCGGAGAAGAAAAATATTTTGCTATCACACATTGAATAGTTGGCCGTATTAATAATCAAGGAAAACATTCCAAGTGGCGGTGGAAATTTGAAAAAAAAAAATTTTTTTTAATATTGAATGAAAACCAACGTTTTGGCCCAATTCAGTGCTACAAAGGAACATAATGCAATGAAGATGAACATCATGGAAGTATATAAAATAAAGTATATAAATGGTAGTGAAAACAAAAATTAATAAATACAATTTTTAAAAAAAATCGTAGAAATAAAAATCTAACATCTGAATGGAATGAACTGAATATCGAAAATAAATTCGCATAAAATAAAGGGTTATATTAAAATTAAATACAGTAAAAGCAAAAAAATACGGCGAACAGAAAAGATAAAAAATTAAGATCAGTAAAAGTAACAAATAAGACAAGTATGTGATTAATTTTTTGTAATAAAACTTTAAATATCTATCAAATAAAATGAAATACCTAACAATGGTAAGCACACACATATATATATATATATATATATACATATATATATATATATATATATATACATATATATATATATATATATATATATATATATATATATATATATATATATATATATATATAATAAATTATATAAAAATTTAAAAAATAAATAATAATCAGAAGTATAATATCAATCAAATGCACAAACCAACTAATGGTGTTTTTAATAGTAGCACATTTTTTTTTTCTAAAACTGCCCAGCACTACTTTAGCCGAAGATTAAAAAAAAAATTAACCATTTTTAAAAATTATGCTTTCATTAAAAACTCATAAAACTTGGGATAATACTTCATATTACATTCATTAAATGGTAACTTTGATTTTATTTATTTTGTTATTTTATATATTTGTTTACTTTCACATACGTATATATGAAAAAAAAAATAGTAAGGAAATGGGGTTGTGCGATTAGCTCACGTAAAAAATTCGAATCCGAGTTTTCAACGGAAATACGTGTTTTAAGGTCCACTGAGTCCAAATAACCAAGTCTCGCAAAATGATCTGTATGTATGTGTGGTAAGTCTAGGTCCAAAACAAAAAGTTATACGAAATTGAAATTGGGTATTTAAGGTAGTTATAAGCCTGTGGTCGGGCTGTATAGAACTTCAATGGAAGTTTTAAGCCAAAAAAAGTAAAAAAAAAAAAAAAAAAAAAAAAAAAAAAAATCGACTAACCAGAAGTGCCAATTCATATCATTGATTTTACATATTTTTACGATTTTCTCGTTACGTCAATGTATAATTAAGTCACCTTTAATATCAGCTAGATCTTCTCCTCGTTTATCAAATCCGGCAGGGCGTAAATGCCGAATTTTTAAAAATTTCTTCCTCCTAAGTACTTTAATTTTGTTCATTTGGAATAATTAACCATCTCTCATTGTTTTTATCAATAAAAACTGGATAAATATGAACTATGAAAGAATTCGATAATTAATTAAACGAGAAAAAAAATAATAAATATTTTTCCAGGCTGAATATGAATTTCAAGACATAAGAGTAGTAATAAAGATGTATAATACACCGTTGGAAAGTTGAAGATCTTAGAGAAAATATTATCTAGCATAAATAAAGTCGTAAAAGGTAAATGAGAGTGACGAAAACGCATATACTTAAGTGATTGTTGTAGATAATTTCTATTGTTATATTATTTATTAGAAACTAAATGCTTTCATGGAAGCTAAATGGAATTTCCATGGAAAGTAAATGTAAACATTTAGAATTTTTTACATATAGGGAGGTAAGTGTAGGTAGTGTGTTGCGCCTGCCAGATTTTTTTTCTTAAATAGATTATTTAGTATCTTAAGTAAGGTTCCATTGAAGAAATATAATATGAAGAATAACTCCAACTTCCCTGTATATTTTGTTATAGTAAAATAAATTTTACTAATGAATATAAATTTTTTTTAAGCTGCCCACGAGTAGGTGTACCATAATTTTGAGCAAGTTGAGAATTTTATAAAAACTCCAATGGATTTATTATCGTTATTGGGACTCTGCGGAAGGCGTAACTGCTGAGCCATGGATGGACCGGGAAAGATGATGGGTATAAAATTGGGAGCGAGGAGTGTGGACTCGTGACGCCAGGCTAAAACTCCGACTGTTTCCTCAGGCCCAGATGACGAATGACCGACACTTTGCCCCATTAGCTCTACTATTAACTCTTATTTACTTTTTACTAAAAGACTCCACTGCCTTTACATGGCCATCTGTAACTTGGGCATTGCATGCCCGTCGGAACTCCCCGCATTGAAATCTCCCATCCCCATCAATGGGCTACTGGCAACTTTTCATTTCATTCTAAAACGGACAATTGAAACGAGTTTTCACAATCCGCGAATAACCATTAGGTAATTGAGCACTGTTGAAGGATACGAGAAAAAAATAAAAAAAATAATTCGAATAACGTTGAACTACCCTTTGAGATATCACATGACGGAGACCTTTTTGATCAAAAATTTTTTTTTTCAGTATCAAAATTTGTCACATTAGCGGAAAATAATGTTTAGGAATTCAGGTGGAAGCAATCATTGTAATACGTATAACGAAAATTACTCGAAGGATATATAGAAACTACAAGATTGCACTATTTAAACAAAACAATTACAAAACATATGACTTACAGAATAATTTAGACAGCCACACACCGAATGTAATTACAGTAGAATATACATTGAATTAAAATTGATTGTGAGACCTACATGCAATAAACAAAACGAAGGACTTGGCAAAAACGCAAACTGCAGCACATCATGACTTACTGACGATATCTTGTTTAAAAACAACACAGAAAGCATTATTATAAATAAATTCTAAAAATATTTACGATAAATACACATAATAATGATACTTTTATATATATATATATATATATATATATATATATATATATATATATATATATATGTATGTATGTGTGTGTAGCGTATATGTACAAACACACACATACACACTAAATTTTGGAATGTTTCTTTTATTTATGATCTTCTGATAATGGATTATCGTAATTTATTTACACATTTAGTTTGTTGAAAATCTGTAATGCAATACAAAACATGTAAAATTAATAAAATTAATTAATAATGGATTAATGGATTAATAATGGCTGTATGACGAATTTTATTGTCGACCTTCGTTTATTATATTGAAGATTTGACATATATAGGTTATATACAGTTTTTAATTTCATTCTCAAGCTATTTTTATTGTATCATACAGGACGTTTCGATCCCCAGCTAAATGCATGCAGCTATATTTAAAACTCTGTTATGACCTACAACACGATTTAAAGTGTAAAATCTTTAATATAGTTTCTTAATTATAGTTGGGTAGTTAAATATAGTTGTTAGTTAATAGTACGGGTATATATTGTTTTGTTGTTTTTTTTTTGATTAATTATACGTTTTAAGTTGATGTTTCGTTTCATTTTGCAGCGTAATTATTAGCGTCTTTTGATTGGTTTTCCAATGTTCATTCTTAATTTAAATTTTAATTAGAGATGATGTTATGTCGAATAATTTTAAGATGATGGATGGGTACCTAAGCGACGTTAAAACAAAACATAATGTTAATTTTTATTACAAGCGTACGTTTTGACCCAATCATGTGGGCCATATTCAGGGTCGAAATAGATCAGAGATATACAGATCAAGTAGATGAATAAAATAATTGAAAAAATAAAATAAATTATACGAGATACACGATAAAATAAATAAAATAAAATAAATAAAATAAATAAAATAAAATATACGAGAAACAGGAATTAAAAATACGAGAATAATGATGAAAATAATTAAGAATGATATAATGAGATAAAGTAAATTTAGAATATATAAGAGAGGAAACTGAGTAATTAAATAAACAAAATAAGGATGCTATAAAAATAGCACATATAAAAGAATTAATAAAGGAAAATAATAAAAAATATGAAACAGATATAAAAAGACAAAGATTAAGTTAAATAAAATGAAATAAAAATAGCAGATGCATTCCGAAGAGTTCTGATGAGGCATGGTGTAACACAAAATGCCACAGGAACTGCATAAAGAGTGAGGATTTTATAAGAGGAAAAGAGGTAGGAAGTTTTTGACAAATCTAAATTCAAGATAAAAAAAAAATAGAAATGAATTAAAAGCAACAGACCATAAGATATATTCAAATTCATAAATATCTGGAATAATTAAATACTAAGTGACAATAAGAAAAATAAATAGGAAGTATATTGACTATGTTTGTTTTTTAATGCTTTTTAAAAACAACTTTGACTAATTATCTATTATCCGATAATTAAAATTTCAATGTATTAATAATGTCTGCATAGAGTAACCTCATTTTTTCTACATATAAAAAAAATGTACAGTTATTTCATTCTGAAATTTTGTTTTATAATAATAGAATCGCTGGGTTGAGAAACAGTGTAAGTCACTTTTTGGGGTATATTTAAAATTTGGCGGATTTCCATTCTGTTAAGATAGACACGTGCTTTGGGAGTATATATATATATATATATATATATATATATATATATATATATATATATAGACACACACAATATATATTATATTGATATCGGTTTACATAATATCGATATATTGATAATATCGACAAGGAAATATCGATATTTAAAAACATCGACATTTCAATCAACGCACAACAAATGTATAAAACAATAATATAAAAAAATGTTTAAATTATGTAAAAAATATTTTTTCTCGGCTCCAAGCTAATAGTATTACATGATTTTGATGTGTCCAGTTAAGTTTTGGCAGTAATTTTATTATAAATTATCATATCTAATTACAGTAATATGTCCTGAAGATGGAATACAGACCTCGAAATGTTAATTAATTAATTATGATATTTTAAAACGATATTATTAATTTTTTGTTGTTAGTCATTTTAGCAAACTAACAGAGGAAATGCTTCGATTTTGTTTGAATTTGAAATTTTTCAAGAGAAAATTTACAAATTATAACTTTTTAAATTAATTCTTTTGAAAATGTGTTATCGATGATATCGAGAATAAAATATTGGTATTCCGTTATTATCAGAAACTATATATCTATATTATAATATCTAATTGCTGTGTTATGTCTTGTAGTAGGTTATTAAGGACGCTGATTCCGAATTTGACATCGCCAATACCATCTCTATCGAAAGCTAATATTAGGAAATTGAGGGGTTTCATTTGGTTTCTTTGAATCGGACGTTTGATCGCCCATGTACATTTCGAACTATTATTTTTTTGTGTATAATTTTCCGAAATATGTCAACATAAATACGAAAAAACATTAAATTACTTTTTCCTTGCATTATTTTTCCGTATAATAGCCTATAGAAATAGCGAGGAACTAATACAAAGTATATTTCTATATATTATCGTTTTTTCTATGCAAATACTGTTGATAAGTGGAGATTGACAACTGTATAGGAGCTTCTGGATGATTGGTGCAAAGGCAGGTAGCGTAGTGACAGGCCGATCTTTGTTGGGAACAAGGGACTTCCATTCACCAGTGCCTGTCCCTTTGTACCATCGGAGCGTCTTTATTTTTTTAAATGACGTTACACTATGTCAACCCAAGGGGTTTCTGTCTAGTCGAGTCACTGCGTCAATGATTAAGATGTCACCATCCCTAAAAACAAGGGACAAAAACGCGGGCTCTTGAATGTTCTTGTGAGGTTTTTTAGCGGAAGCATCAGTGCTCGAATGAGGTTTATTATCTGTCTGTCTACGCGTCGTATTCCCTTCATATATCCTCTATTGTTTAGGTTTTCACTAGGTATCAGTTAGGTTTTAACGGAAACTTTAACAAAATACTTCAGAAAATGGCTCTTGGATGAATCTTAAATAATAACCGATTGGATAACGCTAACGCTCTGATTCAATTATTTTAATGATACTATACATGTTATTTCTGAACAAGATTATTATCTTTTTCTTTATGGACTCTTTATTATTGTTAAATAGGTTATACAATATGCCACACTTAAGGGCAATAGGTACTACTAGTGCTATATGTTATGATTATAGCAGTAGAGAAACACTTCGAACTTTTCAGCAAAATAAAAATTTACTGTTGTTAAATTAGCCATTTGTTGCATATGGCATCTTAAAGCAAAAAAAAGTGATAGTAACAACCAGCACCTCTAAGTCATGGGTTAGTCATCAGTTCATCATAGTCATCAGTTCAGCGGATCTATAAATCTATAATCTATAAATTATAATTTTAAAATAATTCAAAAACAAATTACTAATATAAAATGATAATTCTCAAACATATGTTGATCTACGGGCTTGAACTATGGGAGGCAGCTAAGTTATTGAACATCATGACATTATTATTTCATATATTTTAGACTTTATTCCACTCAAATTTTTCTGCTTTCATCAAAACCTTACTCATCATTCTATTCCTTCAGCATAGTCCCTATCTTGTAGGCTATATATCTTTGTAATATTTCTCAAAGGTTGAAACGGCAGTAGCCCCGAGACATTTGTAATTATATGTATTGTAGTTGTGGCAATGGCCAGATTTTTCACTCAAGGCATATGCTCAGCTGCGTCTAAAGCGTCAGTATTCAGTCTCCACTGGCTTTCAATGTAAATATCGCGGTTGATAGATAATTGCTGGGTTCTCCTGGAGTCCTGGTATTCCTTCCATAAATGTAGGGACAAGCATGGTTTGGAATTTTCCAGGCTAAGTATAAATATTATACATAAGATATTTATTTTACCTTATTTTTAACTATAATTTTTACTTCCTTATACGAAGTAAAGGAAGTATTGTAATCGCGAAAATTTTCGGTTTTCAGATTTCAACGGAAATATACATTTTGACCATCCCTGAATCCATTTTGACTAGTTTCGTCGTGGCGTCTGTGCGTACGTACGTTCGTATCTCGCATAACTCAAAAACGGTTAGCCGTAGAAAGTTGAAATTTTGTATTTAGGATTTATGTAAAATCTAGTTGTGAAGCTCCCTTTTTGGCCACTGCTTGATCACCGGAAGTGGTAATTTATTTGAAGGTCATAATTGATTTTCATCAAAAATTGTATTAAAATACTATGCAAAACTTCTTAAATTTAGTATTTATGACTTATATATTGATTTAAATAATATAATAAATTTTGGTTAACACTGGCAGACCGGAAGTGGTACTTTACTTGAAGGTCATATTAGGCTTTCATCAAAAATTATATTAAAATATAATGTAAAACATCTCAAATTTGGTAAATAGGACTTTTGTATCATTATGAATGTATTCACTAGATTTTGATTAAGATTTGTGATCCGAAAAGGGTACTTTACTTGAAGGTTATAATAAGCTTACATCAAAAATTATATTTAAATTAAATTCATTAATCATATGTTTCGATATTAAAGATTACAAACGCAATTTGGTTTCCAATCCAATTAAACATTTTTATTACTTGTTTTAAGTGTTAAAATTGAGTGTGAAATAGTGGTTTTCCTCCCCATTTGTGTGTCAATAGATGGATGTCGCGACGCCGAGTGTCGTTTTTGAGATACTATAATCTTCGGAAACTAGTAACCAAATTCACGATCACTTTTTGAACCACCGATTTATAGTTTTATAGGCGTACAATGAAGTCATGTGTTGTTCACATCAGATATTCTTTATTTGTTGTCATATTTAATTATTAATTGTTTGAATTATTCATATTTTCTGTAAATATGATCTGCGTTATCACTGTTACTAATGTCCTAAATTGAGACAGAATATAATAATTTCACAATCAAAACGGTTTTATCAAAATAATTCTTCAATTCAGATTAATTCAAGTTCATCTAGATAGTGCACACCATGTAAATTTCATTTTTTTAATTTAATCTAAATTCAATACATCTATAATATTTTTTTAATATTACTATTAAATTAATAAATACATTTATTAAGATTCAAATTAACTCCATATCCTTCATAGAAACAATTTAAGAATCCCTGATCTAATCCTTACTATTCATCAAATAACTAACAGGAATTTTATATTTTATTTCTATTTATTTTTATTAATTTACCAGATTTTTATAGTCTAAACCACCTTTTCTTTGCTCAATCTCAATTTTTACTACTGATATTTTAATTATTATATAGAATTTGAATATTCAATTTTATATTTTTAATGAAGGAGTAAGGTAGCACAGTGAGTAAGGCATTGGATTCTTTGCTCCTTGGTCCGTGTTAGAATCCCCGACTGTGGCAGATAATTTATTTATTCTTTTAAATAAGATGTGGAAAAACACTGGAATCAAGAGAACCTACTAAGGCACACTCAGCCTCTATCAAGTAGGCACCCTTAATAGGGGGTTAACCGTTGGTCAAGAAACTAAAAAATAAGTAGAATTTAGTTACATTTGTATTTTTTATATTCTGGGTGTAAAGCACTGGATTTATAATACATAATATAGTATGTATAAATAACAGTTATCTGCCATTCCTCTATAAACTGTAATATCAAATCCAAAGGGGAAATAACTTATCCTTCAATAAGGTCTCCGATAACGTTCCTAGGCGCCTAAAACGAAATGCTCCCCATGATCTAACATAATAAATCTAACATTAAAGTACTATCATGTCAAATTTATGTATTATATTTTCACGTTTATACAGCTCGTTTTCTTGATGTATTTTCTATATAGTTATAAGCTTCATTAAAAGAAAAAAAAATGTTCAATTATTAATTTTATGTTATTGTAATAAATATTAATATAAATCATTTGTGATCTACAACTTTATTATGGTTGTTCGTTTTATTAAATGGGATTCATATTTATTTTATAATGTTAATCAATATAGATTAAGAAAAGATAGAACCATTTTAATCCCAAATTTATTTTATAAAATAAAATGTTTGTTTATAAAAATAAAAATGATTCAAAATATAACTTTAAAAAAACCGGCGTTAGTATAACATCGTGCTGAAAAAGGACATCAATTTGATTTTCAGGATACTGAAATTCTATACAAAGAATAAAGGAATAATTTCAGAAGAAAATTATTATAGGATGTTACTATAACTGAAAATCTGGAAAATGAAATTAATTAAAAAACAGATTATAGAAATATTAATGTAACATGTGTAGTGATCCTAAATAAATAATATAGCTAATATTTCTCTATCTTACAAACAAAAATTGTGTAAAAACAAAAGAAATCCCCATATAGTGTCCATTAATCCCCCTCTAAAACATTCTTGTTCTCAGCTTCAACTAAATTAATATGGTGATAGTTATGCATGTCACTCAGGAAGCAATAGTGTAGTTCGGAAAAAAAAAATTCTAATGATGTGGAGAATAAGGTAAAATAAAAATGGTTTTAATAATTTTAATAAATGTAAATTACATAAATACATTTTGCTCAAGTATTAATTTTAATTTTGGTTTTAAATAATAATAAAAGTGTTTAATTTATGTTGACCAATATGTTATTAAATTATGGTGCTTAGGAATGCTATGTCACCAAAATGAAAGGCTTGAACTGATTGTGCCAAAAAAAAGATAATATGAAAAAAATTGTAAAAATCAGAAAATCACTGTATCACATGTGCTCGCAGTTATCAAAGATAAAACCAACGATATAGAGTATTGCTGAAGAATACACTAGTACCTCGCATAGAAGAATGAATACATTTTCTATATTTCATACAGACACCTAGGAGAAGACCAAGGGAACGAACACCTTCATCAACTTACAAAGATTCATTTATAACCTTGACAATTTTTCTGCCGATAAATCATTGTTAGAAAAGGAAAATGTAGAAATGGTTTTATCCAGAGTTATTTATCTCTGGAGGGCTATACAGCCTACAAGAACATACCCCTCTTACTGGAAATTCCTTAACACTCTTATTGAAATGCAAATTATAAAAGAAATTTATGCGGGCCCCTGACTTTTTACGCCCCTGTTGTCTTTCTGCTTGGCCTAGTGCACTATTATCCATCCCGCAGACATTTCGAAGGCTCACATAAAAGGGGAAAACGATTTGTGAATTTGTTAAGGAAATGACGATGAAGAACATTTACATTACATCGATATTTGGTTCGACTTGGCCTGAATATATGAACAGTCAGATAGAGATGTGAATAAGTACGAATTAAAAACAAAAATGACTCGTTTATATATTTAGTTTACAATAGGAAGATTAAAAAAAAAAAAAATTAATCATTCAAATAGTAGGTAATAATTAACCGGTCAACGTTTCGCAATTAACGGTCGCAACCATGAGGACTGAAAACTGCATTAATGCGGAATAGAGATCATCCATCCCACACCGACAGCCTAACACAGAATAATCAAATAGAGAAGTTGATTAAAGGAAAAGGATCACAGCCCTACTCCTTTACTATGTACTGCTATTGTATATTATAATTATAATCATGTCGGGCCATGGGGAGAGAATCATGTAATTTAAAGAAAGCATATATCCTGTTGACAAAGAAGGACTTCGAAATGTCGTAACCTTGTTATAAAAATGTTTTTTTTTTTTTTTAAATATATAGTTATAGCTCAAAGGTGTCATTCAAAAATTAATTTATTATAATATATTAACTTCCCTATTGATTAGAAATTATTTAATATACTTGGTTTATTTATTTTTTAAAAGTTTTATGTAAGGTAATATGGGTTAAGCGCGTAATTATCTCGTTAAATTCAAAATCTCAACTGGTAAGGGCTACCCTATACAGAACATAAAATCGTATTTCTAAACACTGATGTATCAAAAATAATATTAGTTCCAACCTGTTGATAATGTTGTGTCTTTTAGCATTTGCTGTAAAGCTGTATCGGTGTTTATCTAGCAGTAGATTTTTTTCTTTTATTTCTTTTTGCCGTAAACATTACCTACTGAAGCTGTTTCCAAATATTTTGTGATCTACATTTCTCCTTGACAGTTTTCTATTTTTTAAGGGCTTGTCCGCAGTCAGCCTGCAGAACATGATAGTAGGGGCAAGCGCAGACCTCTGTTATGTGACAAGTGTGCGTGATGTACACTCATCCTCACTATCATGTTTTGTCGAGGCAACTACAGCCTGCTAAATAAAAAAAAAAAAATAATAAAAAAAAAAAATTCAATACATTTATTTAATTAAATTCCACATTTCACTTTCATAACTCATTGAATGTTGTAACATGTGAATCTCAGACTAGCTTTAACTTTTGTCGATGAATACATCAGTACAATAATCCTCCGGAAACCGAACTCTTGCCCCAAAACTTGAATAATGATCCAGATACCTTGTACGCTCTTACCCCTTGAGGCAATGACAAATCCATAAAGACTATTACTAAATTGAATTATCAATCTCATCAAAATGGATGTAGTTGAAACATGGCCTTGAATGTAATGTTTAAACACAATCGTCTAAGGAACATATTTAAAAACTGAGGAAAAATCCAGCTTCAAAAATAAAGATTTTACAGTAATTTAAAGTCGAACATTGTGAAGTATTACCTTATATAAATACATATAGGATAAAATTGGATGATCCCAAAAAGTCTTAAATATCTCAAATACCCGTAAATAATTCCGCCAATTCAGGAATATTCAGGGCAGAAAAACAAGATCATTTGAGTGCAAAACGAAGATAGGATATCCCCCATCATGCACACCTTATAATTTTAATCTAATTTTAAATGGATCCCTCTATACTTAAACCACTTGAGTAAATATGCAATTTCTGAAATTAATAACATAATTATAGATTAAAAAATAAGTTATGTTAATATATGTAGTGCCTATCCTGCGCTCCGGTCGTTTGGTGGTTTAGATGACAGCCTAGTATCGTGTTACATAGGATTCACTGAGCTTTCTTTTTAGTACATATTTAGCCTTTGATGGTTGATTCATATTTTTGAATACTTTATTACCCATGTCATTGATGTTCCGATGTATGGCGTGAATTTTTCGGCCACACGAGTGCCGCGTTAATACATCAATGGAAATAGAGATGGAATTTTAGGTTACTATATTGGGAAAATATATCGTTCCATTTATTTATTTTCAAATCTTAATGCTATAGAATATTCGTCTTAATAAAAATTTGTATCCGTCTCCAGTTCTGCATCGACTAAATTTGTGGTTTCAAGTCATGATGCCTGAATTGGTGAAACCTTCGCAGGTCAGTTATTTACTTCAATTTGAGAGACTCGAGGCTTTGCTTTGGAATCTTCTAATAATATTCTAATAATATTCTAAAAATATTTTTTATATTTTTTTTTCTCGCTATCATTTCTTGTTTTTAGTTTAGTATTAAATTTAACTAACGTATTTTATATATCGTCCATTTGGTAGGAGAGTACCACAATTTTCAGTTTGTTCTTTTTTTTCGTTTTTTTTATTTTTTTTTGCTTGAAAAGCTTCAATTGACGTATAATAAAAAATGTCAGATTTTTGGCTTCGAAATTCACCGGAATAAAAAATTATCGTTAGTTTAGCTATTATCCGTTTACTAGTCAAACATAATGACTTCCATCACACTTTGATTAGAGTATCTTTATTATTTTTATTGTTGTTAAAATAAAGATATTACAATTATTATGCTAGTCAGGTGACCAAAAGTTATCTATTTTGCTTCTGTATGAATAAGTAATTGAAAACGTCATTATTTATGTAAAAATTATTATTTTGTATTTTAATACATTCAATGATATATTTTATTTAACGTTTATTTCCAAATTTAATTTATTGTTTAATAAAAAGTTTTTTAATTTAATTTTTCAATAATGGGGTCTTTTCCGTTTCGAGTACCGCAGTTACTAACCGGTGATTTCTTTGATATTGCCTATTATTTTGTATGCTTAATTTTAAACATCTGTTGTTATTATCAAATAACATCGTTACCTGTTTTGTTTACACTCCAAAGTTCTAAATTCGGGTAAAATGAATTTCTCTACACTTGTTACTGATTTTAGTACCGATGATATTTGTGTTATTATATGGATCAGGATGTCATCCCTCAAAGAAAACTGTGTCAAAATGAACACGATATGCGCCTCTTCATCAAGGGAGTTTCGTCTGTAATTTGTAATGTGTATTCTACGGTTGAGGAATTGTAGGCGCTAGGTTGTACTAGACTCCTGCATCATATGTTATACTAGTGATCACATAAATCACAGTTCAGTAACTGCGGTACTCGAAACGGAAAAGACCCCAAAAAATGTGTCTTCATCATCCATAAACTCTAAAGGAGTTTATTTATGAAAAACTGCCACAATTTAATTAATGATTCATGATAAAATGATCAAAAAATGATGATTAACTTTTTTTTAAACAAAAAATGAAAATATAATTGACTAAGAAACTGCCCAACTTGATGTTTCATCAGCGATTTGAGGGACAGCTAGAAACATAAACAAACTTCAAACGCTTCCTCAGCAAAATTCCACTTTTCTCGTATCGTGACACTCTTTTTTTTCAAACGAACGAAATAACTTTATATATCCCTTCAGGATACGATATCATGAAGTCTTAGCTTCATATTAATGGGTCAAAATTTTGCAAGCCGGCACTAAAAGGAGTAAATTACCTCGACCAAATCGCTAAAAGAGGACTAATGAAATGAAGGTTCCGAATGAAGACATAAACTCCGGTTCCGATACAATCTGCAATAACATCCGCACTCGAAGATAGGGACAAAATAATAAAGCTCGGCCGTGGATAAGGTACTGTTATGGGTTCTAATAGTCATCAAGTATTACCTGACAGGATGCCAATTACTTTCAGGAACATCTGTTAGGGGAAAATGAAACGCATTAGCCCCCACTGCCCGGCGATATTTAACCTCCGATGACATCGGGATTAAGCATTACGAACCGCACGCAAGAGCCTCCTTTAATGCGCGCGATTCGACAATTGTAATACATCTTTATATTAATTACTTTCCTATATATTGCAACCTTCCGCCGGACTGTCCTTATTGAAAAATAGTCGCTTAGTATCTACCGATCCCAGAATGCACGGCGGTAAGAATCCCGTTTACCCGGAATCATGTGACAAAGGATAGTATGGATAACGCGAAATATTGCAAAATGACATACTTTAAAATTTTCGTAAAATTTCTGGCAGGAATATTTTCTCAATTGAGAAGGAAAGACCTCCTATAGAGGAAAAATAAAATAAGAATTAAAAAAAAAAGCTACCTTTCATTGAATAATATATTAGAGTAATTAAGAATAATAATAAATAAGAAAATTATTAAAATAAATTAAATTATCAAGATCACCCTAGATATTTTCTCCAAACCGTGTTAATTTCCCAGATAATATATGCAATGTTAGAAAAAATGACTTAAAATATAATTGTCACGAAGTACTAGAAAATTAGAAGTACTAGCCTATGGACGGTCACTGTTACAGACAATGTATTAACATTTCTATACTGGCTATGATGGGAGAGTTCTAAACGTATTTTTCTAGTCTTGCTCCCATCTAGTAGATCCAAATGAAACTGTTAGCAAAGTTCTAATTAATGTATTTGGTACTGGTAGAAAATAAGTAACAGTGACCTATAAAGTGTTATGGCACATGCTTTGGGAAGCATAATTGGGGATGCAATAACAGGGGTGTTCTCTTACAAACTGTAGTATAACCCTCTGTGCAATCGTTATTGTATGATATTATACTCTTAAATGGAAAGATGCAAATAAATAAAACATCGGTAACGTTGGCACAAATCAACTTTTCGAAACAATCGAGTCCGACTTTAATCACATGATTTTCCAGACGAAGTTGGAAGAATCTAGAAAAAATAGATTTTATGCAGAATTTTCTCAGGAATTCGGGAAATAGTCTTTTCTCGGTCAGACGGCAGATTTTTTTATGCAACGATTTATATAAAAATGTTCATTTGAGAAAATATTTCTGCTAGAAATTTTACGAAAATTTTAAAGTATGTCATTTTGCAATATTTCGCGTTATCCATACTATCCCTGGTCACATAATTCTGGATAAACGGGATTCTTATCGCCGTGCATTCTGGGATCGGTAGACACTAAGCGACTATTTTTCAATAAGGACAGTCCGGCGGAAGGTAAAAAATAGATTTTATTCCTGAGAATTTTCTCAGGAATTCGGGAAATAGTCTTTTCTCGGTCAGACGGCAGATTTCTTTATGCAACGATTTATATAAAAAATGAACATATTTATTAAGGTTTTCGCGTATATCTACGCTTCTAGAGATTAGAGAGAACTATAAAAAAAAGTCATATTGTTTGTCATGAAATAAGCTACTATATAAAATAATTTTCTAAGCGGAATTAAATTGTTGATAGCAATTAAATTGCAAAAAAAAAAAATATTTTCTTGACTACAAAGATTAAAGTACTAAAGAAAAATCAATTTACTCCATCAATCATAATGAAACTATAAAAAATTATGGCCCTTTTAAAGCCTAAAAAAATGAATCTTGTTTCGTAACAAAATTATAATTATTTTTTAAAATTTTAATTTATACAAAAAAAAAATCAAAAAATCTAACCTTCATTTCAAGAGTTGAAATTATTTTAGGACGGTTTGACTTCTGTATAAAAATCAAGAGTAATTTACTTATTTATTTTTTTAAACTTTTCAACGTGTTTTATCGATAAAAAAATTAAACTTAAACAAATGCAAATATTATAATTTGTATAAAAAATACAAATTTGAAAAAAAAAAAGTTTGTTCTAGTCTTCTTGGGAGCTGAGGTGCAATAGAGTTTAGTTATAGGTAACTTTACAAAAAAAAAAAAATTGAAAATTTAACTGCTCATAACTTGCTTGTATTCGCAAATGAAACCTTATTTTTCATACCTCTAGTATAAATAGATTCGCGGAAAAAAAACAAAAAAAAAACAGAAATATCATTTTAAGTGACGCACTCCGATAATTGTCCGGCTTTCCCTCAATTTTTTTTCAGCTCAAGATAAAATTTATAAATATATATATATATATATATATATATATATATATATATATATATATATATATATATATATATATATTTATTTATTTATATATCAGAGCAATCAAACACCAATCAAATTTCTGAGGCGACTCACTAATGTATTATTAGTCGAGAATCTCGTTTCTCTTTTCTCACCGATACGGGCAAGAGGGCGCACGATCTTCTTACTTTATGAAGATAATCCGAATTGTAAAACCGTTTAAGTGGAACATTTCAACTGAGGTATGTGTCACGAAGTAGATTTTTGTAGTTCTTTTTTTTTTTGTTTTTTTCGTTTATCAGTGCAAGTTCAGTGAGCAGTGTTTTATGAATGGCTGAACCGGGCAGTTGCCCTGAGACGGCAAATAGTAAATAGTAAATAAATTGGGAAAGAGCGGCACTTAGTTGTGATGAAAGGGGAGGCTGTCAGTTGGCTTGGCCATTGTCATTGATGGCGGCACTATAATAGACCAGCTACCTAATGCCTTACTTCCTTCATTTGACGTCTTTATTTTTTATTTATTTATTTCGTCTTATTTTGTCATTTAATACATCTTCCCATTTTTCTTTAGCACCCCAATCGTTGGCAGTAGCTCCCCCCTCCCCTCTACCCCCGGTGCCGGTGATGCAATACTTTTCTAGACAGCTATAATATTTCAATCTAAAATCATCAACTATCATTATTTGAGGTCACAGGGAGTTAAAATCAAAATTAAAGTTACGGACCTTTAAACTTTATATATGAAGAGCTCCAACGACGGTTCTTAGCACTAGGAAGGAGGAAGGGAAAGGGTCATTTGACCAACTGCCTTATGTATACTAATTATTCTCAATTTTAATTTGATATGTTTTTATTATTATTTCAACACGTTTTAAAATATAATAAAATAAGGAGTTTTGATAGTTAAGACTAAAATAATTTTAAAAAATCTGTAGAATTAAATTTATTTATATTAGATAAGAATACACCATATCGAACGATTATAAATATAGTCAAACTAACAATAATATAATTATGCTAATAATAAAAAATTCGAATTATACAATAATAATTATAATCACAATCATTAAATCATTAATTTATACACTTAGGTGTTACACAATGAAGATTTAGCACTGCATTTTCCACAATGAATGTTTTTGGAAGAGATTGAATTTGAGAAATTTTTATTTTAGATGACTAGATTTTTGATTTTTATTATTTAAAAATCATATTTTTGATTTTTTAAAGAAATAACTGATTTTTTTGACAATGAATTAAAAATCAAAATCTCCACCGGGAAAATTTAAATAATAAATTTAGTGATTGGTTCCATTTTATTCATCATGAAGAAAAAAAACTCTATTAAAACGTTCATTTAACCACTTTTTTGATATGATAGGTTGAAAAATAAGCTAGAGACAAACCAAATATAAAACCATAAAGTAATCAATTTTGTTTGTTCTATATATACATCTACATATACGATCTTAAATTCTTAGGTATTGATTCAAAATATGTTAAAACAAGTTGTTTTTTTCTATTCGTATTAATGTTTATTCATTTGCTCCTTTATTTAGTCCTACATTCTCTCCTCAATTCCATCTTTTTTCTCCGTATTATCTTTATTTATCAGTTGAGCTTGTGAATTCATCCAAAAGGTACTTGAAAAAAATAACATTATTCGACGTGCCTTCGAATATTGTTCAAAATGTCGCACGAGCAAGTACAAAAACTTCAAAAAGATTCTGATCATTGGTATGAATTTGTACCTGCTTTTCATACAAATGCAGCAAAGCATGTTGTTGTAAACTAGTTTACAAATATATTAAAAATAAATTGTTAATATATGGTAAAGTCAAGTCAATGACAATTAGAGTCAAGTGTAATTAATTGATTATTTGTTTTCAGTTAAAAAGTAACTAACACTTTTAGAGCACTTTTTTTTTGGTTACAAATAACTCTTATTTTTGAGAGATTTTTTTTTTTTTGCTGAAAATAAATCTCAAAACGCTATTGCTTGATTAAAATTAGAGCTAGAGAATTGAAATAGTGATTCCATTTTATTCAGCGTAATATATATATATATATATATTAAAAATAGTCATTTAACCACTTTTTTATGAATACGATGTGCTACTAAATAAAGCTGTAGTACTAAATACAAACCAAATATAAAACCTTACTTCATGGTACAATTACATTTTTCTGCCTAATTGTAAACTAGTTTACAACAATAATTTAGGATTAAAGATCAAATAGGCAGAAAAATATAATGGTACCATAAAGTAAGGTTTTATATTTTGTATTTAGTACTACAATTTTATTTATTAGCACATCGTATTAATAAAAAAGTGGTTAAATGACTATTTTTAATATATATATATTGCTCTAAAAGTGTTAGTTACTTTTTAACTGAAAACAAATAATCAGTTAATGACGCTTGACTCTAATTTCATTGACTTGACTTTGCCATATATTAACAATTTATTTTTTAACAAAATACTTAAATGTTACCGAGAGGAAGTGATGGCCGAGCACGTTGGAGTGAGGGTCCCAGAGTGCCCTGTTCGGAACATTCTGGTTCGATTCCCACCTGGGTCAGTTAATATTTATTTCACGGTGGTCCCGAGAAATGAAATTTGACACTCCCACTCTGGTTAGTAGGAGGTGGCTACGTAAAGGTAGCCTTCAAAGGTTTGTAAAAAGGAACACAAGGCCCACTTGCCAGTACCAGTACCAGTAAATGTTACCGATTAATTTTAATGTAAGTTACTATTTTAATAGGAACTACGATTAGCTTATTAGGGCTCGATTTTTCAACAACTACCTATGCCTCATTTTAAAGGATTCCACATCATTTTTATAAAAATGCGAATTATGTATATGTATCAAAAAAATAAAATTTGACGTACGATACAATCCGATTTGCAATCACATCTAAATTTTAAAAACTTTACATGTTAATTGTTTTTATAAATGTACCTAAAATCACGAATTTATATCTATAAAATAAAAAGCTTGGGTACATACGTAGGTAGGTATCCCTAACCCGCACGCCCGTTCAGTATTGTGGCTACTGCATAGCCGCGTGTTCATTTCTAACTCCTATCAATAGAAATTTTGTGATTAAAGCTTTAATAATTTTGACAATAACCTAAAATGGAAGAGAAATAAATAAATAAAGGCAAAATAAATATTAAACTAAGGCTAAAATAAATAAATATTATTCTTTGTATTTTTTTCGGGTGATTAAAACTGTCTTTGGGACGGGATCCCCTAGTTAACGTTATATAACATAATTTCTTATCAGTTGATTGATAACTAACAGGTTGTTGTTACAAAAAGGTCTGAATATAATACGGAAAATAAAAAACGGTTCAGATTTCAGATATGATGTTATGATCCATCACTCCGTTCTAGTCTATCTTGAAAGATAATAATGAAACCAAAGTTTAAAAAATCTCAAATAAACGATAAGAATACATATTTTTTTATTTATGTTTTAAATAGAATTGAAAATTACGGCGTCAAATATTACCGAACAACCATGATATTTAAGAATATCGCCCACCCCCTACTTACCGCTTCACTTTCAAGAGAACTCAGAACGCCGATAATATTGTGGGGATCAAGTTTAGGCAGATGCGTGGCCCGACAAAGAAGCCTAATGCCTCTTTAGTATGAAGAGTATACCTAAACTTCTCTGAGAGGGTCATAAAGTATGCAAAATCAATTGAAGGCGCCCGAAGGAGAGGGATCCACTTTTTAATATATGGACTATTTATATCGGGAGACTGGGTGCAAGGAATAGAGGGAAGCCGCTTTGTGGGGCTAGTTAGCATTTTTGAAGAAGCATATTGCAGGGAACAGCCGCATAATTTATCAATAATTTTTTATCGCGGGTATTTCGTCGCCCAATAGGAGGGTGGGGGAATGCATTTATTCATGGTACTTAGGAGAGGTGGCATAAAATATTAACGAAGCGATCTCCTTTACGACACTGTTCAGTCGCATATTACGTTTCCTCTGTCTTCTGCCTCCTGTTTTCAATTAAGCTCTCCGGATCGACTGGGGGCGCTTTTTAATGGCTCTGCCGGACGAATTATTAAAGCGCCTTTCAAGCCTCCGTCACTCTACTCTCTCGCTTCATTCCCCGTTGCTACAAGTACCAGTACCAGTCAGCGGACCTTCCCCTCTTTCTTAAACTATTCATTTCTTTTCATTCACTAATCTAAACAATTCACCTTTGGACACTTCTCATGTCTATATTACAATAATTGATATTTTGTATGTATTACTATGGTATGTGTAACCAACCTTACAGCTTTCCTGGACAGCCAAGAAGAAAAGAAAAAAAAAGGTGATTTTTTACCGCTTATAAAACACGCTGACTAAAGCTCATGAAAAAAAAAAATCTTATAATACTGTAATATACATCTTAATGCAACATTATTGTTTATAATTAGATTATTATATAGGATGTCCAATATAAATCAGCTCAAATACCTTTACGGTCAAACGCATGATATAATCAAAAAATACCAAAATAAAAAATCGTAGGTCTATTTATATAGTGTCGTCAACGTTATTGATTTTTAACATTAATGCGATACGCCAAAGTTAAATAAGGAAGCTCTTGCAAATAAGTATCCGGGAAAAATATACTACCAAAAAAAAAAAACTGTAAAACTATGGAAACCATACCATGGCTGATATGTGAGAATATGTTTTTATTGTTAAATAAATAAACATTTTGAATTCATACAATCAATTTCCCTTTTCATGGTTGTGGAAAAATCGTTTCGGAAAATACTTTTTTTTTTTTCATTTTTCAGAATAAATACTACACCTACAGGTTAGGAAATATTTTTAATAGAAAAATGATGAAATAATGACGTTCAAAATACAAGATTCTTAATTGCTTCGAGTCCTTCAAATTTGAAGATATCGAAATGCGATTTGCGGGGACTTTAATTACTTTTTTATGATCATAAATTGGCGTGTTAAAAAGAAGTTATTTGCGAATCCAAGGTTTTCACCACGCGTCAACCGCATGTGTCGCGCCAAAGATTACGAGCAATAGCGATCGGAACAACTATAGAAGTATACCCAATACTTTTGCCGTGGCCATTTTTTGATCAGATCATTACTATTGAGCATTTGAGCGGAATTATATTGGACACCCTCACAGAGAGTGCTGGTTAAAAATTGTTAATACACTATAAAGATTGTTTTATCTGAAATTTGAATTTTATCTTATCGTATTTGAATTTTTTAAAGAACTAGTAAATTAATGAACTAGTATATTAATGGATTTTAAGTTTTATCATTATATATTACAATTATATTTTCTCTGTTTTGTTTGTATATTTTAATAAGCGCTGAGGGTTTTATTTTATTTTATATGGTAGTATATTATTATATTTGTATCTTCATTATTTATGTTTGAATAATTATATTGTGAGCTGAACTCCATCGTACCTCCTCCGGGAGAGACTTTTGTCATGAAAATGATGTTAATAAAGCTATATTATATTATATATTATTATATTATGAGCTGTTATTTTTGTAAGTGGTTAAGTCCATTTTTTCATACAAAAAAGCTTGCATTTGAATCAATTAAAAAATATTGGCAAACGTTTGTAGATTTGGATGATGTTTTTAACACAAGAAACCTGTGTTAATAGCAATTATGCAATAACAATTATACAAATTTTAACGGAAAATAGTAGATTTTTTAGCTTCGAATGACTTTCAATTATAACATATAAAGCATTGAAATAAGAGGAAATTTATACCCACATCTTTGCAGACAATAGTTTAACTGAAATGCTTCTTGTTTTGTTTTTTTAATGTAAAAATAAAAAAATAAATAAAATGAAGATAACTTCGTTAAGATAACAACAAATAAATAAAATGTCTATAACATTTTTGTACTTTAAACTTGTATATATATACCTACACCTATACTTATATATTATGTTATATTCTATATTATATTAAATACTTATAATTACTTTAACTTATTTATTATTTACTTATATATATATATATATATATATATATATATATATATATATATATATATATATTATTTCTCCTTAACACTAAGCATAGTGATGTACTTATGGTAAATAGATGGTTTATAAGACAGTAAACTCATCATATTCCTATTTTTTATTCTTGCTTGTTGTTGGACTTGAAGCTTCATAAAAATGGCTAATATTTCAATAAAGATTAGGAACAATTATTGATGTACTAATTATCGGTTCTTTTTCTCCATAAAATCTAAAATTAAGTTGAATTAATTAAATATATATATATATATATATATATATATATATATATATATATATATATATATATATATATCTATATATATACCACTTCCACCCAAATAGGGAAAAACACCCCTCCATAAATATTCCTCTGCTTGTTAAAGAGAACTGCAGTTTTTATAGGTGTTGTGGTATAGGGGGGATAGCAGATCAGATTTTAGGAGCAAATCCATTTAATGCGCCGTGGAAAAGCACTTACAAGAAACATAAAAGACATCTATTTTCTGTCAAAGAACTTGCCCCTTACTTTCTTTTTCAAAATTGGGCAATAGAATGGCTAATATAATGTCTTTTAATCCCAAAGTTAACTTGTAATTTAACGAAGGTCAAGTAATACTGGAATATAAATTGGATTTAGCTACATCTGCATGGGATTGTTGGTGCAAGATAATTGTATTGATAATTGAATGGGAAAAGTTTTATGAAATGGCTAACTTCTATGCTCACAACAGCTTTAGTTATTTTTATTGTCTAATTGTTGAATATTTTTGTGATATTCTATTACAAATACTTTGGTCAGCGCAATTATTACTGTACTAAGAATAGCGATTCGAGTTCAATTTCGATATTTGTTCACTCTTATTGCATAATATATAAAAATGGAAGGTATATATTTGTTCCCCCAATGGAAATGTAAAAAAAAATATAATCTTTCTTGTTTTATTTATTCAATTAGAAAACCAGTCGATATAAATACAACATATTATGCTGCTGGAAATTTAGTAAGCAATTCATTTTTGTCTCGATATTATTAAAATTTGTGACAAACAGCAGACTGCAAAACTAGTAAAAATGTTTGCACTCAAACATTACGGAAGCGTTTATGTGCAATTCAATAATTTATATCAATTAAAATCAATTTGCATTGAAATTTGCGTTCTTTTATAATTTTCATTATTACCTTAGTTCTTCACTCCTCTTTATATTTTAGTTTTGCTTTGCTTTTTCAGGACAACAACTTCGGCAAACACTAAATAGTTTACTACAGATGTTTTATTTTGACTCACACTCATTAATTTATCTCCTAGCTGATAACTAATTAATTACAATTAACTAATTCATAGACAATAAATTAAAATCGGTATTGGTATACAATGTATAGCTAGTTAGATATATTACAATATCCCAACTCTTTTAAATTATAGAAAATATTTGAAAATGAAGAATTTCAGAAGTACAGGATTTCAAAAATATATTAATAAGCGTAGTTGAGACTTATAGGATTGGAAATATTGAAGTTTAGAAACAAATTTAACGAATAAAAAAAGAAAATTAAAGTAAATAATTAAATTTATTAGTTCACTTCTAAGGTTGCTTTAGAAACGGAATATTTCTCATCTTATTTAATTATTTCTGAGAAAAAACAACAAAGTACTAATATATATATATATATATATATATATATATATATATATATATATATATATATATACATATATATACACACACACACACATATGAGTGTGTTTATGCTTAAAGATACACATATATCATTTATATTCAAAAAGTTTATTATTTTGCCGAAATCGCACTAAATATAAATTTTACACAGTACAAATAGTTATAATTAAGATAGATAATAAATCAGTAAAAGTTAAAATTTGGATAAGTGTGAAATGAATCTAATGTTTTACAGTTTATTGTTTAAAAAAATATAGCAATATTATGAATTAAAAATAATTACTTTTCAATCAATTATATAACGAAATAAGTAATGCGATGGTAGGATTAAAAAAAAAATTCTAATCAATGAAACTTTTATAAAAATCCTAATTTTATTGTTATGACTAATATCCACATAAAGCCGTCAATTTATTTGTTTATTTCCTTCTACTGAAACTAAGAGAATATAATTTATAAAATTGTCTATTCCTTGCATAATAATTATTAATGTAGGTATCATAAGGCTCCCAATTTTAAATTATGAAATATAAAATATTTTCACTGTTTAAATAATTGTGTCAGACGAGCTGTAAAAGATTTAACAAAAAAACTATTATATTTTGTTCTATTTCATATCTTTACTAGTGCAGTAAATGAGGTTATTCTGAATAAAGTGACAGAGATAAAACTAAAAGTTAAAAAAAAAAAAAAAAAAAAAAAAAAAAAAATCTAGGGAAGGAGTAAGAAATGATGAGGGCGTAGAAACTGTGGTGGTAGTAAAACATTCCTTTTATCACCTGAGACATTTGAGAAAGCCATTTGAATCGAAGGAATTTCCTATTTTTGCAATCGGATTCAGAGGAAATCGTATTCAAACCTTATCGTAATGCATTATAAAAACCTAAGGGAAACCTATTTCCCCAAATATTCAGAGCCAAACTCAAAGCCGGATTTCGGGGACCACAAATTTGAATTTCAAATTTTCCCAAGGTATCTCCAAGGAACTCTTGAAATTCCAGCCCTTTTCTAGGGCTGCTTCTCTTTACGTTTACGACCTTCTTCTACTAAACATATAAATTTTACATGTATAAAAAAAGGGCACTTTCCCTGTAGGCTTACCGACGGAGAAATGGCCGAAGTGGAATGTATAAGCATGCATAAATATAATGAAATACTATGGGAAATATAGAATTTTATAGTGGTTACAATGTATTGTAAGAGGTTTATGATTATCAGCGTGACGAATTCATGAATGAGAACGCAACCTGTCGTAAATTGAGTTTATTTCATAAATGTTTAATGGAACATAATATGATTTTTTATAAAGTGAATAAAAAAATAAATAAATCAGACCCTCTACAATCCCCGTATAGTCACCGGGGGCAGGTACTGACTGGTAGAGGTACAGTATTCATATGAAACAGTGTAGTCAGCACTGTGCTCTTACCAGAACTTCTTCGAGGGTTGAGCTAGCCCAGAAACTATTTGTCAAGACCGGTCTTTTAGAGATAATAAAATCATAAAGTAATTTAAAATTGTATTTATTTCCACTTTTTATATAAACTGGCATAAATAGACAGACTTTAGCGACAGTATTGTACGAAAAACTGGCCTATAGGCCGAAAAAGTGAGCCTATTTAGATTTTTCTCTCTCCCTAACTAACTGATAAAACATCAAGTCGATTTTCTTAGCCAGTACTACTTACATCATTTGTTTACAAAAAAAAAGGTTATCTTCAATTTTTGATGAATTGAACATGATTGGCGAATTAAATTGTGGCAGATTTTCATAAAAAAATAAAATAAATTGTCATTACGTTAAATATTGAAGATAAAAATGTGACAACATTAATAAAATAATGATTGTAACGGTTGGAAAGTATAAAAAATCTTGTAATGTAATATTGATATATTTATATGATAATACAACTCGAAGATTGAATTTTTAAGGAATATAAAGTAAATTAATTATGAAAATAGGATGTTTTGAATTTGTTTTTCTGAAATAGAAAAAATTATATAACATAGAAAAACCTATTGAAAATCAATATAATTAATAATGTACTAATAATATGAATACAAAAATAAAAATTGTTAATTTTAATTATCATTAATATATATATATATATATATATATATATATATATATATATATATATATATATATATATATATATATATATATATATAAAACAAGCTCTGTTAATTTTTAGACAATTAATGGTAGCGTTGTGAATATTAGAAACATAATCCATAACTATAAGGTTTTTTAATGAAACTAATAAGCTGATAGCTTCTCCAGCACAAAATATCATTAATTAGTCAAACCCCATATGTCTTGTTACCACCACATGGTTTGTTTGGAAACATGGCGGATAATGAAACAAGGCGGATATAGATTTTATCTTTACCTGGTATAAATAATGTGCTGATGTTGTGGTCACCTGTGATCACCAGGTCCTTACCAAGCCTTCTTTATTCATTTACGTTATCTAAGGGTCCTATCTGTAAATTTTATTCAAATCTATCAAATTATTAGATCAGGGCGATTCTCAGAAAAAGCTCAAAAATAGGCACATGTAAAAAAAGTGAAATTCGGCGAACTCTTCCCAAAAATTATGATATAATTCACGAGTGATCTAGTGATGCTAATCAATAAGTTTTAGGAGAGTTTTGAGCTGAACTTCAAATTCTGGACCAGGGATTAAAAATTCCCAATTTTCAGAAGTGGTGGTAATGATAATATTTTTTTTTGTTTGTGAGGTCGTAATGGGATTTGTGAGGTGTAATGAAGATTACTTTCCAACCCTGTAATAGAGAATTATTCCAAGCCTGAATCATCCTCCATGTTGGTATTTTTTTATGAAATTTGATTTTTTTGGAAGGGATTAAAATTAATTTTAACATATTAACAAAATTAAGTATCACAAATAAGACATTGGAGATGTAATTTTGATAAAATCGATTATTTGTTTCATCACCAAACCATTACCTCATTATCACCTCAAAATGAAATTTTAGGTGTAATGAGAACATTTAAAGAGTGTTAATGATGATATGAACTTTGAGAGCCTGCCATAGTAAAATTAAAAGAGCTTTATCAAAAACCAAAATGCCATTCTGTTAGGAATTTTATAGAGAAAAAGTATAATAGATTTTAAGAACTTCAAAGCAATAATTTAGGAGAAACATTAAGGAGCGGTAATGACAAGAATAAAAATACTCATCGAACACACATCGATTTTATGTGACTGGCGTAGCTGAAGTGAAAGGTAGGACCACCAGAAAAATTCGGGATCTTCTTTGCAGGGCTGCCACTTGCCATTCATTGAGAAACTTCTGCACGAAATACATTATACTTCCGTACATGGAAAAAAAAAAATCAATTGTGTGGCGGTAATGATAATAAACACCAGGGACAAAGTTTAGATTATTCTAGAATCTGCATAATTCAAATAAAACTCAAAAGAATTCAGTTTTGATCGGTATATAATATTAAAGTTTGGCGATGAAACTCATTTTCGAGAAAGAATGGTGCAATAACATCAAATTGTGTGCTTAGCTAAAAATAATGCGTGCCAGGGACACGCGGTGGTAATGATGATTGAGACGTCAAGAAAAAAATTGATAATTTATTGAAAACTCATCGCTTTTGTTTTTGTCATTGAGTCGGAAATCGAAATGAACAGAAGGGATAAAAAAAAAAAAAAAAATCACTTGATACTCGTCACGTGAATGTAATGTACAAGAGACACGATTGTTATCTGAGAATCACTAATTGATTATACAAATGAAACATATTCAGATAGTCCAATTATTTTGTCAAAGTTGGATAATAAAGATCACGAAGAGAAATCCCAGCAAATCACCCTTCTCCCCTCAACCTCCCAATTCCCACTATCCCGTGGCCTCCAATAATTATTGTAGAACATATTCGTTAGTTTGGATTTCATCATGAACTAGATCGTAAGAAACCTTCAAACAAGACAAGCAACTGCTCTCTTCCGACTAATTCAACACTCGACAATCTAATCTCCTATATCAACTACAGAGAAACTCATTTACATGACAATCTTAGCACCTACTTCGACATACGCTATCGATGGAGTTCAACTACGCTATGAGGATCTTCCGAGTCCAAACTCTTTCATTTAAAATACTTCTTGAGGTCTTCAATAATTTACTGTACCATTCGGTTTGCTGGCACGAATTTTCGGAATAACATTAACACGAATGGACAAGTTCTAATATGATAAATTATTTCATGCATACGAAACGAATTAATGAAAAAATTACTTTCCTCTGGAACTGAAGTCCTATGCAGTGAAAACAAAGCACATAATAAGGTAAAAAGAATAATATGTAATTAAATACAAAAAAAAAAGAAGGGAAAAATCATAGAAAAATAATTATTTCAACTGACAATTTTTTGTTTTCGGTATTCGGAAATAATTAAATTCCTATACGGCATTTTGTATTCCAAGCTTAAAAGTAGTGAAATCAATCAATTTTAAAAATAAATGTAAAAACGCACGAAATGTTTTTTCAACACTAAAAAAAAGTTTTATACGAAAAAAAGAAAATCATACGTTACTCACTGAAATGAAATTTAATTTTTCAATTTAATACGTAGTTTTGGCATTTTTGATTAATAATAAATAACTTGATTACTGACAGGAAGATAGTTTTCAGTCTTTTTATGCAACTATACCATGTTGAACTTTTTCTGTACATATATTAGGTATTAGAGAATAGAAAATAGATGTTATTTTTTGACTCATATATATATATATATATATATATATATATATATATATATATATATATATATATATATATATATATGAAAAAAACCTTGTTTCATTGGGTGTGTATACATTGAAAAATTATCAAGATTTTTTGGTTATTTTGAAATTTTCGACCACCTGAATACAATAATGGTTGATTATGGTTGCAAACCAATCCATTTTATTTATTTATATGTATTTTTTTAATAATAATTACCCGAAAGGCACGTCGTCTTCGTCCTAATTAAATCTGCATATAATGCTCATGGATTTTGACCTGTATTGCTATTTCTTATAGAACACTTCTTAATTTATTCACTTCCATAACATCTTCATAGTTGTGATAAAATTACTTTTCAATGCAATTTTTCAACTTGAACCAAATTAAATAATTATTGTTTCAATGAAGTAATAAATAAATAATTTTATTCAATCCAAATTAAATTAGGATTTCCTTAAATAATTAAATAATAATAATTTAAAGAGAATGAGAAATTATGACTTTCCAATGGCATTCTTTATTAAGGTAATAAAATAATAATGCCGACGTTTCGAGGATGTGCCCCATCATCAGGACATATTTATGAAATAAAAAATAAAATAAAAGTATACCTAATAAAAATAAAAGTACACAATAACATAATTATTTTATATAAAAAACAGAGCATAAAACCTGACAATGTATAAATTCAATACATTTATTTAATTAATTACCTTGTTTGCATCTATAATGGCAATGAATATATAATTTATATTTTATTACGTTTTTAAAAATACCACAACTTGGCCGTAAGCTCGTACTGGTCTGTTACTATTTGAGAATATCCTATTTAGACTTTACAGATTTACTTGACGATTAAGTATGTTATAATTTAGTATTGGTTTATAATTTATTGTATGAATTATAGAAATATTTCCTGATGATTAATAAAGAATGTTATCGGAAAGTCATAATAGCTCATCCATGTAGTAAATAATTAATTCTGATAACTAAATACCTATAGAATGGAACGAGAATCGTCGAAAACACAACATATGAAAAGAATCATGAAGCTATAGAAGTGGATTATCTTTAGTTGTTATCGGCTGCGACGGTGCGGAACATGTTTTGTAAGGAGCTGTAGAGGAAAATACTGCTTGTTTGCAAGGAGGGGAGGAAACAGTTTGCATTGATTTGATCATTCGTTTGCA
The DNA here is from genome assembly GCA_948150685.1 of Rhaphigaster nebulosa. Lineage (NCBI taxonomy): Eukaryota > Metazoa > Arthropoda > Insecta > Hemiptera > Pentatomidae > Rhaphigaster > Rhaphigaster nebulosa. The sequence goes on from OX411307.1 coordinate 137,365,533, forward strand.
AATCATTAGGCTTCAGGAATATTTGATTGTGCTTGGAAATGTAAATCTCCATCTTCGGCAGATAAAGGGGGGGGGGGGGGGGGGAGGACAGAATCATTCACTTATTTATCCCTCATTTAATTTTCAAAACCTCACTGCTCGCTTCTGCTCAATAATTATTTGTTTGTATCTTTGCAACACCATTGTTTATAACAAGCCAAGTTATATACTTAATTTGTGAGTTTAAAAGAATTCTCATAACTACAGATAAAGATCACTATTTCCAGCACAAAAAATATGGTTATAGACGGAACTGTTCAACAATTCATCAAATATTTTCCATGCGGCAAATATTGGAGAAAAAATGTGGTGCGGTGCGCGCATCACACAACTGTACCTTACTATCCTATAATAATTATCTTTTTAATATAATTTTAAAGAGTCCATATAAACAATACTTGAAATAAGCTCAGCAGCATTCACTTCTACACACCTTCTCCCACTTAAGTACAATAAAACAGTTTTTTAAATAATTTTAGTACAACAATTCTGTACACTACCTATATATTTTAAGTTTGTCAAGTTGCAAATATATTTTAAAAGTTTCGGCTTAGTTTCCATGGGAACATTTTGTCCATTAAATAATACAAAAGTAGAAATCATTAAGTTAATTTCTGCTTTTGTATTCTTAAATTACATTATTACAGAGCGTATTTTTGATAACGGGTTGGATGTTTGGTGGGAGGAGGTTCGGTCGCACCCGTCTCCTTTCAGAAGCGCTCGGTTATATGTCTAGTGTCTTATACTCTTCATAAGATACGCTGTATCTTTGCTAATACTCGTCCGATTTTGATGATTCTTTTTTTGTTTTTTAGATAATTTAATAACATTTCATACCATTATTACATAATTTACTATAAATTGCATGCTTTTTAAGTTAAGCGCAAATAAATTATTCTTTTCATAATAACTTTTTTCCCTGCATTTCCTCGGTGATGTACTACATAAATGAAAAGCTAAAGGCCTTTATGAGGAATAATTTAGACAAGTTTCATCAAAATCGTTAGAGCTGTTTTCGAGAAAATTGTAAAATTCTAGATATAATAGACACTTCCGGTTAGTCCGATGCGCTGTATCTTTACTTTTACTGGTCCAATTTTGATCATTATTTTTTTGTTCTTTAGATAATTTAATTACCTTTCATACCATTCTGTACATAATTTACCATAAAATGCATAATTTTTAAGTTATGCGCAAATTAAATATTCTTTTCATCATAACTTTTTTCTCTGCATTTCCTCGGTGATGTAATACACAAATGAACAGTTTTAGGCCTTTATGAAGAATAAATTAGGCAAGTTTCATCAAAATCGTTTGAGCCGTTTTCGAGAAAATTGTAAAAAAGTGTAAAATCGATTATATAAAGTGGCACTTCCGGTTGGTCGATTTTGACGAAATGGTTGCTGTAACATCACATACATGTGCTTAACTTAAATACGTAATTTTAGTATCGTACTGCTTTTCGTTTTTGAGCTAGGCTGACACACAGACCATTTTGCGAGACTTAGTTATTACGACTCAGAGAACCTTAAAACGTGTATTTCAGTTGAAAACTCGAATTCGAAAATGTTCACGATCGCAATACTTCCCCTTACTATATACTCCGTATATAAGTAAGGGAAAGTAAAAAATGAAATAAAGGGGTGTAGTTCATCAGCTTTACATCAATTTCAAAAATCTTATGTTTCTGTTGACCGCTAGACCTCAAATAATATTTTGATCAAACAGGAAATACCTGAGAAGTTAGCCAGATATATCAGCAATGCGCATATTCAAAACATTTAATAATGTTCAAATCTGATAAGAATTTCTAATATAATGTATTAAATGAATATTTGGCCCACTGGAGAACAACACGGAGATGTGGAGCATGCACCTGTTTAACATATTTGAGCGACGGTTGAAATGGGTGTGTAATGTTGTTGGGCTTTAAAACCAACGAATCGAAGGATCAACGTTTGAGGAGTTGACCAATACTTGGGTAGGAGGATTGTGGTAAGATCCTTGTGGATTTGGGATTTGGCGAGGGTTGATGGAAAGAGGAATGCAGGTAGGGATTGGTGGTATCAGCTTCGAACCTTAGAGTTAGTTAAGCCATTTATTATTATGTTTATTTGTCACACTTCAAAAGAAGGTTTTTTCTTGGAGAGGGGAGAATCAATTTCAACCATTTGAATATTACTGGTACTGCTACTATTGATGGAGGGTATTATAAAGTGGTTCTTGTGTTCCTTTTTGCCAATACCTGACGGTTAACTTTACGTCGCCGCCGCGTACTAACCAGAATGGGAGTGTCAAGATTAATTTACCGGGACCACTGTAAAATGAATATTAACTGACCCAGGTGGGAATCGAACCCATAACGTTCTGATTCAGGCTCTCTAGGACCCTCGCCCCAACTTGCTCGGCCATCAAGTACGGCTAAATCTATGATGTTCATTTCGTTTTGTTTTAAGGTTATTTTCTATTTTTAAAATTATATACGTATATATATTTTATAAACTGTTGTTAATTTATGATTTTTTTTTTCAATTTATTTATATAAATGTATGTGTGTATAAGTATACATACACACACACACACACACACACACACACACACACACACACACACACACACACACACACACACACACACACACACACATATATATATATATATATATATATATATATATATATATATATATATATATATATAATTATAGTTTAAAATTAGGTATTCTTCATTAATAAAAACTCTGATTATACTTTTAAATCTCAACTAATTTATGTATTACATCTTACACCTCCATCGTTTCGACCCATGGAGGTTATGGCCATTATCAGGACAGCACCATTACCCAACAGGACTTTTTAAAACACAAATATTTACTAATTAATTAACAATTTGTATTTAACAATTATAATAGCTTAATTTTTATTCAATATTACAATTTCCTTTAAATATTCATAAAATTTATTCAGGTTAATAAATCATAAAACCATAGAAAACCTACCTCCAGAAAGTTAATCGGTATTATTTAGTGTATAAACATTAACAGTTATATTTACAGTTAAAATTAATAATTTAAATTTTTTAATCAATATTTAATTAACTTTTTTTCAAATTGTAACTATTTCTTATTAATTTTTTTAAAAAATTAAACAATTATGAGGTCTGTTCCTGCTTATTTTCGTTCATATATATTATCTCCTAATGCTTTATTAATTACATAAATTAAATACTTGAAGTTTTATTGACATATCTAAAGAATTAAATATTAATTTTGCTCAGTACCTCAGTATAACGATGGTATGATTTTTTTTTTTTTTTAATCTGAATTACAATTTACAGCATAATTAATATTTTCAGAGATATAAATGACTTCTAAAATCTTTATCTTAAAGATATTATTCACTCTATGTACAATACGGCACAAAATCAAAATTATGTTCTCTTGTGACACATGCTGAACTAATTATGTTTTCTTGTGTTCTATTTTCATGTTTTTAATAACATTTTGATGTTGGTACAATCTTCCATTTAAATATTGCTTAGTTCTCCCCATATATATATATATATATATATATATATATATATATATATATATATATATATATATATATATATATATATATATATATATATATATATATATATATTGCCGGACATTATTTGAGGGTCTATTTTGTCCTTTACATTGCTGTTATAGTTTTTAATTTTTAAGTCTAAAACTAATAGCTTATTCATCTGTATCGTTTTGTTTAAATGATTTTTTTATATACTCAGATAACCCTTTTACATAATTACAATCATATAATATTTGTGAACTAATATTTTATTTCTATTTTTATCTTTCTCAGTTTTTTTTATCTTTTAATATTTAACTTTAAAACATTTTGGGGAAGCATCCAGATATCCTGGAATCCTTTTCCCGCCAAAAATCAGGGGACAAGCTTGGTTTCGAGTTCATAGAGCTCAATGTAAATATTGTGCATAAGTATGTATATGACTATGATGTTAATTTCATTTTGTTTTAACTTTATTTTTCAATTATATACGTGCATATTTTATTTATTGGTATCATTTTATGATTTAATTTTTTTTTTCTATTTACAGATTTTCCTTTTATTCTGTTCCTTTACTTTTGTCTGTAAATATGGCATGAATACGATATTTATTACTGTTACTCATTGCCCTTAAACGCGACAGATTGTAATATTTGTAAATAAAAGCAGTTGTAAAAAAAAAAAAAGTATGTTTCTACAAAGGCCACTAAAAAAAATGGAGTAATGAATCACTGTCATAGCGTAAAATAAAATAAATTCCAACCGAAACAGTTGTTAAAAGTTATGTTTTAATATTTACTTAAAATATAATTGGAATTGATATGTGATACCGAATAGTAATGGGTTAGCTCAGTGGGTAAGGCGCTATACTCGGGCTAACAGTTGGGCCCGGATTCGAATCCGGCTGTGGTAGGTTATTATTATTCTATTATATCAGCCGTGAACAACCCTGGGGTAAGGAGACTCTCCTGGTGCACACCCAGCATCACACCAGCATTAAATAATTACCCTCAATCAGGGGAAAATCTGGCGGTTGAGGCCAAATCACCTCCATGCACAACCGTTGGGCAAGAAACATTACCTTACCAAGTTCTTAACCCAAGACTCTTCACGAGTTGTAAGATGTAAAGTAATTTTTTTTTTTTTTGGTGATTAGCATAAATATGAGATATTTAGTGCCGAATTTTAACCTGCCATATTCTTATTTTCTCAATTTACATTCTCCCACGATGATTAAGCAGTTTTCGCATGGTAATACTAGACTGTTTATGCAAAAATGCTGTTTAAATTTCAACTGATTGCGAATGTAAAACTCCTTATTTTGATTTTTTTTTTCTTCTTTCTATTAACTACCCAAAAACCATAGTGGATATCAACGATTTACATGGGGAAGAGCTATCATCAGAATCATCAGCCATGATCATTTTCATATAAAAATAAAATTGCGATCTCAATATCTTTTCCGTTGGCGTGATTTAAAGAAATTGTGCCTTTGTCATATTTTTATACCTCTTTTTTATTCGAATCGCGTGCAAATCTTCTCTGTTCATTTGCACAAAAATAGGATTCGTATTTTTATTCGGTCATGTCATGATCATTATGTAGTTGAAAACCTTTTCATATCTCGGAAAACATATTTTATGAGAAAGTAAATATAAACTATTGGATATTTATGTAAATTAGTAAGTCAGCAGAAATTTAAAGTGTATTGAAGTTTATATTTAAGTTGAGCTTTCAGTAAAAGGAAATTATAACGTAACGGCTAATTAGGGTAACTGAAAGGGAACATTTTCATTTTCCGTTCACGAGGAGGTTCAGATAATATACAATAAATAAATGTATTTACCAAATAGTATTAATTTAATTTTTTTTTCTCTTAAGACTTAAACGTCTTTAGGCTGAATAAGACATTTTCAAATATATTTCTTTTTCTTTGACTTTTCGTGCTAATTTTCAAAAATGATTTTTTTCTTATTCCAAAAAACAACAATATTCGTTTGTGATTGTGAGTGAGAAATAATTTTATGAATTGTTAGCATTGTTTGTTTAAATTTATTTTCAATATTGAACCTTTGCAACCGACCAAGAAAAAAAAAATTACTCCCCTCCCTCAAAATTTTAGGTTCCACATTTTAAGATAAGTGTAATACATAAACCGAAAAATAAGAAAAATCAATCCCTCTGCGGCTTTTCTACGAAGCTAATTGGCCGATTTTGTTTAGTTTTGGCAACAAAATCACAGGTCGCTCCAGGTTGATCCTCGGAACTCGACATTATCATCAGCAGTATTGTCCCAAAATGGCGGCCGATTAGAGGTTTCATATGCCTATATGACAGCAATTTATTACGATAGAGGAAAAATGTAATATGTTTTGGAATCATAATACTAAAGGCTAAAAAATAATTATTAAATTTTTCATATTTTTTAAATGTATATAATTATTTTGAAATAATAAACAAAATAAATAGTGTAACAATTTTCAGCGTTCTTTAATATATTTTTGTTTTTTCAGAATGTGAAGTATAAAAAAAATTAAGCCAATTTTGAAAACTTACCACAAATTTGGCCGAAACGCAAACAAATTAAAATAAATAAATGTGAAAATTTTACATACTTTTTTTCCATGCTAGAAGAATTTATAAGTATAAAAGATGATCTTCATCAAAAAAGGAAGCGATACAATAAAAATTCCTAAAATATCGGACAATTGCATTAATATCGTTTAAAACAATGTTATAAACGCATAGAACCGATTAAATACAATATGTATAGCATAATATCCGTCTTTAGATCCTCGGCAGTACTGTAAAAAGGTCGACCAAACATTATTTTGAGCTCAAGTATATGCTTTATTTCTTAGTTCGTACTTAGCAATGACTTAAACAATGGATGTTAATTATTTTAATTCATTTAAAACAGTGGTCTTGTTTCTTCGTTTCTTATAACTCCTATATACAATTATGGCAGACGGCGCATCACCCCTAAGAGTCAGATAATAATTAAATGTAGGTGGAACAAGGCGAATTATGCATCCTAACTTACTTCTATTTTACGATTCCTAAAAAAAAAAAAAAAACTGTTCGTACAATCGTGATCACAGCTTAAATTCTGCTTTATATAAATTCTTTGAAATTTAACAGAAATTACTGACTCCTTCATTACATCCGTTTATTTATTTTTTTTTTATTGAAAATTAAATTCTTTTGATTTTTACGTTATTAAATGAGGTGAGTGACACATCATACCTTTAACCTGAAGTACACTTGAATATAAAGTAGAGTATTTTCATCACAGGGCATATCAAATAATTTTCTAATAAATAACATTATCAATTTCAGTGTATATTATCTCCATATTAAAATTATGGTATCCAAATCGTAAATAAGAATCTTATCGGGCCATCTCATTTATTCGAGTAGCTAAGTTGACGACATTTGGAATATTAATTATAGTTATTTGAACAACAATCATTTCATACCATTAAAAAGTGCAACAATCAAAATTCAGATCGAAGCAAAAGAGCCTTATGGGAACGGTGACCAAGAATGTGGAAACAAACACCAAGCAAGCTATTTATGGATAACCTCTTCCAGAAGATTCAGATCTGTAGAAGTAATCCTGACCATGCTGAGAATCGGGCATGCAGACTTCGCCCATAGATACCTGACGAGAGGTCTGGAATCACCACTTTGTGAAACGCATTTCTGACACTGAAAAACCTGCAAGCCATACTCTAACGCCAGTGAAAAACACAGTATACTTTCCACTATGACCGAAGCACTAGCAGATAATGAAGAAAAATTCAGAATATAATTAAATTCATAAAAGATATAAATATTATTGATTTGATTCAGTTATTGTATATTCATGATTGAAAAAATGTAGCCATCACTGTATATACCACATCATCATATACTTCTATATATTTCATGTTTTGATTATTAGCTAAGCCGCTGATGACCGGTTTGGGTAGATGAGGAGCAGGGCCATCACGTGGGTTGTAGACACCTGGGGCGAGATTTTGCAAGGCTTCCCCCTAAAAATGGGCAAAGAGCATATTTTCTCAAGTTTGCGAAATTTATATCTATGATCGCCCACCATTGGTCGATAAATTTCGAATCTGTACACGTTTCGAATCAATATATTTTCACGTATGTAGTCTGCTTGGTCGAATATCATTCAGATTATCAAAATTCAGCTAATTGACGGGAAAATTATGTGTGTGTATGTATACTTACATATACAAACATATATATGTATACATATATAATTATGTTGGCAAGAAAGAATATAAATGGACTCCTGAAGGATTCCGCTCCCTCCAATTCTTCTGGGATGTTTTAAGCTGCAGATGGGTTGTCTATTAAATAGATTAGAAAACTCTAAGCTAATTGTTTTTTTCTGATGTTAATTATGAGTTCTAGATATCTTTCAGCAACTTTAATAAAAAAAAAATAATCTTTAGGCAGACTCTAATAAATTATTTTTATTACTGATAAAGCCATCTTTAGTATATACATATATATAAAACTCAAAATATAAAAGAGGACAAATGTTAATAGTTCACCTGGTAATTAATTTTATTAATTAATTTTGACTTCTTAAAAAAATAAATAAGTCAATAAGAAGTATTAAAGTAATAAATAAGTTGAGGTATAGAGGGTGTTAAAGATTCGATTGACTCCTCCCCCCTTAAAATCCCAATTTTTTTTTATTTATGGGTGAAACTTGGTGGGGCTGGTTTATTTAGCCTGAAGTTTCCTATGAGCTCATATTCCACCCTCTAACTTTCTCCAGTCCGTCTCCTACACACATAAATAATAAATCTGGAACAATTCAAATAAATGGTGTATATTTTATGACGGATTCTTATAGGAAATCAAACTCTAAAGCGATGCTATATCGGTGAAAATATCTATTCGACGCTTCGGTAAGGCGCTAATCACAAAAAACGCTGCAAATCAGATTTTTTCAGACAAATGTTCTTTTTTCTCCAATAGAATGCGTTTTAAAAAAAAAAATGCCTCTATATAAAAATAAACGTGCAGCTAATTAAAGTAGCTATAAAATTAACTCACGTACAGAGCCTTACTTTAAGTTTTAACTCCTCCCTAAGTGAAGTTTTATCTCCTCCCCAAGTTAAGTTTTAACTCCTCACGAACAAACAGCGATTTGTATAATCGCTCTAGGACTATTTTGGGCCTTATTCAAGCCATTTTTCGAGAACACCTGTATTTTATTGTTTGTTTTTAAATTATTTTCGCGAAAAGATGTTGATAGGCATCATCAATTTAAGCCCCAAAACATGTTCATACATTTACTAGCCCTGTAATTAAATGCCCGCCATATTTCGCGGTATTTATAATTTTTTTCGTGAAAATTTGTGAACAATTTTTATTTTTTAAAGCTCATTTTATTCTTCTTTTTAAGCACAATTACATATTAATTTTAAATAAAAAAAAACAACTCTTTTTGGCACTTTTATGACTTTTTTTCATCAAGTTGCTACCGATTATTTCTGAAGCATATTCAATTGGTTTCTACAAAAAAAAAATATTCTAACAACTAAATAATTATTTTAAAATTCTGGAATTATCTAATAATTTTCATATTATTAAATAAACGCATGCACAACTTTATAATGTATATAAATAACTAAGTAAATTAAGAAATACCTATATAGAAAAATTAATAAAAAAACGATATACAATGAAAGAAAAAATACCGAAAAAGTTAAAATAAGTTTGCAAGCTGTTAACGATTAGAACAGGTATGCCATTCAAATTTAATATTTCAAATTTAATAATTTGATAATTAGATTATTCTATTCGTTATCTATCAAAAGTTTTTCCTTCGAAGAAAACTGTGACAAATCACATTTAAACTGTAAAAAAAACACGACCCGTTGTAGCATGCGTGAAAACCGATTTTATTAGATTTTCATAATAGGGTTTAAATTTATTTTAGCCTTACAATGATACAGAAATCGATAAATACGAATATGAAGTATTATAACTGTCAAACCATTCCATAAAAATGAAAAAAAATAATCGTTTTTACCACAGCCTCTTAGGTCTTATTTTTTGTATTTGGGGATGGTCGTAGTATAAAGTTGTCTTCAACATATCATTATTACATATATATGAAAAATATGCATACGGAACTAAAATGAATAAGAAAATAAATAAACGTCAAATATAATTTAAAAATAAAAAAAAATATGAATAATAGTACACTCAGGGCTAATTGCAAGCGAACATTTTCACGAAACTTTGAATTATTACATTAATATAAGAAGAATATTCCAGAGATATAGTTGGTTCTTTTATATTCATAATTTTTCAGGTCTATAAAATTGAGGAAATGGATCATTAACTGCAACCACCTGCAGCTGCCCGATTAAGAATATATACCGTTCCTTGAAAGCTTCTTCGATAAGTTATCGGATAGGTTTTATGAAAATTCATGACGATACTGAAACAATTATGGATAATATGATATTATTTGTATAAGATTCCACATTTTCCAGCATTTTTCCTTGAAAATCGAATTCGTTAATTAATTTAATAGGTAATGCATGAAAAACAGGAAGTCTAAATAGGTATGGGTGGAAAGATACCAGTTATTTAGTAATTATTTATATATCAGAGATTGTATGGGTATATTGCACGCATAATTAATTATACTGCATATTTTCCTAGCTTTCATAGTTGGTGATTATTTAATTAAATTTGTAGTTATCATAACTGGAAACATAATCTGTGGAAAAATAGAACCACTTCAACTCTTTATGAAATTATGAATGGCATATTTGTTTTGGAGGCCGTTTTGGTTTTGTCTACTGATCCCTCTTGATACCTCCGTACGCAGCACAACAACAGTCAAAGTAGGATGGCATGAAGGAGGTATCGCGGAGTCAACGGGTTTTAAATGAAAAAGATAACGAAGGAAATTCGGACGCTTTAAATTGGAAAAAGTACGACGGGAGATATCAGATGCATTTTTTTTTTTTCAGCGAACAGTTTTGTTAAAATTGATTCCAAGTAATTTGATGGTTGGATAAAATTGTATAGAATTCTTATTTAGAAACAGGATTATCTAACATCTTTGACGATAACCGAAAATTAACTTATGCCTTATCATCTCTTCAACTTTCCCTTCATGCACCATTTCTTCGACGTTACAAATGACCTTTCACCGAATAACATCGCAATTCTAATTTGCATTGTTGAAAACCAGTAGCAACCTAAAAGTTGAAGATTCATATCGGAAAAGAGCCATGAAATTAATCTTAATTTGTTTATTATAGTAATTTGTCTAATTATATGATTTTATCATCCGTCCGATGTTTGCTACTAGGAAGTCTTACCTGAATGGATCATTACTTATTCCATTGCTTTTATAACAGCTAATGAATTTTCATAAGATCCTGGCTTGCACCCATCCCGTAATTACTATACCACTATGAATTATAAATAATATTGAAGAAATGTTTCCCGGGCGAAAAAAATTACAATAATTCTTCGTTTCATTATACAACATAATTATAATATTAAAGCCCAGAACGATGTTGTTGTTTTTTTTTTTTTTGGTAAACACATTTAATAACCGACAAAGCGAAACCAAAATGAATTGCATGTTTCAGAATCTCTATTATTGCACATGCATTTCATGCTCCACACGCCTAATTACAGTAATCATGAGACTGAGTCAATAAAAATAGTCTTTAATGATTTTCATTGAATCAAATTAGGATAAAATGAAAAATCAATTAAGAAAGTTTACTATTATTATCTGGCGAAACAAATCGCTCGTCACCGAATCTTAGCCGCCACCAACAGCCTCCACCAGTTGGCTGCACCCTGCGCAGCGTCTCTCGAGTTTCGAACACGGAGTAAATTTCTTGCATCTTCTGCAGCAGCCTCCATCCACCTCACGGTCGGTCTCCTCACTCTTCTTGTACCACGGTTTTTCTCTGTGAGGATCTTCTTGGGAATCAACATGTCCCCCTTTATTGCCTCGTGGGAGGAATGGTCCCCTTAGTAGCCGCCCAAACTCGGATGCTTTAACACCATTCCTGCTACCTAAGAGGTTGTGCAGTTTTCGGTTTAGCGTCTTCTACACACTCACAGTGGAGCCAATAGCCGATTTAGGAAGACAAAATTCAATAACCACAATTTTCGATTGAAAATCACGTGTTCGTCACAAATAAATAAAAATAAACCTTTGGTGGTTTTTAATTAATTAATAAAAATTATTTTATGACGAAAAAATAAAAAAAATAATTATAAAATTGTTATTTCAAATAATTTTAAAGAAATAGCTTGACATAACATTAATAAATTATTATATTATTATACATTAAGAAATTTAATGTGGACATATTAAAATGAATTTAATCTGTTTTCTCATCCTCAGGACCGAAAACCGTAGAAAAGTCAATCTCTGAATTAAGTCCGTCATAATCGCTTAGCGACTAGTCAGAAAGTGGTGAAACGCGTGCCTCTGGAAACCGAATCCAAGGAGCCGGTATTAGTGGGGTGGGCAAAGAGGGCAGAATTTAGATAAGCGAAATTTTATTATTAAGTCAAGTAAAAAATATTTGTTACTGCTTTTTGATTGATTTTTTTTTTATTTTGACCTTAGTTCAGTCAATAAAATGAGTTAATGTTATGAAATTATGATGTTTATGTCGAAAAGTATTCCCTAAAATACCGTTGCTTCTTATTGACGTTTTTTAAAGCTTTTAAAAACTTAAACTTAACTTACCAGCAACAACTGCCGCAAGGCTTTTTCAGGACTGTACTGTTTAAGATTTTTTGATCTATGATGATTTAAAATGTTAGTCGCTGCTAATAATATATGTGGGTCCGCCGCATGTTTAACTATTTTCGCATCACATTGACCGGAGTTATGAAATACAACCTGTGCTGCAACAGCTATCCCTTCGGAAGTTGACTGCAGTACTTTCCGCTTCTTAGTTTTTTTGTAGTATACAAACAATTTTTATTTGGTCTTTATGGTTCCGCGAAACCTCGATATGACCGGTGGCTCCCTATCGAAAGGCACAGACAATTTGCTTTAAGAAGCCGTCTATCTCATAAAAGCCGATTTCTTTCTCTGAGTATTTTTCAAGCGCTCATTAATCTTGTAAGTCGATCGGGCTACATTGTCTTTCAAATCTGTATTAGTCTTATAATCTAATATGTCAATTTTGTGAGTACTAATAATTTCCTTTAAAATTTCAGAGGTCTTTTCATGAGATAAAGTTTATCCATAGTTTAAAAAATTTGAACTCAGAAATTGTATTAAATTAAAAAAAACAGTGTTTAGCGCAAAACTGCGCAAAATCTGATGGACATTTCTTGAAAGAATGCAAAAAATGCTACAAAATGAAAACAAAAAATTTGGCTTGGGATACCCGGAAGGGTATTTTACAGATTATAGAAGCATTTTTTATCAATTTCAAAGCTTTGATCATAGCCGTTTCCGAGTACCAATTTTAATCAATATTAAATTGCTAGAAGCTATTTTAATCTAGTGAGAAAGAAACATAATCACCTGATTTAGCAGAAGCCATCTTGAGCGATAACACACTGACACTAGTTACAACTCTAAATGACTCAATGATTTTTTTTGTTTTTTTTTAACATTGTATTTAATCATAAAAATAACAAATTAGAATGTTTAGCATATGTCGGTTATATAATTTAGTGTCAGCTTCAAATGCATGAAGGGGCAATTACTTTAATTTATATATTTTCAAATTTCTAATTCAGGCACATTTTAAACTATTTATTTTTAAAAATTTTTTATTACATTTGCTAGAATCATTTGTATTTAATGTAAGGAATACAATACAAATATCTGGGATATTTTCGATTTTTTTGAAATTTTAATCAATTTCTGTATATATGCATATATAGCTGTCTGTTGTTCTCCAAAATGATTCTCAAAATCCTGCTGAAGGATTTTGCTTATACTTTTAGAATGAGGGTTTTGGGGTCTCAGAAATCGATTGGTACAATCACTTAATCCAAGAAAACACTTATTTAATAAAAAAAAAAAAAAAAAAAAAAAAAAAAAAAAAAAAAAAAAAAAAAAAAAAAAAAAAAAAAAAAAAAAAAAAAAAAAAAAAAAAAAAAAAAAAAAAAAAAAAACTCAATGAAAAAGAGCGAAACGTGTCATTAAACCGAACCAACGAACCGATTTATTCCCGTCGAATCTCATTCTAAGAAAATTCGACTACAGAGCACAATACAACGGAGAAATTCAACAATTCTATTATCTCCAAGATTTTAGGTAAAAATTTATTTTTTTATTAAATTGCTTTTAGTAAAAAAAAAAAAACCAAGCAACCGAATGAGAAAGAGCGAAACGCGTGTCATTAAACCGTGGTGATTTATTTCAGTCGATAATGATTCAAAGAAATATAATCTTTAATCAATAATTCGCTTTTTATTACGTTATTTTCAATTTTATTGCCCTTTAATTTTTAATAAAATATGAATTTAAAGAAATGAAGGGACAATAAAATGAACTTTGAAAGATGAAAATAGCAGAGGAAGTTTCGAATATTCTCTTTTGAAGTTCTTTAATCTTTATACATTTGATGTAATATTTTTACATATTTATTGTCGCGCGTTTAATAAAGTTGTAAAATTATTGTTTATATTTAGTTTAAAGAACGCGAATATACAAAATAAAGCGTTGACTAAATAAATAAAACAATCACCGAGCATAGTTCGGACCCTGGACTATTGTAAATACAAAATATAATTCTCATTTTTTTTTGTGTTTTTAACCTTTATCTGGCCGACTTCACTTCCGAATTAAATTTTAATTATTTTTTCTCGCGTTTTTGCCTTTCTAATTATTCATATAAAACATAAGGACATCCAGATTCTGTTAAAAAAAAAAATGTTTAGTGGAATATTCTATGCGTTTCCAATTAGGAACATTGGTCGCTGCCGATTAGGCTTTGTATATGTATATGTATATAATATATATATATATATATATATATATATATATATATATATATATATATATATATATTTAACTTATGAAATAGAAGTCAAATAGAAAAGAAACAGTTTAAAAAATATGCATATACCTCCCCACCCATATAACAACAAGGATTAGTACAAAGTTCATTTCCAATGATAGTACAGTGTGTGTGACAAGGATGTAAAAGACAAGTCATTCCCCAGATAATTTTTATAATGAAACGATAAATGATTGACGAAATAAAATTGTACAGATGTCGGGACATGGGGAGGGAATTATATAATCTAATGGTAAAATAATATTTTTTTTTTAAAGAGTAACAAGATATATTGTAAATTAAGGTGTGAATATTTATTAGTTTGATGTATTGTAGAAAACAAAGATCCTGATGACGAAGAACTTCGAAAACAATATTATAAAAAAAAAATTTTTTTAAATATAAAGTTAGAAATCAATGGGAAATTGTCCTCAAAAATTAATTTATCATAAAAAGGCATGTTTCACGTATTTGGTTAAATCGAAAACTCTCAAATTTGAAATATTTGCTCAGTTTTTGTATCCAAAAATAAGTGTTGACGTTATATAAGCAAATGAAAATATTGAATGAGTACTTTTAGATAAAAAATTTCCAAACATTATATATTCCCAATTGGGAACATTGGCCACTAAAAGGTTAATAGTAGTAAAATTTCTTGAAATTGTAAATTTTCTTCTTACGGCTCACAGGTGCACTCTTAATAAATATTATTATTATTATTTATTTATTTTTATTATTATATAAAGCGAACAAATATATAATATGGAAAAATACTATACGAGGAAACACATAAGATGAAAAGTGAGTTATGTATTGTAATGTAGATGGATTACTGAGAACGGAGCTACCGTCCCGAACAATTGCAACAATTTGTAACGCCAGTTAATAGGTTTTCGTGTGGGCTGTGTCAAGTAGTCAATTGGCTCCCCCGGCTCTGTATATACTAGAATAAAATAGAATAAACGAGGATAAGTGTGAGAACGTTTCAATTCCGGGTCTCCGGTCTAATGACACTGTTTATCTTCCAATCTACCAAGCCACGTACCTATCACTTTACCAGTAATGCATCGCCAGTATGACTACAGCGACTCGTATACCGTAGGAGGATCCGACTAGTTAATTGTAACATGATAAGGATATATAAATGAAATAATTGGGTGAGAGGAAAAATTACAATGTGCCTGGGAGCCAGAACTTGTGAATTCGAGGGTTAAAAGTATTTAACAATGACTGTCTATTTTCATCTTCACGTTTAATGAAATTAACATGGTCTTCAAGGCTGTCGTTAAATCGGTAATTGGTTATGGCTCACATACCGCGATTTACCGCGTATGACATCCCTATTGAAACACAATTAACGCCTTTATATGCAGAAAATATGTAAGCACGTCATAATTACATATGCAGAGTTAGGCTATACCCAGTTAATAGACTATGAAAAATAATTGCGGAAGAAATAATGAAAAAGGAATTAAGTTGGTATAAAGATGCTAAGCTTTTAATAAATAACTTCCATTTTGATTTTGACTCCCTAATTTACTGAAAGGATGCATTCCATGCATTTCAGTTATTAAAGTCAAATGCATTGAATGCATCCTTTCAGTAAATTTGGGAGCATTTAACAATAGAATTGAAAAATAAATTTAAAGATATAGCCATAAAATTCAAATAGATCAATAGTATATCATAACATAGTATAGCAGAAAACAGCTATCTAGGAATAGATACAGTTATTAAATAATAATACAGTTATTAAATGGATATGTAAAGCTAGAGGAGAATTAATACAATTGATAACTTTATTCAACAAAAAATAAATCGATAATATTATACATTTTCTCGCTAAATGCCCTATATTAGGAGAATTTAGAAGAAAATGCTTTATCAATTGATATCCGCATGGTGGTATAGAAGGATTAGTCTAATCAGGGATTGATAAATTATTTGCCACTTCTATAAATTAGTTTCATTGAAAACTAGTTTCGAATGTTATACATTCATCCTCAGTTCTAAAAACACACAAAAAATCCAAAAATAAGCAATTCAAATTATATTTGGTATTATTATACATATTAAATTATATAAATCAGTATTATGAAAGATTTATGAATTATGAATTTAATTAAGACAAGAAATCAACTACATGCTGGTACTCACCAGGGTTTAAATGGATTATATCAACCAGAAAAGTTTGTACTGGTTTCTTCTCGCATTGTACTGGCAATGAACGAGAGATAGACAGAATGTTTATAGGTAAACGGTTTAAGGGTCAGGGTTTTCCCAGTAAGGCCGGTGAATAATTGTTTTTTCTGTTATAGATGGGAATAAATTTAAATTAAATAAATGAGAAGAAACCAGTACAAACTTTTCTGTTTGATATAATCCATTTAAAACCTGGTGAGTACCAACATGTATTTGATTTCTTGTCTTAATTAAATTCATAATTCATAAATCTTTTATAATACTTATTTATATAATTTAATATGTATAATAATACCAACTATATTTTGAATTGCTTATTTTTGAATTTTTTGTGTGTTTTTAGAACTGAGGATGAATGTATAACATTCGAAACTAGTTTTCAATAAAAAATTTTTATAGAAGTGGCAAATAATTTATCAATCCCTAATTAAAATGCTTTATAGAAGGTTTCCTATCATTCCACTAGACAATAGAGTATCCGAATGCTATAAACTGGGTTGCTCTTGCTAATCATTGTAAACAAGAGTGGCAATATTGATATAGCTTGCATAAGGAGTTTGATTATTAGTTGTTACAAAATTTTATTCTTTGCAAATTAAACCTCCTTTATAGCAAATATGTTTTTGTTTATATATCTTGAATAATACCAAGCCGTAAATATTTTTATTGGACTCTGTTTGTTTATTGTTTTGTTTTTTGCTATATGTTTGTTCTATATAAAAAAAAAAAAAAAATTATTCATTTACTTTATTTATTCATTCGATGCCTAAACAATTGATCGTACGATAATTTTTGCACGTTTTAACCAAAGTCCTGAATGTAGTTTACGAAAATTTTCCTGATTCTATGGTTTGAAATAATAATAAATATAAAAAAATTAACAAAAAAAAAAATTAAAGAAAAACAGGTAACACCAGGCAAGATGGATACTGCTCACTTGGTTCAAGCATAAATGCCTAATTTAAATGAAGTTATTGATTGGGACAAATAAGGATAAAAACATATTGAGTAATTTATCAGAATCCAGCGTTGGCATCAGCATATTGACGTATCGTCATTTCCGCCGTGAAACCATTCATATGACCAAAATCAGTTATGTGATTTTGATTTTATTAGAAACAATATTTTACCTACTGTGTACTGGTGGTAAAATAAACTCGCGTTCTATAAAATCGTAGCGTGATTTTCATTGATCAAAAATGAATCCTCCTATACTCAGTATTAATCGCGTTCTCAATAGTTTCGTAGAAACCACACGAAACACTTCCAACACAGTATTCACTAAGGTGGTCACACAATTATTTACCTTATTTGAAATGTTTATAATTAGTTTATAAAATTATAGGTATTTTATAACATTGCTTATAAATTAGTTTTTCGTCTGTCCTGTAAAATCACGTGTTTGACACGGATTTCACGATTGCAATCACGAAGCGTCAACACAACTGTTTACACAAATTTATGGCTGTTAATAATACTATTAAAAATTCTTCATCCAATATAAATACAGCGACTGAAGTATATTTGCAGCATATTTATTGTAATAACATTTGACCTTTATACCTTATTATTTTTTTTTCTTTGGAAAAGTTATATTTAATCAAAAGAGTAAAAATTATAGGTTCTAAAAAAAAAAAAATCAAATGATTGAAATTACTTTGAAAAATCTGGTGCTGTGCGCATCACGCTACTTTCCCTCACCACCCTAAAATAGTAATCTATTTTTTAAAATACCTTTACAATTTTAAATATATACTCAGAAGCACTTCTCTCACAAAAGTACAATGCAACAGTTGTGTAAACAATTTTAGTACGAAAATTCTGTGCACAAAAATGTTTGGTTTGCCAAGCTGAAAATATATTTTAAAAGTTTCCTTTTATCTTCCATGTATATTCCATTTATTATAGTTTCCAAGGAAACTTATTCTTTCCATTATATATTATAAAAGTATAAATTGTTAAGTGAATTTATACTGTTAAACTGTTACATTACATTATCACAAAGCTTATTATTGGGAAAATTGTGGGAGGAGGTACGGTCGCATCCGTCTGCATTCGGACACACGCTGCGCCTAAGGTATATTCTTGTAGTCCATATAAGATACGCTGTATCTATTCTAATACTGATCCGATTTAGATAATTGTTTTTTAAAGAATTTTATTATCTTTCATATAATTTCATTCATAATTTATAAATAAGTTCTTATTTTTCGAGTTATGAGCAAATAAAATTTTCTTTTCGTCGTATTTTTTTTCTTTATTTTCACAGAGATGTTATACATGTTTGAAAAGTTAAAGGGCTTTAAGGAGAAGACTTTAGGCAAGTTTCAAAATCACTAGAGCCTTTTTCGAGAAAATTATTAAAAAAAAAAAAAAATTAAAAAAAAAAAATAAATAAATAAAAATAAAAAAAAATAAAAAAAAAAATAATAAAAAATAACCGGTGAAATCTATGATACAATTGGAATTTCCGGGAGGTTCAGTTCGCTGTATTTTGGAAGTCCGATTTTGTTGTTTTTTTTTATAGAGAATTTAATTACCTTTCGTATTATTATATACTTAATTTACCATAAAATGCATACTTCGATTTATGCGCAAATAAAGTTTTCTTTTCGTCACCGTTTTTCTCTGAAATTTCTCGGCGATGCACTATACATATATCTATATAAATGTTAAAGGGCTTTAAGGAGAAGATTTTAGGCAAGCTTCAATATTGCTGGAGCCGATTTCGAGAAAATTGTAAAAAAAGTGTGAAATCGATAGTATAAATGGCATTTCTGGTTTGTCGATTTTGACGAAAAAAGTGCTGTAATATTCTGGGGATATATCTACCATAAATTAGTAATTAAAGTTTCGTACAACTTTTCCCTTTTGTGCTTGACTGTTTACATGATCACAGACACACAGAACATTTTCTGAGACTTGGTTATTTAGACTCAGGGGATCTTAAAACGTGTATTTCCGTTGAAAACTCGAATTTCGAAATTTTTCGCAATACTTCTCCTTGCTGGATATTTTATATATAGGTTCGTGAAAGTAATAACCATGAAAACATAAAAAGAAATACATTTTTAAGGGTCTTTACATGTCGTTACAAAGACATCTGCTGTCTGTTTCACCAAAGAGTTAAAATCTCGGTTTTCCGATAAATAAATACCCACTAATTTAATGTTATTTATCATATCATATCATATTGTCACAGACTTAGTACAAAAATATAAGAAATGGCCCAATGCACAGATCTGTCACTCAACCAAAACCAAAAATAATTAAAACAAAAAATCCTAACTACTGAAAATAAAAAAAAGCTCTTTGGAGGGACTGGACAGAGGTTCCCTAGAAGGTGTCCAAGAAATATCGAAAAGGAGATAATATACCCCTCGGAGAAAAATCAGACAGAACAACGGATATGATCATCAAGATAAGAAGCTTAAAATCCGCAATCCTGTCCATCTTATGATGAAAGGTGGAATTGACCTTTCAAAGGAGTCTCGTCTCAGCCGAAGCAATACAGAAGAAGGAAGGGATGGATAGTTGGGATTAATAGGGAGCTTCTTTGCACTGGCCGGGTTAAAACAAAGCCCCCGCTAAGGCTGAAGGTGATTGGTAGCCCGATAAGAGGCTCCATGAATCAGAGGCCTTTCCTAATCGTTGCAGATTAATGAAGGAAACGTCGGGGTCTTATTAGCTCAGCCGTAGCCAGAGCCTCCATCCTTTTAACCCCATCCGCCTCCCGGGAATCGACATATTGGAATACTCTTCCCGGGATCGTCTTTTAGCGCTTCCCCTCTTACGCTTTCCGAGCCACTTCAACCCCGCCATCTCTGATGGATCATCCACTCACTAAAGAACTTCAACGAAGAGGCTCGAAAATAGAAGTGGGAAACGTTGCGATAAATGGGGTTTCGCTCATTCAACTGGATGTTCGACATTACTAAAATATTCAGGATTTCATTGGTATCTGTTAAAATGCATCCGATTCGGTGCATGAAATATGACTTGATTCATTGATTAACTTGATCAATATGATTAATATATTATTTAAATGTAAAAAAAAAATAAATAAGTAAAATAATGAAGAAGAAAAAAAGATCTAAGTCTCTCAAACCCCAGTAAATAACTAGCAATCAACGTTCCATCAATTCAGGCATCATTAAGACAAAATAGATCACATAAATGCAGAACAGAGTCTGCACATATTACTTCAACAATCTAAAAAAGACCAACTAAATAGTGATAGTACGTGACTCCAAAACAGTCCATTACCACCGTTAAACCTCTCATGTGATTTTGATTTTATTAGAAACAACATTTTATCTCCTGTGTGCCGGTGAAAAGCAAGTGTTAAAAAATCGTAGCATGATTAAAATTGATCCAAAAAAATCCTCCAATTTTTATAAAATTGCTTATAAATCAGTTTTTAGTATGTCGTGTGTTTATCACATAGAAGGTTCCATGACGGAAACAACGATAGGGGGAAGTGCTCTATTATCTTTATATTTGTTAACTTCGGGAAATTATCAGCATTCTTCAAAATATCTTTATTAAAAATTCATTATTCGACGTTTAAGGACCATCAGTCCATTCTCAGTAAATTCTACAAAAAAATTGTATAATATTGTACATTATTTATCCTTATATAATAATCAATGATATTTATTTTTGAAAATTAGCCAACTGTCCTGCCTGATAAAAAATTTAAAATTTTCTATTATCCAATTTATAACATACCTATAATTTCTAAGTCTTCATCATATTTACCATCTTCGATCTTTGAAGCGTTATATATTTATAAACTTCATAGTTTATACGTACAATTTTCAATAATATACCGTTTTACATATTTTTTTTTTTTGTAATTTGTGTGGCACTGTCCATATTATTTTTGTCCGAAATTACAAAATATACTGTTATTATAAATGTCCCAATTTATACAATAAATATGCATTATTTGTTTAATTACCTTCACCTGATGTGTCCGCCTTCAATAATATATAATAACTGAATCCCTGTACTTATACTGTCTCAATCCTGCATTTTAACCTTTATTTGTTCTGCTCCCTTAGCTACATTTTTATTTACTTATTTCTTTTGGTTAGAATTGTTCGTTACGTTATAAAAATTATATTTTATTTGTAATATTTACATAACGTATCCCTATTCCGCCCAAATCCGTTTTATAATTAACCACGTAATTTATATTTTCAGTGATATGTATTGATTCTAAAAATTTTCTTCTTTTATTAGATTCTCTCCTAATATGAGATACCCCTGAATCTCCTCTACATTCATAAATAGGTACCATTCCGATATAGGTAAAATGAGACCTTAATTCGCGATAACTCAAAATCCTTTCAAAGAATTGTTTTGTGCCCAGGGAGACTTTGGCTCAAAATGACAAAAACTAGACAGTTCCCTGCAAATCTTCTTGACTGAAATACTATGAAATCCTGCAAGGTCCTTTATAATGATAAAAAAATACCAAAAAAAAAAAACCAACGTTTGTGCAACAAACTGGTTTGATCAGGATCACACTTAGCCGCCAGGTTTCCCTCCATTTAAGGGAACTCACTTTAACAGGCTGGGTGTGCCCCAGGAAGTTCTCCGGATCCCAGGGTCCATCCACGTCTGATATAACAGAATAAATAATTATCTGCCACATCCGGACTCGAACCCGGGCCCTGGAAACAGGAGCACAGTGCCTTACTCACTGAGCTACACCGCTTTCTGTTTAATTTTTTAACGTGGAGAAAATAATTTTATATGTTATAATAGTTAAAAAATAGTTATATGTTATAGTAATATACTTTTACCAACAAACTGGAGATTTTTACAGATTTGTCAAACGAAAACAAATTAATATCAAACTAAATCACAATTATTGAAAGAATGGAAAATAATGTGTTGTCTACTGATATAAACCGGGCAATGACCTCCACCCACAACTCCGTCTATAGAAGCATTTGCAACTTCACATATCCTCAATCGGAAGAATATCTGTTGCTCAGTTTAAATATCCAAAAACATAGAGCTATAAGCCAATTGAGAGTCGCAGGCATACTCGTGCATACTCGTGGATTCCTTTGCAAAATAAGCGCCTGATCTTCAAGGTCTGTGAACCATGCAAACTTTGTCAGAAACCTATCGAAGACAATCTGAAGAATTTTCTCTTGCGCTGTTCCTCTTGTAATTCATACAGAGGACAATTCTTAAAGGAGTATATATCTGAAAAGGATGATCTTTCTTCACTGGCAAACGTCTTAAATTATAATAGTATAAATAAAATCAGGCATGTATTCCTGTTCCTCGCATCAGTCTTCAATAACTTCCAATCTTCTACAGGTTAGCCGGCTCGATACTTCTTGATGAGGCCTCTCCTTGTGATGTTTAATTTCAAGTAATGATACGTAGATAAAGTGATAAACTCTAACTTATAGATATTATTTTAATATCATTCATAAAATGTATTCTATTGTATGTCTGTGTGTATATTTATATATATGTATCTTGTATTAATTGTATTTTTGATGATTGAAGTATGCGTATATTTATCTGGTTTTTCTTTCACAAATATTTTTTGAAAGCGAAATTGTGTGTGTGTGTGTCTATATATATATATATATATATATATATATATATATATATATATATATATATATATATATATATATATATATATATATATATATATACATATATATATGTGTGTGTGTGTGTGTATATTAATTGTTATAATGTTTTATTATCATAAACATTATTTAATTTAACACTCCACAGGCCAATGCCAGGATAATGTAACAAGCATGTATTGCTTTATACAATAAATTAATCTAGCTATCTACTTTTACCAACAATTTTACCATGTTATTAAACTCACTATCCTTAGTTATTGATTGGAAGTTAAGAGCAATTTAAATGCGACATTTCATTACCTACATAAAGGTTTTTATTCCCCCCCCACTCCTTCACAATGAATGGACCTTTCAGTAGTATGTTCGCTCTCCTTTCCCGACGAGCGGTCGCACGTGTGGTATCAGGCAAGTGACCGGACTGGGTGTATTAGTGGAGAGAGGACAGTGGACGCTGGAAGATAATGCCATTAGGTGTCTTATTGTCGGATCGGCGCCTCCTCTCGTTAGTTGACCCGCACTGAAAAGGAAATGCTCATAAAGGACCTTTGTTGTTGCTGGCCGTTGGGTCGACACCTCCACATCCTCGTCACTATTTTTTAGAATTCCTCAAGTGGGCATCCGTCATCAATGCCATCTGAATACTGAGCAGAGCAACCATCTTTGTACCAGCATTATTACACCTCATTAACTTATAAGATTAGCTATTAACTAATTAATTGTTAGAAATAAATCGTTTATAACTGTTGAATTTTAACATACATGCAATATATATATATATATATATATATATATATATATATTCAAGTGCATTAAAGAAAATAATACTTATATATATATATATATATATATATATATATATATGTGTATTTTTTCGTGGTAAACAAAAAAGCTTGAATGAACAAAATACCAATTGTAGTTTATAAAATTATTAATTTTATGAATTCGGCGCAAAATTTATAATTATCTAGCGGATTGGATACGTCTCTGCTCCACAAACATTTGGACCTGGATCATTTTTTCGGCCCAATAACCAGGGCCGAAGCAAGGATTTTTGCCGGGAGGAAGCTTAATTTGCTCCCCCCCCCCTCATTTCACGCAATAAATTAAAAAAAAAATACCATCATCTCATAACATTAACTCAGTTTATTGGCTGAAACAATCAAAATGCAGTAGCGAATACTTTTTACTTAACCTATAAACATAATTTAGCTCAAAATTTGCCGCCCTCTAAATTCTTCCGCCCGTGGCAAATGGACCCTTTGCCCCAGCCCCTAGTACCGGCACTGACAAGAACCCAGTAGCTCCACCCAATATGCTAATTCTATTTAATTAATATATAAACAAGAAACCTATAATAACATAGTCTCAAACATTTTTCATATAAGACAATTTTGCAAACTCGAGAGCCATCATATTTTTTCTATGAACTTTCTGATCAATAGGGACATGTCTGTTATAAATTTTAGGAAATTTGAAATAATCAGCACGAGGGGAAGGTTTTCATGCTTTGAAATTTATTTGACTAAGCTCAACTTACTAGTAAAAATTCTGATTCAAATATGAATCTTCAGAAGATTTTGAAATGTTGAACAATGCTTATAATACTGCTTTAAAAAGACAAAATGTTCAATCTGACTAGGCTAAAAAAAAAAAAAAATATATATATATATATATATATATATATATATATATATATATATATAGAGAGAGAGAGAGAGAGAGAGGGAAAGAGAGAGAGCTAGGCTTTGTATGGATAATCATGAATTGATTCAGAATGTGACAAGTGCAATTATTGCTGGGACATGCTAATTGATCAGACATCTTATTAAAAGCCAAAATCGAAAAAATATTGATAGTCAAAGATGAAGTCCATTGTATCATCGACATTTTTGTAATGTCAACGAAAAAAAAACTTGTGGACAATCTAATAAAAAAGTTTGCATGAACAAGTAAATGATTACGGACAGAGTAATGCATAAATGCCCAGATATTTTGTAATGAATATAAGACATACATAAAAATAAGTGGACATAGCAGTACCAAGTTATTCTAAGCTATTGACCATGAGGGAAAAAAGGGTCCAAATTTTCCACTGAGCTCAAAGCGGTCAATCACTTACCATAGATCAGGTGTTTCCAGACCGTGGTTCGCGTGATACGCAAAGAAGTTCCAAGTGGTTCACGAACAAGTAAACAAAAGCTATTAATAAAATCATCTTTTTAAAAGGGTTAATGAGAGATGACAATTTTTTAAAATTAATATTGAATGTATCAATTATAGGATGAATAAATACGAACTACAATTAATAAAAATGGTTCCGTATGGCCACTTTAGTAAAGACCAAAGCACTCAATTTTGAAGAGGACGCTTACGTCAGTAATATACGTTTTATTTCTTAAAACAAGTTGAGCTCCATCAAGCCTAACATTGATATTATGATTTTAGGTATGTAACCAACATGTTTCCAACTGAATATACATTTATCTGGAAAAGTGTAATTTTTTTACCGCACCCCCCGACCAACTTCTCCCTCAAGATACATCTACAGTCAACGAAAACTCTCTCCAATATTGCTGTTGTCATGTGAAATCAATTTCGCTTTTGATTTGGGATTTTTTTATATTATTTTCTTAAGCACATTTACTGTTTTATAGATTATTTTGTCTGCTTACCCCTCAAGCGCTCGTGTAAGCGGCAAAAGGGCCGCACTTTATTTCAGATTGGCAGAAACATTTTATTTCTAAAGGAACTACCCAACGCGTCCTCTGTATTTTCAAGTCAAGCAGTAAGGAAAACGATAGCGCCACCGTCTATTTTTTTATTCATCTGATCAGTGATTTTTTAAATGAGTATAAGTGCATATTATGAATCCATATTTATGGTTTTCAGAAGGAAATTTGACGCTGAATCGAATAGGCACAATCACGTATTCGTAGCTTTTGTAGTTTATGAATATAAGCCTTGGAATAGAAAATAAAGTACTGCGGCAGTTTGTTGCGGCGCGGGTATTAGTGTTACACCAAAAGGCAAGAGTACTTGAGGATTATTATGCCTTATATATCAGTTTGTATTTTTTTTATGAAGGCGAATCTTTAATACTAATATCATAAGATTAGTGGTATGATTTGTGGTACACCCGATTATCTGAAAAGTGGAAGTGGTACGCAGTGAATTAAAGTTTAAACCCCTGGCATAGATAAAGTAATTTCGACCTAATTTATTAACCTATATGAGCCATGGATTGACTATGTGGTCTGAACAAACTCATTGGGCTCATTTGGGATCTAAAAAGTGGATACATGATTTTTGAAAGGGTTGGAGCAAACCCAGGTAGTTGAGCATGGATGCTGTTTGGATATACTTCTTGGCCGACAAGAAACAGTATCATGCATTGTAAACTTACAAAGTTTTTTAAAAAATATTTTTTAATTTCTTCATAATACTTACTAGGTACATAATACGTGAGTGTAATAGATGAAAACAATATCTAAATTCAATTTAAATTCTTGATTTTGATGCCATATAAACTTTGATGATGATGCTTCCTTATGGTATTTGAAAAACCGGAACACGGCTTACATTTTCTGAAGCAACCGTGTCTGATAATTACATAATTAATGATGGCATCTGTCTGATTTCATGTTAGTAGATCTCTTTATTACGAATTTCATAAAAAAATATACTGACTGAAAGGATTTGTGTTAATGATTGCTGTGTTGATAAAGGTATAAGGTTGATAAAGGTAAGTGACTTCGGTCAAGTACAGGATTAACTTGGTAATGGGCCGTGCTAATGATTCCATTTCGGAACGAAATATTCGTATCATTTAAATAGGAATAGCCATTTTCTGTTTACCAAAAAATTCAATTTAAATATATCTCGGCTTATTCGGGAAACGTACGGAATGTAGGCTTTAATAAGTTTCTTAAATTGAAAAAATGGCGCCCGATGTAATAATTTAAAATGGAATGAACTTTCCCCGCTTTCATGGTTGAATTATTGCCAGGAGAATGACGATTAACCATATCTGACCAGAGACCCGTATGCAGCAGAATATATCCGTAACCCGCCTTGGAATGTGGGCTAATTATATATTCCATGTCTTACGTGCACTGAATCTAGTCTGCGCTAACATTTTACTAAAACGTGGGTTTCAACAAACCACACACACCTAAAATTAAATATAAAAAGGCTTTAGATGTAATTATTAGAAAAAAAGATGAAAGTATTTTTTTTATTATCATGTTATATCACATGAAACGTCAGTTATGTATGTTTTATAAATAAGATATGATGAATTAAATGGCAATCTTATTTCTATAATAATTTTCTTAATTAGTCAAAACTAATTCATTGTTATAATTATTAATTTTTCGGGGGATTATTACAGCTTCATTACAGAAACTGATGAATTGATGAATTTTTATAATATTTATATAAAAGGATATAATATTTTCATCATGTCAACATTGATATCATTATGCCAATTATGAAATTTGTAAAAAAAAATTAATAAAACTTTTTAAAATTATATAAAAATGTTAATAATAGCACTTCTTTGTCATTTCTGAGGTCATTTAGAATAATTTTATTTGCTCAATTCCACATAATATAATGATGCCACAAAATTTAAATAAGAATATTAGAATACTATTTAATGCAATATATATTTGAGATTTAATGTTAGATCTTTAGTTTCAATATTTACCACAATAAGAAATTATTTTTTGCTTAGCTATTTTAAGTTTACTAGTCAAATATAATACTTCCTTCAAACTATAATTATTGAGTAACTTAATAAAGATAGTTTTGATAAACATAATTATAAATTATTTTTAATGTTTTAATAATATTATTCTTATGGTAGTTTGGTGGCCAAAGTACCAATTGCTTCTGTACGAATAATTGAAAGCATCATTATTTATGTTAAAAATGTTATTTTACACTTTAAAAGATTAAAGGTATTACCACATTAAAATCCTCGAGTTCCGGGCATCATACTGGACTTTGGTGCCAAATCTCAAAACAAAAAGCCTCCGAGTAAAGCCTCAGTCGATGGAAGGCGGACGTACAGATTTTGTGCTAATTAATTTTTCGATTCTACGTATCTTGAAACGTGAAACATCGAATCTTGAGGTTGAATTAATATTATTTTTCTTGGTCGATTACAAAAGTGCCTTATTTAAAATAATAAACCAAAAATATATTGATGTTTATTAATATCGATATTACCGATATACTGTCTATAAATATTTATGGCAAAATATCTATTGTAGGAGTGCCCAACCCAAGGCATGCTGGGGTTTGGAATTGGCACGCGGCCAGCCAGTGGGTTAATAATTATTGTTTTATTAATTTTGTTATTTAAAAAAAAAAATCAAGTTCTCTTTCTGGGATGAAAGAGTAATTTATACAAGAGGGGAAAACATATTTTTAAAAACAAGTGCCTTTATCTCAGATAGAAGGATATAAGTGCCTAATAGAACTAGCAATTACTTTGTATTAATTACTACTAATTATTAGTTTATATAGTAGCATAGAAATAATTATTGTGAATGTAGCAGGTTATAGAAGAAGTGGGAGGGGGGGAGGGGTAACAGTTGTGACATGCATCAGTATTGGGAACCTTAGGTTGTTGTAACACGCTTTATAAAAAGATTGGGCACCTGATCTATTGTTTTAATGACAACAACGATGTTTCAAAGACATTGATGTCACTTTGCCATCTCTAGTTCGGACCGCTATCCCTCCCACAAACTGACATGACGACGATGATATTATTTAAGGCGATTGCAATGGCAGGGGCGCTTATGATTTGTTATAATGGCGATTTGGAGGTGGCGCGCAAGTGAGGAATCGCTCTAGGTAAGTCGGCGCGGGCATGAATCACACTAACCCCTCAACATTATCTCTTCGTCTCTTGGGAAATCGGCATTTCTCATCAGGATATCTTAGCCCTTTAAATCATTCTCACCTTATACCCAGACCAGAAACTTCGTTATAGAATCAGGGCTGTTTCGAAATGAATAATCGATTCCTCTACGAGATTAGGTTCTGGATAATCCAATATCCCTCCACGTTTCTACTGACTTGATAAAATTTAGGGATGGCCTGGGATGGGAATTCGGGATTCGCTCATAGGCTGTCAGCGTTTTGAAATAAACATATTTTTATAATGTGCCCTTCGAACGTAAACAGGATACGTTATTAGCTCTTATAATAATTACATAATATTTAAGTATATATGTAATTTAAGAAGAATTTATATTTTTTTATTTTTTTTTATGTACAATGAATATGCATGGATTAGCTGGTAATAATAGGTATTGGACTTTTACGTAGAAACCCACCCTCCATTCTGTTTTGTTTCTCAAAGATATACAAATTAAGAATTCAGTACATAATTGTCTATTGTGAGGCTAAATCATCATGATGACATGCCTGATAAAAGTAATGAAGTAATCAAACATTGTTTTACATATTAGTTTAATCAATTCCGATTTTCAGATCACGATTTTTTATTATTTTATTTTTATTTACCGATCACAATATCCGGCATAATGTCTTTAACCATTCCGATAACCAGATAAACGGGGATCTACTATAGGGATGTGAATATCGAAAAAAATATCGATATTTATATATATATATATATATATATATATATATATATATATATATATATATATATATATATATATATCGTATCGATAGTTTTCGGATATATCGAAATAGTGGTTCGATGAATCGGAAAAAAATATCGATGTTTCGATATATCGGGCCTCGATATTTATAATTTTTAAGACCCCCCCCCCTTAAAAGGAGGAGGCTTTAGGAATCACTCACTCATTACCCTTAAATGTGGCAGATTGAAATATATGTAAATAAAAACAGTTGATAACCCAGAATATATATATTGTTTTTAAAGAATAACAAAAAGAGTAACATACCAAAAAAATCAAATCGTAACAGATTAATTTTTAAATCTATATTTTAAACTTACCAAAAAATAGTTAAAATTTGTATGTGATACCGATATTTATAAGCATAAAAATGGTAATTTTTTTTTTAAATGTTAAAACATTTATACTTACATTTTTTTTTTATGAGAAAATATAATAAAGTTTATATTCTTCAGTTATTTGAAGAAAGTTACGTAAATGTTTATTTATGGCGAACAGTTGTTACTGATATCTAGCCTCAGCCACCGTTTGACATCTATTGATTGCCAATCTAAAAAAGAACCCTTTGATGTTTGAAACCATGCCCACAAAAATAAAACACTTAAAGACAAGGAGACATTTAGTTCCGTTTGAATCGGTTGTCATTTCCTCTAATTACTTTTTCCTAAAAATAAATCCCACTCTGGTGAATTATTCTGATGAGAAGGCGGCTGGCTGGATTTTATTTAGATTTAAATCAGCTGATTAAAGCAAAGTTATCCTCGTTAAATAAATAATTATATTTGTGATAATTACGATCAGAGTTACCTCGTTGTTTTAGTATCCCGCATAAAATTTTGTTATTGTTCAAAATGAACTTTTTTATAGCAAGAACGGAATAAACAATTAATGCATTAATGTTTAAT
The DNA here is from genome assembly GCA_948150685.1 of Rhaphigaster nebulosa. NCBI lineage: Eukaryota > Metazoa > Arthropoda > Insecta > Hemiptera > Pentatomidae > Rhaphigaster > Rhaphigaster nebulosa. The sequence continues at coordinate 137,396,593 of OX411307.1, forward strand.
ATATTGAAATAGTTTTGCCTCTAAATATGTTGCTAAATAGAGGATAGATTATGATTTAAAGAACTTTTAAGATCACTATCAACACATCATAAATATAACAGTAATTATATTTATTATGATTAAATAAACGTGAATTTTCTAGCCTATAACACCAGACTTATCTCTTATGATGAAAAAAAAAATTAAAAACACTAAAAGCCAAAAATCGATAGGATACTGATCATTGTTATATCGAACCTCTATTTCAATATATCTGATAACTTTCGATAAGATATAAATCGATATATTTTTTCGATATTTACATCCCTAATCAGAAATTGTTAAGAAGATGACTGACTTGAACTTAGCCACTATAGATAGTAATACGAACACATCACACTACAAGTGTTTTTCGTTCTTTGTTTGTTGAACCCGCAGTTCTTTGTTAATTTTTTAATTTAAAAAACAATTTGGTTTTCGGTACTCAAATTTTAATGTCGATATTACGATATATCAGATAAAAACACATGGACAAAAATATCGATATCTGTTTTTGATCACAAATTGAAAGTATTACGAAGCCTCCTAACTACCCGAACCAGATTCTATTCCGATTTCGGCAGATAATTATTATAATCTATGTTCTCATCTACGTAGACAGACCTCCAGCGTGGGTACAAATCGGACAAATCGGTGGGTACCTGATCCTTCAATAGGTTAGGGGGGAAACCTGGTGATTGAACGTGGTCCTGGTTTAATCATCACCGCACATCAATTTACATCACCCTATATATGTAATTTGCCGATATAGCCGGCCAAAAGTTTTCTACGTTTTGTTCAAAATTTCGATTCCCATTGCTCACATAAATAACTTGTGCAAATATGCGCAATAAAAATTGACAATTTATCGACAAATATTCAGAATTGTTGACTCACTTGTGCTATCGATCTAATTATGCATTTAATGAATGTGAAGGATCATCAATAAATTTCACTTTCCAATAAAATTGTAACCAGTCTAAGTATTTAAATTAATATTTTGAGATATTTTTTTCTGTAGATGTGATTGCGCAATGCCCCAATCAATATTAAAGTAAAGAAAGAGATGGCATAAATGATTTTTACGATGAAATATTAATGAACCATTCCGCAAAAGAGCCAATCATAAGGTTTGGGGGTAATAGAAAAGTTTCTAATTAATAATTAAACAGAAGGAAAAGGACATTAAACTGAAATGAAGGAAGAGCTTTGGTAGGGGATTAGAACATTATCAAAATGTCCAATCAAAAATAATATTTCTTAACGGTTGGGCCATCAATTGGACTGTTGTTGAGGGTTGTTTTTTGGGGGGGGGTGTCGAGGAAGGGGGTTCAAAACATTTCTTTACAGCCATCCAGCCTTCTCCCCTAGCTTACTTTCCTCTTCTGTGGCCACCGAATTAGTACATAATCAGACCTAATCAAACAACAAATGGAAAATCCTTTCGCATATGATACATTCTGAGTGAATCAATTAAATAATATATATCTACATTAATAATTATAGTAAGCTAGGATATTAAATCCAAATAAATGCGAAAAAAGTAGAGATAAATAATTGTCATTGATATTAAAAATAAATACATTGATTTTTTTTTTAATTTAAATAAATATCCTTATTTATTTAAATAAGGATTAATTAATTTAATTATTTAAATTTAATTAATTAATTAATAATAAATTAAATTTATAAATAAATTTATTTAATTAATTATTTAATTAATTTATTAATTAATTTAAATATATGTTAGACTAAAGTGACATAACAGTGACTTGTAGAGAAAATGGCCACTATTCTAATAGCTATTTTATGTTATATGGCTCACTGACGGAAAAACGAAAAAATGTCATTTTTCCTAATCGATATTCATGGTGCATTTCTGGATTGGACAGTGCAAACCTCATACTTTTCTGAGCACTGGAAGTGATTTAAATTGTAAAGAAAAGTTGCACTATACGCATTCCGCAGTCCACTTAATATGGTTGGAGCTTTATTTCCTGTTCACTCCACCATAATCCCAATACGTTTTTCACTGATTGCTGAGGTTTTTTTTAAGTTTTCATAATATATCTCCCTCCATAAGACCATGAAAATTTCAGTTATATTATTTGAAAATTTAAATTTCAGGAAATAAACTATGAACATATGTGTATATATAAATATTTTTTTTATTATTGTGCAAAATGTATATAACGTACAGAATATAGTATTCATATCCTAATCATGAAAACATAATATGAGTAATTAATCTCACAAGAAAAGAAATAAAACCATTATTTCTATGCGAAGAAATAAACCAAAACATAACAACTATGTGTTTTTTTTTACAAACATATAAAATATAACTATATTCTAAAATTACATGAAAAACATTTTCATTTTAGTTTTTGCCTTATCCTGAATTTTTTTTTAATCATTAAATTTAACTTATCAGCATGAAAGTAATTTTTTGTTATAATGTAGCTGGCACCACTGTGGAGCTACTGGATGAAGGGATTGTAAAGCAATACATAAGTTCTTGATTTTTCTGTATTTTATTTAAAGACAAATGTAATTAAGATGTAAATTTCAATCAACAATGTAGCACAAAAGTTTTTATTAATAAAAAAAATCCTTCATTCAGTAGATGTAACATGAAAAAAATAAAATGGATGCCAAATTTGATTTAAATGGCTTTACAAGTTTTTGAGATAAAGGTAACTTTTTTTACCTGTAAAAACACTCTATCAGTGATCCCCTTAATCCATCTTCTTTTCGGACTCCTAGGAGAACTATCGAGAATTCATCGAAACTAGGGGAGAAAGCATGGCATGGAATCTTAGTATGAAGTTATTTCGGATGATATCTAAAACATATAGAATGTTGAATTATTACTTGTAGCATAATAACAACCTATTAGTGATTTTACGAAGAATTTTCGATTGTATGGATTAGACTCGGGAGGATTTCGGTGGTTTTGTGGCGCCCGAATCCCCGTAAGTCAAAATAGCCCAGATTATAATCATGAATATAAGTTTACATCGCTTGCCTTTCACTCATTGAAGTATTCGGAAACGTCCAGCAAGAGCTTGTCGTTTCAGTTTGGATGATAATTCCATGGTAATCGGTTTTCCTGATGAATTCTTTGGATAGTGCGATTAGAGGATCTGTTGAACAAGGACAAGTGAAATAAATAGCTTTTTGTTCAAAACATTGAATTAATTTAATGATTATTATGTAGTAATATTAAAAATTTTGAGGAGTATTGATGAAAATGAATAATTATTAATTATAAAGAAATATACAATAGGCAACATAATTTGTAAATTTATTATAATAATTATTTATAATATAGTAATTCGTAATGTAACCAAAATTTACCAACATTTTTCAGTGACCTTGATATGATAAAAATTTGATGATGTTCCTTTCTTGTCTCTTTTAGTGTGAGGCAGACATTTTTGTAGGTAATCTGTACCAACGTTGTTTACTCAGCATTGTTTGTGCCTGGCAACACTCCATAGAATGAGTACATCTATTTAACTCAATCTATTTACTAACCTCAATAGCCTTTTAGCTTAATTTATTTCCCATCTAAATTTATTTATAGAATTGCAATATTGTCTCAGCCATTCTGTCTAGTATGCTCCTATGCTATCATATTTGTTTAAATGAAAATATCACAGTCAGCATTACTTTAATAATTAGTTTGGACTGTTAGGTTGCAGAAAACTTTTCACCCTTTTTAAAAAAGGGTATCTAACTAACTGACATTATACTAAAAAGTACAACTTTCTTATTGCGAGACATATTTTTTGTAGGGATACGATGTGATCAGCATTGTGCTCTGATTCTCTGAATAATGTCAAGTGCCCACTTTAAGGTACTTTGCACCCATGAGGCGTTTGTCAGGTTTTTTTAAAATAAGAAGCCTTCCAGCAATAAGCTTTTCAAATAAATGATATTATTTTATATTAATAAATAGATATGTAAAGTTGTAATAAAACAGAACAAAAAAACAGAATAATAAAATGAGTGAATAATATGAAATACGGCAATAATACTTATAATTGAACTGTTAAATTCAATGATTTTTTTAACGATTTGTTAGTTGTAATTTGATCTCAGGAAAAATAAATAATGGAGAATCCGGAGTGCAGTGAATGTTGGTTTCGCTAGTATCCGTGCTCTTGGCTTATCGGGGATTATAATATATTATTCTCATGTTTACGTTTTGTATGACAATCCTGTAATTTGATCTGAAAGTATAATATATTAAGTTGAAATATTTTTATATAAAAAATTATTACACAAAAGGGTAGTATGTAATTTATTAGAATTTCCAGGAATTTTTTTTAAATTTCGATCTTTCTTATATTCTTTTATTTATTACATTTGGAATCGTTTAGGACCATTTTTGTACATCTTTTAAGATCGTCATCTTCTATAAACAAAAATATTGCACATTAATTTCATACTTTATATATAAACATAAAAAAAAAGAAAATACAATTATTATTTAATAAAATCATTAATATTATTAATAAAAAATCAATATGCTATTACAACAAATAAATGGTATAAGAATATATCATAAAAAAAAATATATATAAAAGGCCAAATAAACAATTAAAAAGACTATTGCTATTTTACATTGATTACCTTATTTTGGGGTATTTAATCATTTAATCATTCTACAAGTCATTATTTGAAAAAAAAAAAATAATTTCTGCATTAGAAAATTCTTAATTGTCATAATATAACATTTAATCTAAAAATATAAATAAATTAAAATAATAAAGTGATAAAAAAGTAAAGCTAATTAATTTTTTATGAAATAAAAAGGGATGAGCAAGGGACAACAGAAAATGTGATAAAAATAATTTAAAATGTTGAAATAAATAGGAACTGTAGATATAAAACTTTGAAAATGGGAAAAGAATCCTGAAACGTTGGCTGAATAAATAATTACAATTTTATAAATAGTGCTTTATCCTTAAAAATTGAACAGAAGGCATCTGGAAAAACTAAATAAATAAAAATAAAATAAAATATATATATCATTACTTAGAATAGGAATTAATAATAAAATGCTAACACACCTTAGGCCTCCGTCAGTTAATTTACGATCACTATGACATGACCCCTCTGTTATTTTTTCTTTTGTCCCCTCCAGGGTGTCACAGCAACTCTTCAGGTTCCTGGTATTAATTGAAGAAGCGAAAAAATTCAGTGAACCAGCAAGTGCTGAAGAGACGATGGACCCGTCTCTGATATGCAAAGTGTCGAACACACTTTGAATGAAACGCATTGGTTGAGGCACGCATTTTGGCAAAGTCTTGAATTCCTAATGCCCAATTGTTGACTCCTTGTGTCTTTTGAACCAAAATATCTGAGGATTGCGAATTTTCACTGTTTGCAACAGGCATTCAAAGTGTAGGTACCATTTTCAAATATTTGTGGAATGTCAGGAAATTGATCTGGTTGCTTCGTAAAGGGGAAGAGGGAGAGATATTTCATCACCAATACCCTCCCAAATTATGTGCTTGTATACCGTTTTTATAAAACCTTCAAACTTCCATATTTATTCCGATATAATGCAACTTGCGAATCTCAATATAATTGTCTTAATGAAGACAATGGATAAATGCATTGAATATAATAATTGTTATAATTATAGTTTATTTATAGCAACATCGATGATTTCCGTGGGTGTAGCTATTCCTTTTGTCGTTTCAAAACTGTCAAAATCCATTTTCCGTCCACCTAACGCAGTTGACAAGCCCGCTGCTCACGCTTCTGTGAGTGTGTAAATTATGGATAGGAGCCAAGTACTAAAGCTGGGACGTTGCCTGTTCTAATAAAGCTTTTGGTAAGCCTGTAATGAGCTGCATGAAAGGAGATGGATAGCAGAATAGACATCCTTTTGATTATTAATTTTAGCAGGACATTTTTCATTAGATGTTTTTGGAAAAAGTTAACTAGGGCGGACTCTAACCGCGGCTACATTGATGTGATTGATTCGTGGCATATGGAATCACTGGATTCTATTCTTGCCACACATTTAACATTTCATTAAGAACCTTTCTGGAAAGTCGTTGTGAGAAGTGGGGCTGGATATCTTAGCTTTTGTTTTTTTCTAATTTTATTAATAAATTTGGAATTTGAAACGCTTATGATTTGGTTGACATCCGCATGATGGTATAGAAGGATCAATCTAATTAGGAATTGATAAATTATTTGTGACTTCTATAAATTTGTTTTATTGAAATTATTTGCATATTATTTGGGTAGATAATCCTAATAATAATAATAATCCTATAATCCTAATAATAAAGTAATGAAAAGCTTTGGAAATCATACTCATGTGAAAAAGATAAACTATTGATACCTTACCTCAAACTCATGATATTTATAGATATTGCGAGTTTTTGTCATTTTGTCTGATCAAACAGGAGCCTGAATATTAATATATATGACGTAGCTGGTAGAATGTAGCTATATATATATCTACGTTCTGCCTAAGACCGTTTTATGCTCTCGAAGCTCCAGACATATGTCAGAGGTGTAGCTTAATTAATTTTCGGAATGATCTCTATTCATATAATTTCTTTAGTACTGAATGACTGGAAGAAAATCCAGAGCTTTTTTTTTTAGTGAGAAATTCACATTGTTTACTAAATGGTGCTTAATTATCAGTAACTTAATTAAAGTGGACAGCTCACTACACCAGTCATGTAGATATCGGAAATACAAATAACAAATAAACAAAAAGTATAATATCAACAATTAAATTATTATAAACTTACGAGTATGATTTCTTTTTCCTCTTCTTTCTAAGCTTTATCTTATCTTTTATCTTTGTCATTATTTTATATCACTCAAAATCTTAACAAATAATAAAAAACACAAAACAGATATATATTTCGTCGTCGAGTTTTTAAAAACGTCATTTTATGGTGATTTTATGTTTCAGTGGGGCATTTGTAAATGATAGATTAGTAAATTTAATTTATAAGAAAGTTAATGAAATTTAGCACAGAGAAAGAAGAAGCAAAACTATATTTATAGCAGGAAAAAAACTAACATTAAAATGAAAAATTAAAAGTTTCTATTTTCATTTGAATGATGTATTGTAATTTTGTTGTATATTTATTTATTATATTCTCTGAGGGATTGAGCACAGTAGAGTGAGGGAGTGAGGCTGAGGGAATATAAAAAGGAAATAATAACAATAAATTAAATTTATAATTTAAATTTTAACAAACAGTACATTGATTTAAATATATAAAAAAGAATAATAAAAAAAAAATTGTAAAACAAATATAATAATAGTAAGTATGAAGAAAATAAGCGGGCAGGCATATGACAATAAATGCATGGATTAGCGCTAAGTCCATTTCAGAGTCAGCACAGTGTGACTGGTATATGTAAGTAGAGTCACTCCCCAGAATATTGTATAATGTAACAATTAATTATGGACCAATTAAAATTGTACCCACATCCGTACTTTCTAATATTTCGTGATTATCAAAATTAAATTAATGCTTATCAAGTATACTGTGATGGGCCAAAGCAGTGATATTTTTATTTTGACTGCTTTAACAATTACTGATATGCTGCTTAATTCTGGTATGTGACTTTTTATAATGTAACAATTAATATGGACGAAGTAAAATTGTACGGATGTGGGGGCGTGGGGAGGGCGCTGTGTATTTTTGAAGGTGATATGAAATTTTAATATGAAACGAAATATGTTGTAAATTAATGTTATGAATATTTATTTGCTGTAATTGGTTTATGTTGTATTGTTAGAAAATAAGCATCTCGAAGAAGAAGAAAGTATTTCGAAACCTCGATAACAGGATTATCGTTATAGAAACGTTTATTTTATTATGAAGATAATTGTCACAGGAAGTTGTTTTTCACAAATAATTAAATCATAATATATCGATCTCCTCTGATATATATAAATTATTGAATATAGTCGTTAAAAAAAAAAAAAATGATAATGTATTAGGATACAAATATTTTTTTATTGTTACTTTTTATTTCGAAAACAACTAAATTGAGAAGTACAAAGGATTGTAACTTCTTACTTATTTAATTTTTGTAATTATGTAAGACGATGTTATTTTGTTCAGCGAAATAGTTCGTTTTTTTTTCCGCATCACAGCACTTATTTTCTGGATTTTTTTTTTTTTAATTAGCAGGTCAGACTTATTAAATTTCTCTCTTCCTCATCTCTTAATTAATTTTATAATAAAATTCTTTTAAGATGTTAATTTGCCCAAGTTATCTATAAAGGAGAGGAACTGATGTTTTTTTTTTTTTTTTGTTTTTTTCACTTAGATTATTGTTATCATAATTTTTTCTTATATTTAACTTATAAGGAAGGTTGTGGTGGAAGGGGGGATGGTAGGGATCACGCTGTAAATTTTCCTATCAAGGGTCATGGGTACGGTTGAGAAGGAAGTTCCCATAGTGTATTAGCATAGAGAAGGGTATAAAACAAAAGGCTCGTTTTTGTGCCTCCATTGCCCATTCAGATTTGGACGCTTAGAGTTAATACTCATTGATCACAAATCCCTCGGCAGACGTCTTTTCTTTTTTTTCTCTCGCTTCTTTCTCTTTTTTTTTTTTTTCCCTTCCTCCTGCTTCCGTTAAACCGTCCCTTTCCCATTGAGGATCATTGGAACACCGATAGGACGTATAAGAACACCGGTTGAGGAAGACTTTTGTCAATAAAGAACAGGCGACTCACTCCATATAAAGAGGTCTCGAATTAAATCGAACTTATTCAAATGAAACATAAGACAAAAGTATGAAAGATCGTTGGTTATATTCACCTGCCGTACACCGGGTGTTATGAATGTTTAATTAATCGTGAATTTTTATGCTTAAAGAATATAAACATTTACTCGGTTAAATTTAAAAAATACAATTTAATTTGTAGTCTAATTAATATGACGTATTAGAAACTGCCCATTGGTAGCACTCAAATGACAGTTATACGTTATTTTGTTTGGAGGCCGTATTCAACCAGAGGAAAGGATATGTGTAAAGTATGGATCTGTAAATCTGAAATATATATGGAAGATTAAAGTTAAATTTATTTGATAGATACGGGAAGAATTCGATGTTTTAGTGAAGCCCCTAAAGAACTAAATTGAAGGTTATAAACTTTTTATTTTCGACGTATCATAATTTAGTATCTTATCTATTTATAAGTGCGGAGTAGCTCAGTGAGTAAGGTGCTGTGCTCCTTCTGGGCCTGGGTTCGAGTCCGGCTGTGGCAGATAATTATTTATTCTTTTACATCAGTCGTGAATCGACCCTGGTGTCCGGGAAACCTACTGGGGACACACCCAGCCTCTATAAAGTATGTACCATTGATTGGGGGAAAAATCTGGCGGCTGAACGTGATCCGTGGCCCGAAATTACCTTCTTGCACTAACGCTGTCCTAGAAACAGTGCGTCCATACTAAGCAATGAACCCAAGACTCTATTTATTATGACCAAAAAGATTTGAAATAAACAATTATTAGTCTATTGGCCAAATATATAAGTTTGTATGTACAGGTAGATAGCATTGTAGGTTACTGAAATAAATATAAAAGATTATAGTTGAAAAGCTAAAGGTAAAATAACGTACTTAAGAAAAATGAACATATTTTTGAGTAATAATGTGAAATTAGCATGCTGTAATATTTGAATATAATATGGTTTATATGATATCGGACAATTGAAAATGGAGGAAGCAGTTTGAAACGTTGTATAGAAGGAATTGACTAAATAAAGGATATTAAAGTATAATGCGTTGCAATTTTTCCAGAAAATAAATAACCAGTTATTTTAGAATGAAAAAAAAAAAAGTTTTCTTAAACATTAAATTTAAATAAATAATAGTTCATTCACCTTTCAAGCATTATTCCTAAAATGTTTGCCATCACTTTCTATCACTTGAACCTATCTCAATTTTTCGTGTAGTTTTTTTTTTCCTACTGTTACCTTACATAATTATTTTAAATTTATATATCATGTTAAATTTATTATTTGAATCAAATACAAATTGGTTAAAAGTATACGCCATCCAGATTCTATATTAATTTTGTTGCTGTAAATTTGCTAATAAAGCCTTTATTATTATTAGAATAATATATTTAACAATCCCTATATAGGAGGTAATTAAAATTTTTGTAAGTAGCGTTGCACAATGGAAGAGCATAGCAACATTTATATGGGATAATTTTGTCAATTACCAATAAATATTTTTTGTTGAATTATTTTTCCTGTAATTGTATAAGCGAATAAATGGTATATGTGTGCTTGTTTTTTAAAATGTGAATATAGTTTGTTTCAATTTAGAATAAAAGTATTCATAGGAGGGTACTTTATTTTTTTTTTTACTATTGATGCATAAAGGTGTCTACTTAGAGTATTCAGACACATTTTCGTCACTTATATATATATATATATATATATATATATATATATATATATATATATATATATATATATATATATATATTATGTTCAATGTTGAATGAAATTCAATATTAGTGACAATCGAAAACTACCAAGTTTTTTTTTTATTTTAAATACAGTCTAATTTTAATTTTTTTTTCTTTTCCATAGTAACCCTATGTATTTATAAAACTTAAAAGTTCCATGCTGCAATGGGCATACTACCTGTGTAGTAATGTTTTAGTTACATTATATAATAACATTGATTGTTGAAGAAATATAAAATAAATATAAACATAGTAACACACAAAATAATTAAGTATGAAGAAAAATAAGAAAACAAAAGACAAATAAACAATACAAAATAAATATCATAAAAAAAAAAAAAAAAAATCAAAACAAAAATATTGAATCTTAAACTAAACTCGTATATATAGACAATTAAACAAAATAATATAAGTAAATAATATAAAAAATACAATAATTTTACAATGAAACTAAAAAATGCAATTAGATAATATACAGATGCAATAATTTTACAATTGATCTAAATAATATGCAAAACAATAAATTATATAACATATGTACATACAATAAATATATAACATACAAAACTATAAAACTAATAACAAACTACAGCATACAATTATATACATAATATACAATAATGAAATGAAAATAGCCTTCATTTGTGCAATATCATGTTTGTATATACAAAATAATTTTTACAATATACAATTTATACAACTTTTTTTTTCTTTTTTTTTTAAATTAGTTGATTAATTATTTATTTATTTTTCTTGCACAGGCCTTCCCTTTTAGGGAGTAATAGTCAGTACTTTTCTGGATGACTAGTCCTACTGGGAAGCGAATATACAATAATAACATACTGAAAATAAAATATATAGGTAATGTACAATTGAATAATAGTGCCACTTAGATAAATTGTAAATCACAAGGTGCTTCAATAAAATGTATGGTAAATTGAATAAACAGAGAAAGAAAATCTAAACCATCACAAACTAAAGATGGTGGGAGTTAAGGTTTGAGTATGTATTGTTACTGCAGGTTGATTGAAGTGGCTAATTCAAGCAGCTCCTTCCTGTATTCGCTAAACAGAATTTTTTTGTTTTATACTCGGATTTAAGTCGAGAATTAGATCCTAGTGGGGTCCGTATCGTTTTCAATATTGCTTACTACTGTCTAAGACCTATTAAATAAATTATGGTGATAAGGAAAAAAAAAAAAATAAATAATCTTAACTTGTGAATTTTTCGTATGCACAACAATTTCAAAGATTGACTCTTCTTAAGTACGAAAACACTTGAGAGCCTACGGCCGCAGAACTGCTTGTGATGGTGAATCGAATCTGTTATAGAACAAGTTGAGCATTAGGAGAAGACGCTCCTAAATCAGCGAATTCTTTTTGGAAGAGTTCCAGCTGTGTGGTACTCCGCATCAACAGACACATGAGTGAATGATCACCGGGGGAACATGCAGTGTGCTCTCCAATATTGATAAACTTCTGGCTAATTATATCAATGCTTGTCCTCTACTTCTCCAGAACCGCCGTCCTTGTTTGGAATAACAAAACTGGATATTATTCCAGCCAAGGTGAGCTATGGAATTTCTAATTAATAATGTTTGACTGTTTCCCAATTATTCTAGTAAAATCAAGAATATTGAATACATTGTTATTTAAAGGTAAAATACGGAGAAATCGTAAGCTAAACCAGAATATTCATAAACTACAATAATTAAAATTTTCTAGTTACTCACTGTCCTAGCTCGTAAAGTCAATTTTATATATATATATTTTTTTTAATTTATCTTAAGTGTGAGTATACTTAATTAATTTTTTTTTAATTTATTGTATGTTGTGGTTTCCTTTTTCTTAAATCTCGTCTTACAAAATATTACTTTTTTGTCACTTCAATACTCAATTTATATTAGGTATATTAAAAACACTACTGTTTTTTCTTCTTACCAGTTTTTTTTTTATTTTATTTGTTTATGTAGCCTAATTTTTATTTAAATTATTGATTAATGTACTAGTTGATTTTTTATGTATTATTTTAGGTTGTGAGAATTGATAAAGTTTTTTTTTTTTTTTTTTTAAATAATTTTTAATTCTATGAAATAAAATTTTAGTATGTTAAGACTTTATAAAATGTTAGTTGGAAAAGAGATTCAGTCAAAATAATTATTTCTTTAAAAATTATACTAAAAAAAAAACAGAATAGAAGTTTTTACTTAAAAAATGAAGTACCCTAACTTCATAAAAGTAAATTTATAAATTTAACTTAAAAAAAAAAGTGTATATTGAATGGGTTATGTATCAACAAGATGTATTTAGCCATTACTTACTTACTAACTTGCTTTGGGCACTACAGTCCTTGGCGAACCATGGCCTCTATTAACGTCTTCTTCCACTCATCTCTGTGACACCTATCACCTTCAGGTGACCTTCCACATCGTCCAACCATCTGAGACGGGGCTTCCCCCGCCTTCTATCATCTCCTGACTTTCCATATAGCAGCTTTCTTGGAATTCTTGCTTGGTCCATCGTCTCCCCGTGTCCCAAGCATCAAAATCTATTTAACTGAATGGCTTCCATTGTTTCTTTTTCATCATACAGTATACTTAACTCTTGGTTAGTCCTGATTCTCCATTGATCCTCCACTCTGTATGGCCCATAAATTTTACGAAGGTCGTTTCTCTCTCATACCTGAAGAATCCTTTCGCTTTCATTCGTCAGGGACCATGCCACGCAACCATAAGTCACAATTGGTCTCATTATTGTTTTATGTTGGAGATATTTTGTCATTCTGGACAGACTTTCGCATCTCAACAGTTACTGAATACTGAACAGACATCAATATCCTGTAGCTATGTGGGCCTTTATATCCTTTTCTAAACTGTTTCTCGCTGTTTATTATACAGGTATTTAAATTCGTCACAGCTCTCGAAGCAGCAAATTACCATTTTCATTTCATCTCCTTTCATATGGCCTGCTCCGCATGTACATGATCTTGTCTGCATTGATTTCCAAGCCCAGATCTTTAGATTCACTGAGAAATTCTTCTAGGGCTGCTCCAAGTGCTGGTACAGTCCTCACTGTGATGAGCACACCATCTGCTTATGCTAAATGCTGCTTCATGCGGTTGTAAATTGTAATTCCATCTTTGGTTTTTATTTCCCTTATGGCTGTTTCTAAAACAAGGTTGAAAAGTACCTACATTGCTATCTACAACTACTATCTACAATAGTAGTGGATCTGCCACTATCTGCAATAGCGGATCCCCTAGTCTAAGGCCTCTCCCTGTTTTGAATTTTCGTGAGAGCCTCCAATTCATGAGTATCCTACTGGATGTACTGACAAGCCGTGTCAATTTCTTCGGAGTTCCCAGTTTCTCCAGACGCCCTTTTTTCTTTTGGCGGAATCATAGGCTTGTCTTAAATCTACAAACAAATGAAGGCATTGTAACAATGCACTCGTAGGACTTCTCTAGTGTCTGCCACTGAAAAGATCTGGTCCGTAGTTTATCTTCACGTCTGAAACCACACTGGTAATAACTGAAACCACACCAAGAGCTATTTCTGACCTGTTGTAAGTCTTCTGCTAATTGCAATCGACAAGGTCTTGTACACCGATTTAGCAATGAGATTCCCCTGTGATTATTACACTCGGTTCTATTGCCCTTTTTTTATATTGGACAAATATTTCTTCAGAAGGCATTTTCTCGGACGTCTACAAATCATAAATGATTGTAAATATCTTCACCTAAAACTTCCCCAGCGTTTTTGAGCATTTCATGGCCAGCAGCACTGAATTTTCCTTCCTAATGAATGTGTATTTATGTGTGTGTATATATATATATATATATATATATATATATGCAAGAAATCAACATTTATAATTAAATATTAATTTACAATATAATTATAATACATTATTTTAACAACGTCAGAATTTCAAACATATACTATAACATAATGATGTCATTGCAAGCAAAAATTTTCTTTGTTATGTCAAATAATCCATTTAATAATTTTGTCCTATCCTTTTTTTTTTTTAACTATAGCTACACAATATTTCTCTAGGAATGTCTATTAGCAATTATATCTACCCTGTCAGGACTGAAACAAACCATCAAACGTCACAAAGTTTTGTATTATATGATTTAGTTCAATAAATCCATTAATGACGGACAATTTCACCAATGAATTTGTCTAACGTTACAGAGGACGTCTTAGTAAATATTCAACAAGAATAAAATCTTTTTTTTAAAAACAGAGGTGTTTTGCTCCTAGATATATATATATATATATATATTTTATAAATATAGCACGGTACAGTAATAACAGATGGGATTTGCGATCCCGAAACGTAAAGATTGCAATGAATAAATAAATGAGTTAACGCAGGAATCTTAAGTTACATTAATATCTATAAAAAATGTAATTTTTTTATTTTTTTTTATTTACTGCAAATTTTCTTTTAGAAGTTTTTTGTTTCGCATTAATATTATTCTTAAGTGATATTGTCCCAGATTTGTTTGTTTTAGCTAATTCTGTATTAATAACTATTACATTATGTTAAAAATGGAGCCACAAATTAAAAAAAAAAAATGAATTCACATATTTTTTTTATCTAGTTTTTATTAAAGAAATCCTTTTTTTTTTTTTTTTATCGTGAAGGTTCCTACTGAAATTCCCGGCATAAAAATACTGAAACACTTCCCATCCAAAAATAACGTTATAGTATATCAATTTATTCTGAAAGCATAATCGATTTTCGGAATATTTCTGTTGAGATTGTGACATTTCAAATGGACACCTGGTAAGCATTCACAAAGGATCTTCACCTGCGGCCTCAATAAAAGAGGACTTTTACGCAGCCAACTTCGGCGACTACTGGGCAGGCGTTCTTACCAAAGTAGAAATCAGCAATTCTTTTGCCAAGAGGGACGAGGGAGGCTCATTCGTAACGGAAAAGGTGTCAAAAGGTAGACTTTCGAATATGTGGAAGATACAGGCGTTGAGAATCGGCCCTAGCTCTTCACCAATACATTATCGTGTAGGGTACACGGATATTCTATTAGCATTTCCAGCTGGCCGGCACTGGGAGCTTGAGGAGCGGAATAAATCTTAGGTCGCATAGCTGAGCCACTAATAAATTATTTGTGACCTTCAGCTCCTGGAGGCTACAATATTAGATTACCCTTATATGTACCGGCTCCCTACTTCGACAGCATGGATTCGAACCGGTACTGAGCGCTCAGCCCAATCCCGAAAATAGCTGCTATTTTTCCCAGAACGAACGCAATAACAGAACTGAAAAAAAAAAAAAAAAATGGCAAACTATTATTTTTTTTTTCAGTTTTGAATTGGCAGGAATTGGTACACACACGTTGTTCCCATTACTCTCTCGGCATCTTTAGCCATTCCTAATAAACCTGCGACTTTCTGGGAACATTGACTGATTCAGAGATTGATTCACACACACTCTCTCTCAAATTTCTCTCTCTCTCTCTCTCTCTCTCTATATATATATATATATATATATATATATATATATATATATATATATATATATATATATATATATGATTTATCTGTGTTATATCTCTCTCTATACCTACCAAATAAACAATAAAATTTATACATTCATGAAACGTTGGTCATAAATTCGTCACGATAGTATGAATCGAAATCTGCAGAGTCTGCCCAAATTTCCGGCGGACAACCCTTTCTAGGAGAGGGTCAAAATGGGGGGCGTTATATTCGAGAAATTATTTGAACAAATTAAGTCGAGTAAGATATATTTTCTTACAGTCCTGTTGTTTCTGGAACAAATGAGACCAATCTCACGACGATAAAGACAACAGTTTAGAAGTTATTACTGATTTTAAGCAAAACATGCAGAAAAATCTCATTTCTTGGCTAAACTATATACAGAGTGTCCTGTAAGTCACGGGAAATATTTAAAGATGTGATTATAGACCTCAAAAGCAAAGAAAAAGTTATAATTGGCCCATAGTCCGATTCCACAAAAAACAGGAAATTTATGTATTTTTTTTTTTAAGTAAGTCATGTTTTTTGTTGAACAGGAAGCGACCACACAAAAAATGTTCATGGTAAAATCCCGTGGATCATACTTAAAACTTTTAACACACTCAAATACTCGTATGTTGTTTTCAACTATGTAGGGCCTCTGCGAGTGAACTGGATTCTTCTTCCTCAAAGTGAGGATCTTTCTCTTATCCTCGTTAATCTGGATAGCCATATTTCTTCCTTCCATCACAAGCACCGTAAATACTTCCTTGATGCTTTGTCGAGTCCTCCCATCACTTGTGTTATCTTGTTAAAAATTGTTCTATGGGACATCAGTCCAACTTTTTTTTACAATCGCATTTAGGACTATGTTGGACAGCAGTGGGACGAGGGAATCCCCTTGTATCAGTCCTGAGATCACTGAGAGCGCGTCTCTAAAATTTTCCGCCAACCTTGACCCTGCCAACTGACTTCTTCATTGTACACATTGTAAATCGGATCAGTAAGGATGGGGATGTCCATTTCTCTCATAGCTTGGTATAATTCCTTCCTGATGACTGAGTTATATGCAGCTTTATAGTATATGAAGAGTAGCCACATGCAATTGCTAAACTCATTCATTTTTTCCATCTGCCTAAGCGAAAATATTCGATCAATGATTGAACGATTGGCCCTAATCCTACCTTGGTACTTTCCAAGTTGTGATTCCATGTATGAGATTAGGCGGTTATGCAATGCAATTGAGAACACTTTATATCCTGTATTCAGCAAACTGATTTCCTTAGTTGTTGCATTGAGTTGAATCGCCTTTCTTTTTAAAAACAGGTACAATGATAGAGTCACTCCATTCTTGTGGTATTACCTCTGAGATCCAAATTTGTTCTATTAGCCTAGCAAGTTCCTCTATTAGTTGCGGACCTCCTGCCTTCTGAAATTCTGCTGGGATGCTATCTAATCCAGGCACATTGTTGTTTTTTATTTATTCATTATTTATCCAAAATTAATTATGTAAATATCAATTATCAAATATCAATTAATTACGTAAATATCAATGCTGTCTGGTGGAGCCAACTCGTTCTCATTTTCCTTTTTTGATGGGTTACGAATCAGTATCCTCAGTTATGATATTAAGTAGTTTCTTGAAGTGGTCTCTCCGTCTTTTTTTAATATCCTGGTCCACAATTAGTAGCTTATCTTCAGTATTACTAATTGTTGAATTGTTGCTGAAACCTGCAGTTATGGTCTTAATTTCTTCAAAAAATTTCTTTGTTTCGTCACTCCTTCTCGAATTCTCAATAGCCTTCACCTTCTCCTGCAGCGCTTGCTTCTTATTTTTCTTCACTGCTGTCTTTCAGTTCATCTTTTAGTTCATGCTTATTTGTACTCTTTCCGAATACGTCTAGTGTCTCGGATAAAGAGGTCTCTTTGCATTCCGTTCCGCCTCTACTTCTTCATATCCCTTATCAAACCAGGCGTTATCGATCCTCCTACCCTTCTGACAATACTGGTCCGCTGAGTCTGCTATGACCTGCTTCAGGATATCCCACTCTTCTTCCATCGTTCTTCCTCCTTAAACTGCAGGGATGTTCCTCGCTACTTGCTCAATACTTCACTGGAATGAGTTTCTAACTTCCTCCTCATTGAGCTTTGTTCTGTCCTATTTGGATCTCTGGTACTCGTTTCAGCGGCATGAGAGTCTCACTCCTTGGGTCATATTTGCCACAACTGAATAGTGGGCTGAATTTCTTGTGGGCTGAAGTCCACGGTATGACCTAACATCGTTTATTGAGCTGAAGTGCCTGGATGAGATCAGTATGTGATCTATTTGCATGGAAATGCCATTTGGTGATGTCCAAGTTTCGTTATGTTTGTTTTTGTGAGGAAAGATCGTACTCGTAACAGCGAGTCAAAGTTTTATGAATGTACAAATTTGTTTTGTTTCACTCATCCTTTTAATTTTGTTATATAAACTTTTACATTGTATAAGCCAATTCCAATATCATAATTAAAAATTTAAACTGTATATCTCATAATACTGATGCATAAGGTTGCTGCGGATGAGAAAAAAGCTTGTCTATAACGCATCAACAAGGGCAGACAGACATTCCACTCAAAAGCTAATTTGAAAAAAGATGGATTTATATCAGAGCAGAAATAAATTGAATAAAATATGAGTTAAACGTTCGAATTAAACTATTGTATCATTCTATTATTATAATTTTTAAAAAAAATTTATTATGCGCAAAGGTTTTTAGATTTTTTTAGGGCGTAAGACGGCATTTTAATGTGTGTGTGTATATATATATATATATATATATATATATATATATATATATATATATATATATATATATATATATATGTATATATATATATATTTTTTTTTAAATTCATATTTAGAAAAAATATTAATTGACGTTTTAGTGGAATTAGAAAATGCCATGATTTTTATTGAAAGCAAACAGGAAGAGAATTTAATAAAATTTATTAAATTCAATTGTTTGAATTAAATTCTATCCTAGCAGAATAAAGAATATCACCAATTTTCTACCAGAAATATCAGTGACTAACATATTGTAAAAAAAGAAAATCATAAATAAAAAGTGATGTTTTAGTTTTAAATAAATTACAATACTGTGATAAAAACGAATAGGTGTTTTAGTTCAGCTTCCATGATACAAACACAAAATATACTTAATGGAACATATTAAATAAAAATAAAAAATGATAAATCAAAAGCAAAAAATAACAAGAAAAAAATTAACATTTAAGTACATCCTGTAATTATAAAGTTTTTTTGTTGTTGTGTTTTCTAAATATAAGTAATCAGCTATTGCATCCAACATGATAAAACTATTTGGTGTTCACTCTGCAAAGAAAATAATTTTTAAAAATATAAAAAATTGTATCCTATTCTCGTCTCCAAATTAAAACAACTTTATAAATTATCTTTTCCTGTAACATTTCACAGCTCTGTCAGCGCCGCGTAACATTGTTGATTTATTCCAAACCATCTCGTATGATGGATCCAATTTGATTTGCTTCTTAAGAAGTCAGAAGTGACAAAGAAAAAATATTGGAATAAGAAATGTCGTATTTATCAGTAACGGAGATGTATGAAGACGAAGAATGCCAGTGTAGTTGGCGGAATCGATGCCAAAAAATATTTTACGAAACGAAAATAACAACTGAATTCAAGAAAACACTTCAGACTAGTGTTTTAATACTGGCTATTGATCAAACTATTTCTGGAAGTAAAATAAATAAATACTTATTTCTGAGGATACCAAATGTATTAAAAGAAAAAAAAATATATGGGTCCAGATCCAGAATTTAAAATGTCATGCACATTTTAAATTATTTATGTCGTTTATTTATAAATTTATTTCTTATGTATTTCTTTAATTAATCCAAATTTAAAGATATTGATTAACGTGTTAAAATAATGAAATAAAATTATATTGCTTTAATTCATGAATTCTTGGGTGAATATTAATTATAAGTCAAAAGGATATTTGCTTACCTTAGTTGTTACTTCTTTAAATTTCTTTAAATTCATCTGATAAAAAAGAGGTTAAAGAACTTAATTACCGAGCATGATCTACTATAAGTGATTTTTTTATAATTTTTTTTTATCTAATGCAGATTCTACAAGAATAATACAAAAAATAAATTGGAAATTAAATAAAGTTGTTTTGCTGAATGGTCTGCCTGTAGCGTATTAGGTTCTTTAATGAAACCCAATTTTTTAATTTTAAATTTACCGTAATCTATTACAAATATATATATATATATATATATATATATATATATATATATATATATATATATATATATATGTGTAAATTGTGTATTGGCAAACAACTGTAGGGAGAATATTGTAAGCGAAGTAATGACCGGGGGGTTACGCTAAAGGAGAAAAGTCTTCTTCTTCTACATAACTTTAAATACTACCTTATCAAATTTACCCTCTTGTTTTTTTTAAACATTTTGATTAATTTTATATTCTTTCCATCGCGTATACCAATTCGTAATTTTGGTTGTTATTTAATAAATCCTTAAGTTGTTTGCCTATATCAATATGTATATTTTTGAAGACAAAACCCATTTAACTCGGAGGAATGTTAAAAAAAAAAAAAAAAAAATTGAATTCTCAGCATTCACTATAGAATAGAAAAGAAAGAAAATTTTATTCTGGGACGAAGTCCCCTAAGAATAAATAAGTTGTACAAACAAAAAAATGACAATTCTGGCTTACGAATTGAAATAAACAAATAACAACCATAAATAACATAAAATAATAAAAGAAAAAAGAATCCTTGTGAAGCCGAGTGGACGAGTGCTAAGAAAGAGAGTGAGATTGGAAATTTACATTCATCCGTTTAACAAAAAATTATCGTTGAAATAATTATTTACATCGCATAGGGAGAAAAAAATATATACACATAAATTTATTGTAATATTATACAGAAAAAAAAAAAAATAAGCGCACAGAAAAAAAGAGAATCAATATCTAAAAATAATTCCTTAACAATCAGATTGTAAATTTCATTGTAGAGAAAATAATTTATAGATAAAAAGAACAACAGGTTAATTAAAAGCATTAACAATGAAATGAAATGTACATAAAACGTACGTAATGGAAACTGAAGCATTAGAGTATAATGCTATGGTTAGCCGGTCCGACTGGGTTGTGAGCAGGAATTGGAACAGGAAGGTTTTACATATGGCTAAGGAAGGAGCATGTCGAATTTTAGGAGGGAGAGAATTTCAGAAAGCAGCGGAACGGGCAATGAAGGAATGTTGGAACGACGTAGATCTATGGAAAGGTGTATAAATGTCAGAAGGTCGAGATCTTGTGAACTGGGAATGGATAGAGGACTTGAATTTGAGGAGGTTGTAGACATAGGAAGGGCACTGGTTGGTAACTACTTAGTAAAGGGATGTGCCAAGGAAGTACTGTCTACGGAAGGAGCCATCCGAACTGGGCGTAGTGGTGTGAAACGGGGGAACACCTCGGAGTGCCTTCAACAAACCTTACAAAGCTATTTATTCATAATTCTCTTCATTCTATCCACTAGACCTCCCGTGAGACCACTGTATACCACACAGCCGTAGTCAAAATGGGGAAATATGAGATAGGACACTATGAGTTTACTTGTGGATTTGGATAGGAGATGGCGGAAGCGATGGAACAGTTTAAGTGTAAAAATCGAACATCGGAAGATATGGTGGTCCCAGGAGAGGGATTGGTCAATGATTATGCCTAAGTTTTTAACAGAGAAGCATAAAGTGATAGGTTGGTCGTTTAGGTATAGGATAGGAAAGTTAGTATTGAATCTGAGAAGGGGTTTGGAACTAATGACAATAGCCTGAATCTTAGCAGCGTTTAACCTTAATCCATTTAAGTTTGCCCTTGCGCTGATTCGATCTAGGTCTTCTTGAGTCTTAGTAAACGCCATCAATTGCTCAGAAGGAAAGAAGGATAAATAGATTTGGGAGTCGTCGGCATAAAGGTGATGGGAACAATGAAGAATTGATTTGTGAAGGTCGTTAATATAGGATCTGAAAAGAAGAGGAGATATGCTGGAGCCCTGGGCAATTCCTGAGGATAATGTAACATAGGAATATAAAGGTTGCTTTGGAATGGTAACTGCTTGGGCACGTTGAGAGAGGAAAGATTGAAACCAGCAGATAGAGCTGTTAGAGAAGAAAAATGATTTTAGTTTGGAAAAAAAGATGGAACGGTTTATGGAGTCAAAGGCTTTGGAAAAGTCAAGGAGTACAATGACAATCAGTCTTTTTATCTAAAATTACCAACGATGTTCAGGTTGGTAATTTTAATCAGGGAGATTGTGCGTAATAGCCTGGTGGAAGCCAGATTGGAGAGAATCAAGTTTATTAGAATCTTCTAGGATATTGGAAACTTGTGATTGCACTGGTCTTTCTAGGGGTTTTGAAAGGTTGGATAGGATTGAAATTTGGCGGAAGTCGTCAGGAGAAAAAGGGTTAGGAATTTTATTTATTGGGTGAACAATGGGTCTTTTTCAAGTTATATTACAACTGCTATATTTTTCTAAAGTAAAAATTACTATACGGAATTATGTATAATTCACTTTTATTTCATTGATTTTTTTCAATTTGTATGTATATTTTCAATTGTATAATGGAATATAATAATAAAAAATGTAATCTGTTATTTGCATATATTTGCTATTCCCTGTGAAGTATGTACAGATTGTAAATTAATTCATCATACAAGTCATCTTATCATCAGTATACAAGAGAAAAAAAAATTGCTTGAGCGTTATTGTTTGTGTGTGTGTGTTTTAGGCAAACGTCAACTATTAATTGTACAATACAAAAATATCAATGTGTAACAACAAATAACAATTAATCTAAGATGGAGTTTATGTACCCAGAAATATAACATACTAGACATATTGGAAAGAATTTTTCATAAAACATGTTGGGTGGGAGGAGTTACATTATCAGTGAAAACTAATGCTGATAGCTCAAATGTATTGATGTCATAAATCCATTATACCCACGGTTTGACATATTTTTGACAGGTACAAGGTTTATCGAATCTGTTGCCAACGTCTTGATAAATGGAGTATAGCCGGGGTTCTTGACCTATGGGTCGCGAAACATATTCTGTTGGTCGTGGAGAAATATTTGAAAATAACATTATCTTAAAATAAAATTCATTATCAATTAAATCTAATCAGTTATCAGTAAAATTTATTAAAAAATAAATTCTTATAAACTATTAAAAGAATTATTTATATGAAATGTATACTTCAAATTGATATAAGTAATAATATTATTCTGTGTTAGCAATAAAGAGAACGGCTTGAATTGAGAAAATGATTTTGTTTAATAAAGTACTAAAAATATCAACTATACTTTTATATACTTTGGAAGATTATGTTACGTGTATTAGGTATAGTTACGTGTAAATAAATACCTCTTCCTATTTAGATGTGAGGTAAAAATAAGAGATATAAATTTTTCTTTACTTAATGTAATAAAATATTTAGTTATAAATGTAATGGTGGGAGTAATAATAAATGTAATAATATCTTAAAATAAAATACATTATCAATTAAATCTAATCAGTTATCAGTAGAATTTATTAAAAAATAAATTCTTATAAACTATTAAAAGAATTATTTATATGAAATGTATACTTCAAATTGATATAAGTAATAATATTATTTTGTGTTAGCAATAAAGAGAAAGGGCTAGAATTGAGAAAATGATTTTGTTTAATAAAGTACTAAAAATATCAACTTTATAATATATTATAATCATATAACAATTTAGGTTGGCACCTTTGACTTCAATTTAAAAAAGAAAAAAAAAGACTTAAAATTAAATTTAAAGATTCTCCCTAAATATCAAATACTTACAAAACTAATGCAAAGCTAAGATCATATATATATACTGTCTATGAATTTTTTTTCTCAATTTATTTTTATATACTTTGGAAGATTAAGTTACGTGTATAAGGTATAGTAACGTGTAAATAATACCTCTTGCTATTTAGATGTGAGGTGAAAATAAGAGATATAATTTTTTCTTTACTTAATGTAATAAAATATTTAGTTATAAATGTAATGGTGGGAGAAAATACCCCCAAACGTCCTTTTTTTTTTTTTTTTAAATTAACCAATTCGTCAGTTTCAATCATTTCAAGGAACTAACTTACAACTCTTTTAGAGTTGGCTGTTTGTTTGGTTTTGTTTCGTTGATTAGTTTTTGTGTTGAGCCCCATTATATTGTTGTAGCCAGGATATGTAATCTCAAAGCACATTCTGGAATTTTGAAATTCGTTCATTAAAATGGCTTTATGATTTAATATTTAGTTGCATCCATTCGTAGAATTCATGTGATCAATTAATATTATTACTTGCGATTTTCCTTGCCGAGTGGTTATCAAATGACTATTTCATGTGTTGTTTTATTTTATAATAGGTGATAGCTACATATTCTCTTGACATTGTTCTACTTTGTATTTACAATATTTATATCCAAAAGTGTTTTTTTTGTTTTCTATTTTGTTTATAGAGCAGTTGTATAGAGTACTATGGAGATTGATTAATTAACGGATTGATTAATTAATTGAGATTGATTAATTGATTGAGATTGAGAGTTAACAGTAGCCCAAGCTAGGTGCAGTAATACTTAAGATAGATACACAGATAGGCCGAAACGTTGGTGATTGTTCTAAAAAAACTCGTTTATTTTTCACTATATTTTCACCTCACTGATCCCTATCAAAATATTTACTAATTTTTTTTTCGGATTTAGAGGAAAATTGAATATGTCACGGATGTGGGAAGGCCAATATAGAATATAAATCTATTAGAGCAGGAACTAGGGCGAGATGGCGATATTTTAATCCGATATCGACCCCGAACCCGAAGAAATGAGTACAGGCTGCCAGTTTCTTAAATTGCGCTTGGCAAAGAGAAACCGATTTTGGCACTGAATATAGAACCCTCATGGCTGATAGATACCTTGATGTACTTTCGTAGGTGTTTTGGTAATTATAAGATTGAGTTATTACATTTGAAATAAAATATATTGGGTTGGAACACATGAATTGGCGGTTCCTAGAGTAAAAGAAATAATGAAAAAAGCTTTAAAAACATTATTTTATTATTGTAACCAAACATTATTTTACGTTGAAAACAGTCTCAAATTAAATATATATGAAGCGCTTGAAATAATAAAATCCTTCAAATCCAATCCAGATTTTTGCTAAAATGACCAAATAAATATCTCCAATAGTCCAATCTTAAATTTATTCCCATCAATAACAGAAAAAACGATTACTCACCGGCATTACTGGGAAAACCCTGACCCTTAAACAGTTTACCTAAAAGCATCCTGCCTATTTCTCGTTCATTGTTAGTACAATGCTAGAAGAAACCAGTACAAACTATTCTGTTTGATATAATCCATTTAAACCTTGGTGAGTACCAACATGTATTTGATTTCTTGTCTTAATTAAATTCATAATTCATAAATGTTTTATAATACTGATTTATATTAATCTAATTTAATATGTATAATAATACCAACTATATGTTGAATTGCTTATTTTTGAATGTTTTGCTCTTAGAACTGAGGATGAATGTATAACATTCGAAACTAGTTTTCAATAAAACAAATTTATAGAAGTGGCAAATAATTTATCAATCCCTAATTAGATTGATCCTTCTATACCATCATGCGGATGCCAACTAAAGATTATTTTTATTCAAAATAACTTCCGTTAGCTTCGATATATTTCTCACAACGCCTAACAAGGTTTTAAATTTCTTTTTTGAAGAAAATTTTTGCCTCTGATCCAATGAATTCGAAAATTAAAAAAATTAATAGTTTTGGATTTTTTTTTTAAATGGCAAGGTTTGGAATTTTTCTTTCAAATCTTCATGAAATTTCTCGATTTATATTCAACAGTTTTTTTTTTTAATTTAATGGAACTCACCAGCCATACATTCAATGCAATTATTGAATTGAAACCTGAAAAAGCTATTTACAATTCTTTTGCTCACTGTATAATAACATAAGTCATGCCGATGTTTCGAAATGATTTGGAAGCATTATGACCAGGTATAAATATATATATATATATATATATATATATATATATATATATATATATATATATATATATATATATATATATATATATAAGAATACAATGCGTAATTTCTCAGATTCAGCCATAATTTTTAAATATTTATTTTTTAGAAAAGCATTATTCGTTAGAAGAAGAATTTAAAAATGCAACGAAATGGGGATTAACGAGGCAGAGGTCCTTGCAGTAGCCGATGACGTATTGGAAAGGAGTGGGTTACGTGCCCAGAGTGGAGGACACACAGAAATTTTTCATTAAGATACATTTTATAATATCATTACCAGGGATATTAAGTTATATCATTAAATTGTATTATGGTAAGTCAATTTGTAAGAGAGACAGAACTTTGCGTAATCCAGCCGCGTGCAGGCCTCTTTTAAATGGTTTTAAAAAAGCCAAATTTCGTCGAATTACAATTTGAAATCATTCTTCACTCTTAAACTAAAATAAAAAAACGTGAATATTAAATAGGATTGAATTAACGAATGAAACTCCGGAATGCGAAAAACCCTTGTGGTAGGAAAAAGTGACTTATAAAATTTTGCCATCTAAGCACAGAATTATTAACTCTAACCCCACTATTTTCTAACCTTCCTTCCTTAAAAATCATGAATATGTGCAAATAATAACATTAAATTTTTACTTTCCTAGTTTTTTTTTTTTTTGCAGCAAAAATGTTTATGATCTCGTCATAGCTTATGGAAGCAGCTCGTTTGTGCTCTATGGACGTTATACTCAGAGTTGTTAGTTATAATTATGGGCGTCGAAAAGAAACGTGACATTTCTATCAAACTATCAACACTTCATATTTTTGGGCCAGCTCTTCCATAAATATTTTTTCTTAGGTACGATTTTCATATTCGGGATTAGTCACTCCCCACAAAAAAAGGTCCCAAGTGAAAACCTTCAATAAATAAAACAATTTCTCCGTTGGTCACTTCATGATGATAAAACAAAATTAAAAAATAAATCGGGAGGAGGAAACACAAAGAATAACTGACGACCTCGTCTGATCTCTCGGCCACGCTATAAAACAATGCACATTGTCTAACATTTTTTATGTTGTATCGCGTCTTCCATTCGAAAAATTCGAGTAATAAATATTTTTATTGAATTGTATCATTTTTTTTATAGCACTAGTTTTATAGATATTTAGATCTGTGACAAGAAATTTACATGTATTTAGATTTATGATAAGAGCTTAGCTCTTTTGCATTAAAATTATTAAAATTGAACAGAAACAGACATAAAAAAAAAATATCACTCGAAATTTCCGGACTTCTGCCCTCCCCCCTCCCCTAGATCCGGTCCTGGCTTAAATCTATGTTTTTTACTAAAAAGAAAAGACTAAAGACATTAATTACTCCTAATAGAGAAGGGAATGACACACAAAAATAAGTATCCATCATCGTTGGATTGTTCAATTCTTGGATTAGAAATGGAAAATTATGGAAGTAAACACTGTAATTTTTTTTTTAACATAAATGTAAAAAATTCACAGATTTGTTTATACCTTCGCAATTGAGGACAAAAATCAATCGAATATCTTTAGCCACTGGTCTATCGTTCTTTCAATCCCGTTTTTGGCAAAGTATCTACTATATCTGGTTTTGAAAGATAAATATCTCAGTTCAGAAAGAATTAATTTAAACCGGTGCCAAAAAATATTCTATAAATTGATCGAACCCACAGGCATTTCTTTGTTTGAGTATTTACCATATATTGACCTCAGCGAAAGGTAGATCCTTTGTTTCTTTTGGACTACATCTTGTTTACAGATCTTTTGCTACTTTAATCGTTGAGGTCTGCCTAACGGGTTACTTTTTCCAGTCAGCTACACATAGCCCTATATTATATTTATCTATTCAGTCAGTACATCTGACTTTAGTTCTCATGCCAACTAATGCAGCATTCATGAAGCATGCAGAAGAGACGCAGGAATGATACTCCATAAATACAGGAAATTCTTATGGTCTGGAAAAGGAAGATAACAAACTAAATTGAATGACAACATGGGAATACGAGGTCCCATTAGGGTTAGAGGAAGGACCTTTAAATATTGGTTGAGTCAGAAAGAAAAATAGTCCGGAGTATATTGTTAGCACACTGGCCAGGTCTGGTCTGATGCAGCAGACGAACAGTCGCCACGGCGAAATATTTAAACGCTTCTAGGCCTCATCAACAAATCTGAGAGAGTAAATACGCAGAAAAATGTATGTGCCTCATAATTTATTATGGCGGCCAATGTATGAATAACAAAACAGGGTCTTCAATATGCTCGTTGATTTACGAATTAACTGGATTAATGCTGACTGTCCATCATGCTATAGCTTCTACAGTCGGGCACAAAATTTTTTTGAAAAATTACTAAGAGCTTACCTTGCATAGAAAAGAGGTGAAATGATAAGAGGATACTGAGTATTTAATTTTAATCCAGTATAAATATTAATTTATATTTATATTGTTTTCCCTGCCCTGTAGGATCATTAGCAACACTCTTAAATTGAAGTTTAACGATTAAAAAAAAAAAATCCAAAGTTTTTCTGACTGCTTGTTCAGTGTCACATACATTTTCCTTCAGAGTGGAAGGCATATCCAAAGCCTTTTTTATGGTAAATAGAAAATCCCAAACCATTTGTGAAAAAGAGGGTCCTTTATTCTCGAGCTATTGGTGCTCAATGATTCCGTAATTAGTTTTAGACCAACGTGAACACTGAACGTGATAACGATAGTACCAGCTTGTTCTGGGAGATTAACCAAAAGAAAAAAAATTAATAAAATAAGTAAAAAATAATTATACTTTGATTTTATAATTTACAACCAACCACTGAGTGCGCATTAATTTAAATTTGTATAATTTGAAGTCTGTCAAAACATTAAAACTATTATTTATTATTATTTATTTTTATCAAAAATAAAAAATATCTTTTTAAATACAATAAAACTAAATAAAAAAAAAACTTCTATATTTATTAAAAAAATTTAACTGTAATAAAGATACCCAAATAAAATGTGATATACATACTATTACACCAAGGAAATGAAGAAACTGCCCAATGATAGCACTACAATGACATATCTATGTTAGATAAAATGGCTATGAGACCTCATAGCCATTTTCGTTTTAGAAGGCTTGAGGATTATCCGGGATAGATGGTGCTGACATATTTCAAGCTAGTGGGATGGTGAGCCTCTGGAGTTTTAAAATAAAGTAGATATATCTATTTGAGGCCAAATTTGGAACGTATTTTAGGTTTTGAAGAGAAATTTGATAAGTGATAAGGAACATTAAGGATTCTTCGAAGGATTTTGGATTGTAAGGATTGATTTCCGGAGGTATTTGGTGGTTTCATGGAGCTATGTTGAAATGGTAGGTATCTACAAGCATTTTCTTGTCGTTTCAATCTTATATAAGGATTCCATGCTAAACGCTTGTCAAGATGAAATGAAATCCGTAAAGCAGAACTGTTCAGTAGAGATAAATGAAATATTAGAAAAGTTAAAATTGTTTTAACAAAATTAATTAAAATTAAGCCATGGTTTAAAAATGTGAGGGTCCTGTTTGTTCACCAAACCATAACAAATAAACAGATTATGATCGTGCGTCAATTATGAAACTAGCAATTTTAAGAATTTTGCAGCATTTGCTAGAAACTTTACATTTTGCAGAATAGTCCTATTCAATTTTTACAAGTCTTGCGCTTTACTGATGTGGGCATCAAGTTTTTACCGCTGCCCATTGAAGGTTTAGGACCGTACTTTATAGTAAGCTCTTCCAACCCTCAAGTCGATCCTCGGTCGTCAAAATAGAAAATAAATGTCTATGGCCTGGGTTCGAACCTCAAAGCCCAAACAAAGAATTTCTTTTGCTAGGAAGCACCGCAATCCATATATATGAGGAACTTGTATATATAGGAATAATTATGTAGATGAGTAGAAATATTTATAAGAGGTGCCAGTAATGTTCTGTGATATATAAAGAATTAGTGAATAGTGACTGAGGAAAAATAAACATCTATAATAAAAAAGTTCTGATGAAAGTCTTATTATTAGTCCTTCGGCTAACCATAACTTTTAAGAACGCCCCTATTTTAAATTGAAATTCAATTGATTAGTACTCACACCCAGTTCTTCAGAATTCCTCGATGATAGTGAAGAAACATAATATTCATTAATAAGCTTTCTTAGGATACATCAACGAGCATTGATGAAGCAATAATCTTGCGCCTTGAAACCTTAGCATACCATAAATAATAAATAATTTTGGCTAATATACCAAACAAGTAAAATTAAAAAATATTATAATAAAAATAAAAATATTATAATATAATAAAAATAATATATAAAATATTATATCTTTGCAAAGATAAATTGAATATCCATAATTTTCATTAATGTTATATAATAGATGAGTTAATAGTAGTGGTTGGAGGAATTGGATATAATTGCCTGCAAAGACTAAGATTATTATTGAAAAACGTGATACGATAATACTTTAACAAAAGAATGCCATATTTAAGCAATTCCTTGATAATAGTCTGTATGGCCAAAACGTTGCAGATGTGAAGTGAAAAAATAAAAATGTTGAGGCAATTAGATCATCTTGATATTTACATTAAATATCTTTTAATTAACAGAAAATAGTCTAAATTACAATTTATTATACATTCGGGCCACCAAAATGAAGCTGACAAATACAGATGTACTTCCTTAAGAATCGCACTAAGAAAAAACTAAAGGTGAGGTATTTGTGTCTGTTTTTACTACAATTTATATTTTCCTACTTTGCATATATATATATATATATATATATATATATATATATATATATATATATACATATATATATATATATATATATATATATATATATAGATATATATATATATATATATTTTATTTTTATTTTTATAAAAACTACAATATTGCAGTAATAAATGATCTAGGATATATTTTTGGGTTTTATTCTCCCAAAATTCTACTAAATAGCACAAAAATGAAAATTAATTATTGTCGAATCAGATTGAACCAGTCGTATTGATAATATTTCACACCCAAACCTTAGCATTGCAGAGTTAATAATTATAATGCTGTGTCGATTAACATTATAACCTGTTAATGAAAAATTAACACACCTGCGGGCTTTGCCAGTTAATTTACGCTCAGTATGACATGGCCCTTCTGTTTTTTTATTTCTTCCGTCCCCTCCTGGGTGTCACTGCAACTCTTCAGGGTTCTGGAATTAATAGAAGCAGCGAGAAAAATCCAGCTAATAGTGACGAGTCGGTCTACTAGTGTTTGATACGTAAAGAGGCAAACATTTGTGAATATACCATACGTTAAAAATGATTTACTGTAGTATGTTTCAGAAAATAAGAGCAAATCAGAAATAACAGTTTAAAAAAAAAGCAATCCTGTGTACGATTTGCTACTTTATT
This sequence comes from Rhaphigaster nebulosa, assembly GCA_948150685.1. Lineage (NCBI taxonomy): Eukaryota > Metazoa > Arthropoda > Insecta > Hemiptera > Pentatomidae > Rhaphigaster > Rhaphigaster nebulosa. The sequence goes on from OX411307.1 coordinate 137,428,207, forward strand.
GTTAGTAGGGGCGGTCGTCCTTTATCCGAATATCGGTGACCAGCATACTTTGTAATTTTTCTCAACTTTACAGGAATAGGTAGTGAACAAACATGAATGCTAGACAATTTGTCGCATTAAATACGTTGTAGAGACGATTATTAAGCATTATCCGATTGCCTTCAAAGTAAAAAAAAAAAAAAAATTGATAAACCTATTGTTTGTTACTGTTCTTGACAATTAAACAGTTCCTTCATTAACTTTAGGCGCATGCGCGTATAGTATAGAAGCACTTATCACAGAGGTAAATATCCATTAAGTTGGGAGAGTAGAAGACTATAAATACACGGAGAGCTGGCTTGGAGCCACATCTAGATTCCCGAAACTGAAATATTAGCAGGACAGTTAATACTTAGCCCCTGTTCAGAATCATTCTTGTCCCTTTGATTTGCTGCCATCAAATCTCTATGACCCCTGGCTAAATATACAGGCATAAGGAATGCCAAATCTACCCATTCTATAATTTGGCATACACTTTTAATCATCTTAAAAATATCAGGGGAACCGATATCTCGAAACTTATAGAGCAGCAGCTGTTTTCGACGAAGATTTATTGGACTGCGGACAAAAAGTTGTTTCGAGTATAGATTGACACAGAAAACTATTTACTTATTGCTTGGTCATTGAGTTGTTTAACAAGCAACTCAACCTCAATTTTGATACACGAAATGATTTATTTATAATGTGCATAACTGTTAAAGTTGTGATTCATAAAACGGTTGGAAGGTTGTTTCCCAAAATAATACCGTTTCAAGTTGCAATAGGTGCTGTTGTTTTTTTTTCGTTGATTTGCAGTTTTAATATCCAAATAATCGATTTTCTAAAAGAACTGTGATTATCTAGAAATATAATTTTGTATTAATAATAAATTATACAGATTCCCATCTGATAATTTGTCGTGGATCTGTAAGATGAAAATATAATAAAAAACAACACAAAAATCTTCAACACCCATGCTCTCAACCACCAGTACCCACCCAAGTTAATTAAGACTTGGGACCCCACATTCAATCCTCGGCTGAGATTCCAGAATAAAAAAAATATCTACTACCAGCCGGACACGAACCCAAGCCCAGTAGTGAAGAGTCCAGAACTTTACCGCCTGAGCTACCCCACGCGCTTGTATACGAGGTGTGATTATTAAATAACGAGACTGACGTTGCAATAAAATTTATTTTTATTTTATACATAATTACTTACTATCACCTTCAATATACATCCCTTCTCTATCCCTACAACGCTCCATGCGAATTTTCCATTGCTGGAAACAGTGCTGGAAGTCATCTTCTGTCAGCTCCTTCAGGACGCGTGCCGCTTTCTCTTTCACAGCTTCCACGGACTCAAATCTCGTCCCTTTTAATGAAGATTTCACCTTAGGGAACAGATAGAAGTCACATGGTGCAAGATCTGGTGAATAAGGTGGATGTTCTAACACTGGGATGCTGTACTGGGCTAGGAACCTCTTGACAGATAACGCGGAATGAGCTGGCGCATGGTCTTGGTGGAGAACCCATGATTTGTCCTTCCACATTTCGGGTCGTTTTTTCCTTATTCTTTCACGTAGTTTTGCAAGTACCTCAAGGTAGTAGTATTGATTAATAGTTTGACCTTCAGGAACCCAGTGAAGGTACACAATCCCATGAATATCGAAAAAAACAATCATCATTGCTTTAAATTTTGACTTGCTCATTCTAGCTTTTTTGGCTCTCGGTGAAGTTGGGGTCTTCCAGTGCATGGATTGGCGCTTCGTTTCCGGATCATAAGTAAAAAACCACGTTTCATCACATGTTACTGTGAAAGCTGTAAAAGAGAAAGCGGCACGCGTCCTGAAGGAGCTGACAGAAGATGACTTCCAGCACTGTTTCCAACAATGGAAAATTCGCACGGAGCGTTGTAGGGATAGAGAAGGGGTGTATATTGAAGGTGATAGTAAGTAATTATGTATAAAATAAAAATAAATTTTATTGCAACGTCAGTCTCGTTATTTAATAGCCACATCTCGTATATGAGTAATCCAATATAGTAAATAAATAAATATACAGAACCTTGTCGACAGAAAATTTCGTCATTCTTTTTTTCAGTATTCTTAGAAAATACAAATTGTACTAGAAGTATCTTTTATTCAAATTGGTCCAACAAGACTAAGATTTGTTTCACCACTTTTATTACCCACTACAACATTTCGGCTACATCATGCCATCATCATCAAAATGTACATGATCCGAAACTTTGTAGTGGATAATACAAGTGGTGAAAAAAATCTAAGCCTAGTAGGATCAATTCTAAAATTTCATTCTTTACTTAAAAATCTATTATACTAGGTTGTTACAAAAGTCCTTGTGCATTAGCATAGCTCTATTTCAGATTGAATATTTTAAACATTATTGAATTCTTACTCTTCGAAGTAAAGTCCATTGTTTTCAACTACTTTCACCCATCTTTCTGCCATAAAGATGGTGCAATATCTGGGCTATAACCAGGATGAGGCAAAACGTTTACTCCTTGCAGTTCCGATAATGTTTCCTAGGTCAAACGAGAACGATGTGCGGGGGCATTGTCGTGTTGCAAAATGGATTGGATCCTCTTGACCAAAGCACGGTACTTTGCACTCAAAGCTGGATAAACTCTGTCTAGCTGTTCACGGTAAAGGTTTGAGTCCCTACTGCGGCCGAGAAATCACGAGTAGTTGCATGTGGGTTTTGGGTCACACATTCAAGAATAACGTCATCATCAGCGACCGATTGGGGACCTGATCTGGGTTGGGCGGTAGTATTTCGATGGATAATTGACTCTCCTTCTATGGCACAAATTTCTTCGGCCACTGCCTTTGCGCTTAAACCTTTTTTCCAGTAATATCTCATAAGACCGCGAATCACGATTTTTTCTTCTGACATTGCACGTGAGTTTTATAAAAAATGTAAATGTCACCATAATGCCAACTCATGTCACAAGGAATTAAAGGATTATTCAAAGTAAACATTGGCATACATAGTAGGAACAAAAACATTCTTATAGGATTAATTATGAGAGTTCCAAGTAAGGGTTGTGCTGATGCATAAAGACTTTTGGAATAACCTAGTAGAAGTATCATTTTTTCTTTCTGTAATTGTTCTTTAACAGAATTTGCTGCCTTTTGTGTTTGAATATTTATAATTATTCTATTATATTTTATATCGTATTTCGTATTTCTTTCTTATTTCAAATTTGTTTTAAACAGTATATACAGTATATATATATATATATATATATATATATATATATATATATATATATATATATATATATATATATGATGAGTGTGTTGGCCTTTTCTTGGTAACATGTGATTTGTTGGAAAAATTGTTTGTCTATAATACATTCATAGCATCTTAACATATACTGATAAAAAAATGAAAATATTTTAGAAAATTGAAATTTTTCAGGGAAATGGTATTTCAAGGGATACTTTGCCAAAATAACGATGCAATCCAAGGTGGGATAAACAAACAAATTTCAATAAAATATATTAAATCAGCTATACCGGAAAACAATTATGTAATTATATAATAATAAATAGATATATCACCAACTAAATATGTACTCCTTGTCATCGAACCTTTCATTGATATAATTTAAACAAATTTACTGTAATGCTTTACTGACTTTAGAATTACTGATTATCGATATAAGTCAAGCGGTAGATAACATTGTTGAACCCTTTAATGTGCCTTGGTAAAATTATTCTGACTCAGGTTTCAATGGCTTCAGTGCCTAGGAGCTGGGATAATGGCAGTACTATGCGTCAAAACGAACATCAATTTAAGACATAAATTCACTACCTTACCTTAATATACCAGGATCACTTTCACCTCATCAATTTTAGATCAGGCTTTAAATCTAGACTTGGCAAACAGTAATATTACAATCCAATTAACAAAAAATGATGTATGCTTAAAGTTGAGTCGCCTTTTGGGTGAGACATCTTTCTTTATATCGTTCTTAACGAAAAATAAAAATCCCTTTATTGTCCGGACTCGAATATGTATATGTATATGTATATATGTATATATGTATATGTATATGTATATGTATATGTATATGTATATGTATTCGTGTTAAGTTACAAAATATCCCTTGCTAGTCCGGGCCATTTACTAAAAAAACTAAAATATATAGACATATTCTTCTAGTGGTGAAATTTCGATCAATGTCATGATTAGAAATCGCTAAGTTTGATCAAGTCTCTTTTAACTTTTATTCTTAGCTTTGATAGGTCAATGAGACGCACTGATGTTTCGACGAAACAATAAGATCTGATTAATTGATTTTTTTTTTGTATATGTTACGTTATCGAATGTTTATGGTTAGAGCCCGGATTTCGTGCAGTAAATAAATGCCAAAATGTGCATCGAAAAATAAAATTCTGCCATTTACGTCGTTTATACTTTAAAAAAACTACATATTTTTTTTCTCATAAATGACTATTTTTTCTTAATAAATTAGGTAGGCTGTAGCATTTTTTGTAAAATGTGAAAAACTCACGAGCTCTTATTATGGTATTTTTTGCTACTTTTCGCATGAACATACCTGATTCTCGCACTATGGCAACGCATTTACTGCTTAAGTGTTTTTTATTCCCAAATGATAATTTTTTTAATAACGTATCGCATGGTCAAGACAGACAATCCGAAATTTCTGCCGATATATCGATAACTCAATCCTTGTCGAAAAAGTTGAACCATTCATCTTTGCCGCTAGAACTTAACTCTTGGGATCTACGATCCATTTTTGTGGATTGTCTTTTAATTCTGATAATGTTTCCCATTTTGGGTTTATATTTGAATAAGATGTAATTAATTAGATGAAAACCATGAGGAGATAACTAACTAATTAGTTAATATCAAAACAGCATTAATAATTTTTCTGCTTGACCGATTTCCGATATTTGTTTTTAATTAGGTTGTACGGATTTTTAATTCTCTTCACTCCAAGAAAGTTATGCGGTATGTTGTTTGTTATCATATCCACTAATTAATTTATTTTAAATGAATTATTGAACACATTTTTGGCCGAAAAACTGTGTGTATGCATAATTATTTTTCCAACTATAGGCAATGATGAGCATGCTGTTGAAAAATAGTTTTTTTAGAATTAATTTTTGTATCTTATAAGTTCCTAAGCATCGAACCATCTGTCGTCTAATTCATAATTAGTTCATTAATTCATATAACAGCCAAACCAAATTTGGCTAAATACAATCACATTTCAGAATTTTGTATTAAAAAACAGATTATTAAGGATAATCATAAGTAGAGCCCAGATTCTCCTGCAATTCCACTTTATTTTCGGTTGCTTGAAATCGATCGAGGACAAGTTATTTACACGAATTAAGGCATCCGGATTGACATATGTAAGTTTTATCTTACAAGAAATTGAACATTTTAAACAATTTTCGGTAAATTGCACGCTTTTATATTTTCACTGCATTAAATTGCACATTTAGCCACAACTTAAAAAAAATATTTGTAAACTGCTTGAAAATATAAAAATTGAACCAAAATTACATGAGACAGATTCAGGAAGTAATACGTTACTGTTCATTACGCATTAAATATAATTCTATTTTCTGGAAAATTCTGGAACTGAAACCGAAAATTGTAGTTTATTTTGCCCCCCTTTCTTTAGGAAATATGACAATCTAAAATATAGCGCTGGGAAGGTCGAAATTGGTAAAATGTTAAAAAAAAAAAATTACGAACTTGACGTAGTAGTGGCAAGCCTGAAACTTCCTAGTTCATTTCTTCTTATAGTTTAATATGTATTTTCCATACAAACACATACATAAGTAAATAAATTGGATTAATTATTTAAATATTAGAATATATATTATTATTATTTTATCAATTATGTAGGTATTATAATTTTTTTTCGTCCTTAGTGTTATTTACAAAATAAATATTTCAATATCCTTCATGTACTATGATTTAATTTAATTGTAAATTGTAACTAAATTGTAATGGAAGAGGAGCTGTTGCGCTCGTTATTACAGGTATCCGTTCAACTACAACGAAAGCTTCAACTATTATGTAACAGGGGATTCAACTATTATAATATTGTTATATTATATAACAACTATTATATAATTTATATTATATATAAATATTATATATTCCTATTATAATAGGAATATATAAATATTATATATTCCTATTATAATAGGAAAAGCTAAAGCTTATTCATAGACCAGTGCAATTAGCTCGAAAAAGGGTCTTCGATCGTACTAATTCCGGGAGTTCCAATTTTTTTAATATGTTCTATGAACTGGTACTCTGATGTAAAATCCGAGTTTTCGACTTTGCAGCGCCTAAGCTCGCGCCACCATCTTAAAAAAACCAGCCAGAATCACGGAAAAATCGTTTCTCTCCGATATATCTTCTTTCCAATGCAAATTTCGGCTAAAGTACCTTGAATAAATTTTTTAGAGCATAAAATTTCCTACAAACTTATATTTGTAATTATCTTCTAGCTCAATAAAATGTCAATAAATAGTCATGAGCATGGGCTTAAGTTCGTAAAAAAACAGGGAACCCTATGTTTAGTACGGATTTGAGAAAAATTAACTAACAATAATATAGCGGAGCATGTTTTTTTTAACGTCTACAACTATTATTATGTATTTATTATGTCTTATAATTCTGCAATATTGTTTACATCATACAGCACAATGCTAACCCGCCGAAAACAGCCCGAAAATTGGATAATATTTTGAATTTTTCATTTCTAGATTTTTTTTCCTTTTTTAACATATTTTACGTATTTTTAGTACTTGACACTATTTAAACGTACACGTCAACAAGATTTATCTTCAACGCAATTGCGACATAAAATTAAGATTAGTGACCGAGGAAGTACTTAGGAATGGTAATGAATTGAGATATTCGGTTTTTCGAAATATTATCATTTATTGAAAACAATGAAGTCATGAATATAACAAAAGGTCAATTTTTGTTCGGGGAAGAGATTTAATGTGAAGGCAAGTAATTATTAAATGCCTATAATCGCCAAATAAGGCGTAAGTTTTGAGGATAAGAATAAAAACTGGATCAAAATTTATTACTTAAAATACAAATCTTATATATATATATATATATATATATATATATATATATATATATATATAAAACTTATCACCCTGATCCCTCTCTCCTGCGTACATCTTACGTAGGAGTGGTAAAAATTTGAAACATTAGAATATTCGAAAAATTAACATTTATTGACAACAATTAAGTCATGAATATAACAACAAAAATATATTTTAATAATTCCTTATATTATATTTAACTCATTTAACATTTTCGAAAGCACAATAATCAATTTGGGATGATCCTGATCCCTTCATTAAATTTTCAGGCTCTTACTCGATCTCGGTACATCTTCAATATTTTCTTCATCAGTATCATTAGCCAATTCAGTGGCAACTGGGCCTCTAAATTCTTTGTCTTCAGTATATAAGATTTCAGTATCATTCTTGCACGAGTTGCAGTTGCAGTGAATGCAGATTAGAAAGCATTTCATCGGCTACTCTCAGCAGGTGCACTTTCCAGTGCAACCTCTTTTGCTTTGGCGGGATATAAAGTTCAGCAAGGGATTCCTTCAACATTGGAGCATCCTTCTTCTACCCCCATTCAGTTGGATTTTCATAGTAGCAAAGCCAAGTCTGAACTTGTAAGTATGCTCTTGAAGCGTGATATCGGACGGCATCTTTGGTGGGTGGTAGCTTGGATAAATTTAATTAAGAGATCAGGATCACCCCAGATTGAGTATTGTATTTTCAATAATGTGAATGAGTTAAATATAATTATATTATAATATCAAGAAAAATTAAAATTGATTATTGCTGTTATATTCATGACTTAGTTGCTGCCAATAAACGCTAATTTTGTGAGAAAAAAAATTAACATTCCTATGCATAGCCTCACTTATTTTTATTTCTTCGTTATGACAGTACCAACAATTGTATATAAAATAAATTTTAAAAAACTTGACCGCTTTTGTGTTGGGATGAAAAGTTCAAAACACTATTCAATTTTCGGTCTGTTTTTGGTGGGTTAACAAAATAGACATAATAAGAGCTTGCAAGTGTTTTGTGAAATTTTATGCTCCGCTACATTGTTGTTAGTTAATTTTTTCAAAACCGTACTAGAAACAGGGTGATCACAAAAAATCAAATCTTGTGCAGTTTACTGGTTTTTACGAACCTGTATTCTTGTTCAAGACTTTGTATCTCGATATGCTATTGAGCTAGAAGATAATTATGAATATAAGTGTGTAGGAAATTTTATGCTCTAAAAAATTCATTCATGGTACTTTAACCGAAATTTGCATTGGAAAGGAAATATATCGATGAGAAACCATTTTTCCATGATTCTGGCTGTTTTTTTCAACTCGAAGGTCGGAAACTCGAATTTTAAATCAGAGGACCAGTTCATAGAACATATTAAAAAAATGGAACTACCTGAATTATTACGATCCTAGATCACTAATTGCACTGGCCTATCATTCGTACCACTTCTTATATATGAATGATTGGGAAAAGTAATGTTTAAAAAGTTCCATTAAATAGTTTTAATCAATTTAAAATCATTTAAAATTATTAGTATAGTTAAAGATAATTGGTATAATTGTAATCGTCGATTTAAAGAGGAATCGTTGACTGTTATATAATTTAAAAAAAAAAACGTATGCCTACAGAAACGAAAGAGTATTTACTTGTAGTCATAAAAGAGCTGAATAATATGAGTCTCTTCAGAAAGTTCATGATAAGTTGTATAAAGTTCTTGACAATACGACCCTATCATGTGGATTTCATAAAGTAACATTACCGTGCGGTACCAGTTATTCCACATACCTTTCGAAGATTTCATAGAAATTTGGAACAAATTTATATGGTGATAATAAATTGATCGAAAAATCCAAATCCGAAAGCTTTTGTTTGACCTTAGATTTGAATCGCTATTTCTTGGCTGTTGAATCAGAAGTCTTGCAACAAAGTTAGCAAAACATCTAAGGCATTGTACACAATTTTTTTCAGGTCATCTCGGAAACACTCAAGAACACGTAAAAATATTTAAACGAATGATGAATTTTTCAGAGCGTTTCTGTCAGACGTTTGCTTGATTCATACCCAAGAATAATATTTAATATAGATATAGATTAAATAAATCCGTTGATATACTATAGCACATATAGCATGGATAAGTAATAAGACAGCCTTGAAAAATAATATTCAGTCATGTGCTCAGAATCACTCTGCCATACAGCCCAACAACTTCATCATACATTCTAATGCATGAGCAACGATTGAGCTGATGTTCGGTTGTGAACATTTCCAGGCCAGTGAGTCCATTACAATATGCTCAGGGCAGAATGACCGTTACCGTTCGTCAATCAAGATGCGCGAAATAAGATCAGTTTGCGCATCGTTGTGTAGCTCAACTCCGTGGGAGCTCATCTGAGAATCAGTAATTAGCTTTGTCCTCATCTTAATTACATATGCAATGATGTAAATGACCCTTCGGAAGAAACGACTATAGGTTTCAACAAACAATCCCGACCCTTCGTACCTTGAACTATACACCTCATTTACATCCCCTCTACATAAATCAATTATTCAAATGAGGGAGCTTATTTTTATTTTATTTTTTTCAATTTCGATTAATTATTGGAATAAGAGCGCAAGGACCCCAGAGGCAGTTAGCAGCTCCAGAGCACCTGATGCATAAAATTTAATTTTATGGAAAAGTAATGGAAAGAATAATGGCGGCTATCCCCGTTATAAAAGAGCTGAAACGCATTCCATTCACGCGGCTTTTCAGTTTGATCCTTCTTGTTACAAATTTAGTTTTATCGTCTGTTGCTTGCTTCTCATTACCCAGCGTTCACTATGCCTTGCTGATAAAATATAAAATAAAAGCATTGATATCGAAATGAACATCGTACGTAATAGTGAAATGTCTTTAAGCGTGAAACACTGTAAAAAAGATGGATCCTTTTAATTCAAATTCGAAATCCCATTTATGTCGATTTTGTCCATCAACTCTTATTTCCAATCGCCAATTAATTTTATATTTCCCCACCAACTTCTTCAACATCCTAATGTACAAGAAGTATAGTAATCGCTAATTTTTTTTTTCTTCATCTCACATGATTTTACTTGCAGCATGAGCGCTCTTACTTAGCTTCCAATGGATTTTAAAACCATTGACGCACCGAGGGAGACGCGCCGGGATCGCTTGGAGCCCTGCTTTACACATCACACGGCATGGGACTGTGGGTCTAGAGGTCCTCAGGACGACTGTAAATATTGTAAATAAGTGTAAATGTCAGTTGACATACGCATGATGGTACAGAATGATCAATCTAATTAGGGATTGATAAATTATTTGCCACTTCTATAATTTTGTTTTATTGAAAACTAGTTTCGAATGTTATATATTCATCTTTAGTTCTAAAAACACTCAAAAATTCAAAAATAAGCAATTCAAAATACATTTTGGTGTTATTATAGATATTAAATTAAATGTAATATATGATATCAATTCAACAACCCCCGAAGAAAGGCTCTTAATTTCATATTACGGCCCTATATCTACCAAAGTGGGAAATGAATTGAAAAAACTAGGATTAAACCCTGCATTTAAAATAGAAAAAAACCCTATCCTCATATTTCCCTTCTCCTAAAGACAAAACAGATCCTTTCCAAAAAAGCGGGGTATACGAACTAAATTGTAATGATTGTGCAGCCAAATACACGGTAAAACTGGAAGATCACTAAATCAGAGATTAAAGGAACATTTACATGCGTATAATAATAAGGCAGAGAATTCCAACATTGAAAATCATTTAAATGAAAAAACCCATTAATTCATAAAAGACTCGGGAATTAAATACATCTCATTGAAAACAGCCTCAAATTAAATAAATGTGGCGAACTTTAAATAATAAAATCCTTCAAATCCAATCCAGATTTTTGCTTTTTAGTGCTTTGTATTGCTAGTTCAGTACGAGAACAAACCAATATAAACTTTTCTGTTTGATATAATCTGCTTTAACCATGGTGAGTACCAACATGTATTTGATTTCTTGTTTTAATCAAATTCATAATTCATAAATGTTTTATAATACTACTTTATATTACATTTAATTTAATATACAACCCCTCTCGACAGCCGAGTATTCTAAACCATAAAACTCTGGCAACATATATATATATATATATATATATATATATATATATATATATATATATATATATATATATATATATATATATATATTTAATTAAATATGTATAATAATACCAAACTATGAATTGCTTATTTTTAAATTTTTGTGTGTTTTTAGAACTGAAGATGAATTTAACATTCGAAACTAGTTTTCAATAAAACAAAATTATAGAAGTGGCAAATAATTTGTAGATGTGATTTTAGCGATTTTTTATTATTCCTATGTTTTATTACTGTAAAATTTTCTTTCAATTTTTTATTTTATAGATTAATATGATATACTTTAATAAATTATCGAGAGCAAATGCTCGGATAAAGAGACAAAAACTGATATTAGGATATTATCGGTAGATTCTAAAAACAATACCTTAAGTCTCTTAAATACCAGCAAATAAATAACCAGTCAACGTTTCGCCAATTCATGCATCATCAATAGAGAAAAACATAAGATCATATAAATCCAGACATTATAGAACGCATCTCACATCAACAGCTAAAAAAAGAATAACCAAAAAGAGATAGTATTGCCAAGTCAACAATTCAACAAGACAATTCAACATATCGTTTGTTAGGAAGGATAGACCACGACATGAACATTTTTGTTTTCCACTTTTTTTTTTTTCTTCGAAATCTTCCATTGACGTATATTTCTTTGAGAAAAAATGTTTTACTTAAATAAAAAATTCACTTACCTACTTTAAACTCTGAATCAATAGTAACTTTATAAAAACTATCCTGATAAAGATAATAATAATAAATTATTTTTAATGCTGTAATGGTATAATTTTTATGCTAGTTAGATGGCCACGAAGTACCACTTTTGCTTTTGTATGAATAATTGGAAACATCATAATTTATGTTAAAAATATTATTTTGTACTTTAATACATTCCATAAAATATTTTGAGCTGATTTTTATTATCAAATTCAATTTATTGTGTAATAAAAAACATTTGTTTTAGTTTTTTTTTTTTCAAAAACATGTCTTTATTATTCATAAACTCTAAATGTATTTGTACTTTTTTTTATGTAAAACTGTTTGATTCACTGAATTGAACGACTAAATAATATAATTTAATAAATTATACATTTTGTAGTTTATTCAGATTTTAAAAACTTTATCGACATATGCTTCATTACAAGCGAAGCTTATTTCGTGGATATATTACAATATACAATCGGAGGATAAATAAAGTTGACTCCTTAATGGCTAGCTTAAGTGATTACCTTTGATAAGGCTAATTTGAAATGGTGAGAGTCAACAGGTGATGAATAGGAGATCAACGGGTTATTAGTGGCTCCTTGTATCAGAGGATCCAATTGTTCGCGGATGAACACAATGATCGGCCCTGCTCAACAATCGAACATTTATCACGTCACGTCACGAGACAACAGTAACTCAGCAAATGGACTCAGTGAGCAATGCCGATTTAGTCCTTAATGGTTATCGTTCAGAGTTTCTTTGAATCCTCAACATCGGCATTCAATATTCCTTGGAAAGCTCCGGTATTCTTCGGTGACCCGTCGGTTTTTTAACTTAAGTGATGTTTTTTTAAAGTGTATTACGTTGAGATTTTGGCCCTGAGAAAGATGAGTCAATCCGATAATTTAGAATGCGGAATAATGCGACCGATTATAGTTGAAGTGATTTCGTTGTGACAGTTCGAAAGGTGATGCAAAGATCTTGGACTAGATAGTGAGATAATGAAAGCTTATCAGTTCTGAGCCGGCGGTTACAGGTCCAAGTGGTGGAAAGAGTCGGAGGATTCCGTTAGAATTGACATTGTAGATTTGGGATTCGACGGTGTTCAGTGGAGGGAGGTATGTAGTCAATGTTTGTTGTTGTTCGAATCGGCATCGAACCTTCGGGTTCTCTAAGCCTTATTATTGTTTATTTATAATCATTCTTTTTCTAAATTTCTACGATATTAGTATTGAAACTTTATAGTTGGTACCGATTGTTCAAAATTATCAACGATGAATAATTAGTCATATTATTTTATTAACATTATGTAATTTTATTGATCTGTTTGGTGTTATATGTGACTTTTATATATATATATATATATATATATATATATATATATATATATATATATATATATATAAACTACTTTATTACAACATAAGGTCATATGTCGTTGCCTAATAAACCCTGGCGCCATTTCTTTTTGTCGTAGGAATCTTCCTCTTGGAGTCCTCTTGCTGCCAATGCCTCATTTATATCTTCCATCCACCTCTCTTTTCCGGTCGGCCCTTCTTCCTCCTTTCCTATAGTACATGCTTAAGCATCCTTTTAGGCTATCGGTCGCCTGACATTCTCATGACATGCCCAGACCAACTCAGCTTTTTGGTTTCAATTGAGTATGGGATGTTAAGGGTTTCATTTACTTTTTCCCTGATGGCATTATTTGGAGCGCGTTGTAGTCCAGATATTCCACAACTAAGTCTCCAAAAATCCATTTCCATTGATATAAGTTTTCTCGCCGAGTCTGTTGGAATAGTCCAGGTTTTAGAGGCATACAGCACTCGTTTGTTGTGAGTACTGTGTTGTATCTTTGACTTTTTATTTGCAATTTATTTATTTCATTTATTTTTTTCTTCACCTAAAAAGGTAAAACCATTATTGGGATCCATGTTTAGATTTGTTAGTTGTATTGTTTTGAGTAAAATTACTTTTGAAATTACTTTCAACTACTTGCAAATTTAGTTACAGGGAATTAAGTTTTGTTTCGAGTGTGAACATCTCATTGGGGTGGGTCGTGGTATTGTTGGATTGGATATGTTATTATATATGCCACTATAAAGAGTGAGTAATAACTTAAAAATGACATTGAAAGCATATCATAGTTTTTGTGCCTGTTAGTTAGTTTTTAAAATTATATTTTTTATTTATTTTTTTAGTACAATTTAATGGTTTTTTGAGACCGCCCATTTCTCTGCAGTAATACAATTTTATTATTTAAGTGAGGAATAACAACTTCTTCTACTTTTCACTACCAATTAAAGTTCTTCACAACTCAGCAGGGAACCGTGAAATGCTCTACGCTCCAAGCTTTATTCCACACATCGGATAAGAACAATTAAACCATGAAAAAATACGAATTCGAATTGACGTTATTGCCTAGATAAGATATCCTGACGAATAATATTGCTGAGTAATTTCAAACTAGTTGTATTATTAGTCTCAATTACATGGTAAATTAATTGATTAGTCACTGCTGAATGAAAGTGGTTAGTCATTGATCGGCTCGGTTAATTAATTGATCAATATTGTTAGATCTGTATTCAGAAAAACTGACTAGCCGTGTGTATAAATATCTTTCAATGCAATACTTAAGTGGTGATCACTGATTTCTGCGTAGTATTTATTGCATTCTACCTCGTGAAAAATCTTCCATGGCTAATAATGAGTTCATCTATGGAATGAGAAGGATTCCATCAATGATGGGAGAAATAAGATAATGTTTTATTAAATCAATTTTATGATTGATTTTTTTTAACAGGGTTTTTTTTTCCTAATAGGAGCCTAAATTATTTTCAATTTTTTTTTTTTTTTTTACTACTTTTATATTTTGTCTTGAACTTAGGACATCCTGCCCTACGAAATCTTCCGTAATCTTGCGTTTACCCGTGTAGGAAAAAAATGCGGAATTGAACTGTTGGGTTTAATTTGCTTTAGTAGAATTAATTCCCTTATATTGAAATTCCTTCGAACATCCTTCATGTTCCTTATTATTTAGCAAATATTGTTATTATGTGATAAATGATATGTTGAAAAACTTTTTTTTTTAAATAAAAAATAATATATGTATCTCTACTCCCTTACAATTTCAGATTATTGAGACATTCGAAAATAAAAAAATGGTCCGGCGACCTCCTGATGACCAAACTTTTGTCACATTTTGTTAAATCAAACAAACGGAAATTTTTAGTCATTACTTTAAAATACATAATTAAACTTTGCCAAAATGTAGTCCAAGCTAAAATGCAACATCCTTTACCTCAAAATCACCTCTTATTTTGAAAGGTTCAATAAGTACTGAATGAAGTGTAAAAATGGTATTATTTCATTCAGGGAGGAAAGAAATTAGTAAGTAGTGTATAACAAATTTAATATGGATGTCATTATCTAATAATTATCTTGAAAGATATAATTATGAGGAAGAAATATCAGGAAAAGACAACACTTTGTCAGTGTTAATCATGTCTCGTATTTCTCTCATGATTAACAAAAACCCATAATTATTCTTTAGTCCTGAGAGCTGTATTGAATTATTAAAAGTAGAAAAAGAAATGTTTATCTGAAATAATAATTAAATGTAGAAATATTTGATTGTAAATCAATTATAAAATGCTCGTATACACCAGCCTATATAGGCTGAGAATATGATCGGGTCAGTTGGAATCATCATGATGTCATTTATGATTATATAAATTATGTCATTTATAATCGTTATGTCATTTATAATCATGATATCATTTATGATTATAATCATTATGTCATTTATGATTATAACCATTACGTCATTTATGATTATAATCATTATGCCATTTATGATTATAATCATCATGCCATTTATGATTATAATCATTATGTAATTTATGATTATTATCATTATGTCATTTATGATTATAATCATTATGTCATTTATGATTATAATCATAATGTCATTTATGATTATAACCATTATGTAATTTATAATCATGATGTCATTTATGATTATATAAATTATGTCATTTATAGTTATGATTTAATTTATGATTATAGTAATTATGTCATCATTATGATGTCATTCGTTATAATAATGACATCATTTCTGTTTCCCTATTGGTATTAGGGTCCTTTGTTTTAAGCATTCCCAGTAATTCGGCCAGGGCGCGAGTTCTTTTAATTTTTTCATGATAATCATCATGACACACCTGACACAAACCAGGGATGGAAATATTGAACCAAAATATTGATATTTTGCAAATATATCCCTAATAGTAATTCGATATATCAATAAAAAATATTGATATTTCGATATATTGAAAGGAGGAGAAGAGGAAGAAGGCTTATAATGAATTTAGGGTAATATAAATTATCATGTCTTAGATGTTTAATAGCTTTAATAGCAATAATTAAATATTTATCTCGTTAGTCACAATGTAAAACCACTTAAGTTCAAAACTTTTTGATTTAAGGTTATTTTACTTTTGCCTAAATTTTACACACAATTTATTGTTATTTTTTCTGCTCAATAGTATATTACTTGCTGTTACTAATTATGTAAAAAAAAAAATTAATAATATTTTTATTTAGAAATAAACTTTAATGTATTTTTAAAATAAATCTTAATATGATGAAAATTTAAATTTTTAAACGTCTTATGTCTTCTGAAAAGTTGGGGTTTCAAAATAAGGTGGTTTCACATTATGCGCGACGATATATTGCTTATCACAAAAAAAAAAAAATATGAATTTATTAAAATTTTTTTATAAAAAAAAAACTTATTCGTAAGAAATAAAAAAAAAAAAATAGTAAGAAAATCAAAATTTAATTAATAATGACAGAGACCAATGGACCACATATAAAAGTATAGACTTTGCAGACATTTTTTATTTTGTTTTATTTAATTTTTTTTTTGGAGATAAAAATATTTTCCATGCTCAAATTTTAATATCGATATCTCGATACATCGAATTAAAAATATCGAAATATTTCTTTGAAAATGTCAGTATTTCGATATATCGCTATTTTTCCAACATCCCTACCATAACCATGGCTTTTCTCGATATTTTTTTTATTATTTATTTATAATAAAATTATAAACATTTTTTTTAATTCTAGGGCAAAATCAAGAGCATCCGACATTGTTTCGTATTCGATGTCTGCTTTTTAACTTATTTAATTTAAAGATATAATATCATTAACATATTATCTATTTATTTTTTTAATTCTTATATTTAAGGTAGGTTTATTAATTCATGTTATTATGTACCTGTTCAATTTATGCTGAATATTAGTTTTATTTTTTAGAAATTAGCTTATATGATTTCATTAATATTATTTATATGTTTTTATATTTTATTGTTCATTGTTATTATCTGATTCATGGTTTGTTTTAGGTGCATTTATTGTGGCTGATATTTTTGTAATTTTTCTGAAAATTGTTTTTCTAAATTTTAAATATTATTAATTAACTTGTAAACTGGATCCCTGGGCGATCATCGGGTTAGTAGATAAACCTGGCGGTTGAACGTGGATGCTCACCACGCCACCTACTTGTATAACTGTTAGTAAAGAAATCTTTCTATTTAGCATATCAAAATCAGCAACAAATCACAAGCGGAGTCGCCTTCGATAATATCGCCATCGCAATACCTGTTTATGAGAGAAGAAATAGTCCTGACCGATTTGTGAGCTCTTAGATAACTATAGCCTCAGTAAAAGTACCAAATAACGTTATTTAACACTTCAGCAGACGCGTCAATTTTTTGAACACCAAATTGACCTTGATATGTTTTTGTATCAGCTATTATTTTTTTAAAATTTAAAATAATAATTATACTTTTCATAACAAGATATGAAATGTTTATATTATTGAGATTTATCTATAAATAATGACAAAAAATAAATAAGAAGAAAATTTAATCATGAATTATAATCTATTTTTAAAACTCAAATAATTTGAGATGGACAAGTATTGAATATGAATAAATAATGAATACCGAATAAAATAAAATAAAACAGGAAAAAAAACTACAACTGAAAATACATAAAATGAATTAAAAAAATATATGTGTATAATTAATATATTATACACCGCTACGAAAAGCCACTATTTTTAACAATCAAGGGTGAGAGGAGAAGAGGAGGATAAAATTTATACATGTATTGTATCGTTCTACAAATAATACCATTTTTGGCGAGGATCTAGGTTCTTTGTATATATATATATATATATATATATATATATATATATATATATATATATATATATATATATGTATTTTTTTTTTCGGTTGGCACTATAGACCATGGAGACCTTTGGCCGCGCGATGTGGTATTCATACAGACATGTATTGCTTGCGGGAGGACAGACAGCCTGGAGGGGGTTACCCAAACTCACGTTGCTACGAACCATGGTTTCCATGGTGCAGCGGCAGGCTATCTATTGCTCCATTGCCGGTCCCTTTGGGGCCAATTCTGCAGTGTCCTTCCCACCGACTCACTCGAGTTCAAGGACATTGACGAACCGTTCAAGATCCACGGATTATGGCGGAGTCAGCAGGGGCATGAGGACCTATATTTCTTTCCCCGAAGCAGACCGTCCATGGACCAAACCTCCGGGTGGCCATTTACGTCCTGGAAGACCACACTGTACCGGGGACTCAATTAACCCTCTTCGCTATCTCATTAAATATTTTGGGACTCAATTTGGATACATCCTTCTCAATTTAGGTACACGAGGTAGGGTCATTACTCCTAGGCCTGGCCTATGTGAGTTGCCTCCAGTAGATGACGGGCCTCACATACCCGGCGGAGGGGTGATAAATTGCTTGAATTATTAATTTAATTAAATTAAAGTAATGCCGGGTGCACTTTTGCAAGCACATTAACCCGCTCGGCCACTCCGACCTCTATATGAATGATAAATCAATAAATATATAAAAGGTTTCATGACAAAAAAAAAGAGGTATGTACAATTGGAACGTGTAACTACGAAAATTATTAGTCGTGTTTTATTACACTAAAAACAATCATAATCAATCACGTACATACATTTCAATGAAATTAAGAGTTTACTTCGACTTCTACACATCGGAAACATGGTGCTGATTCTGCAATGCGCCTTCCCTGAGAAACTACCACATTTATCGCACTTTATAATGGTAGTTACATTTTCCATGTATAGAAAAATTCACCAGGATATTTAATTGATTGGCCTTTTTAAATTTATAATCATAGAAAAGCTACGTTATAAATACTCATAATTATTATAGCGAAATTACCAAAAATAAAATAAAAAATATTTAGTTACATGACCAGGCGCGAGGTGTACGGAGTACATCAAATAGAAGTATCACTGTTGAAATCAAAACTAATAATTAAGGGAAAGAAATAGAAGGGTGAGAAAATCATAGCTCCATTAGGAAGGATGTAGCTTTAAACAGAAACTGCTTAGAACATTCTACCCTTACGTGTAATAACACTCCATGTTGCACTGAGTATATGGGGGCGACCGCTAGATTAAAACAACAGAACTATATCTTGCGAACTGAAATAACAAAAAAATAATAATTAATTAATTAATGCTGGCAAAAACTCAATCTTTCCCAGCTTTGCTAATGTTACCTCCCTCTTCCTCCAGTATATGTTGAGTAGTTTGCAGCGATGTACAATCTCCAATTTCTGAGATACAATTGGAAAATTCCAAACACTCAAAAATACCGGTGAACAACTAACCATTCAACCTATCGCCAATTCAGGTATCATTGGGGCAAAAACAACAAGATCGCATGTATGCAGACCACATATAGCACATCTCACATCGACATTCATAAAAGGACCCATCAACTTTTTACAGTACGTCACTCCTAGACACCCAATCACATACTCATAGTCTTTAGGTTTTTTGTCTGAAATCCTCAAATTGTATCCTACCAATTAATTTATGTTTCTTTTTGAGTTTTCGTTCTTTTATATTAATGTCTCCATTTTGCTAGTAAAGTGAGGTGTACTGAATTTATGTGATCTTATGTATTTCAGTCCTGACGATGCCTGAATAGGCGAAAAGTTAACTGTTTAGTTATTTACTGCAATTTGAGAGACTTAAGTCTTTGTGCTGAAATCATTCAGTAATATCCTAACACTATTCCTTTATTCGTTCAACATTATTTCCATTCGATCGTTTCGGACCATCCGTCCATCATCAAGAAATTTCTTAATAAAATAACAAAATGTCTTACATTAATTACATACTGTTATCCACTATAACTTCACATTGAATACAATAGAAACCATGGTTATTAATTAAAGTTTTTTGGAAATTAGCCAACTCTCTGTCATATCAAACAATCAAAACATTCAATTATTAATAATTCCACTAATGTTCCTTTTTATTATTGCCAAATTCATCACTTGTCTGCCCGCAACGTCGAAAGAAAATAATGCAGAATCGATAAAGAATTTGTTTGAATTTTTAAGGTTATTATACTTCCTAAAAATTGATCATACATAAAAAAATATATAACCTTTGAAAAAAAAAATGTGTATGGTAATGTGGGGTAAGTGCGTACTTGATTTTACTAAGTTCGTCTTTAAATGGCAGTAAAATCTTTGTTTTTACGTCTCAACCACGTGTATTTTGATGAAATTGATAATTCAACTTAACATTACTTAGTACGCACTTGCCCCTGCCATAAGGGGTAAGCACGTACAAGGTATCTGGAGATTCATCATTCAAGCTGTAGTTATTGTGAGAGGTGTTCAAAACAGTTCGTTTCCGCAGGATTATTATACTGATGTAATCATCGATAAAAGTTAAAACTTGTCTGAGAATCTCATTTAACAATTTTCAGTGACAGTTATGATAAGTGTTGTGAAATATAATTGAATAATTGTATTGAACAAAAAAAAAGGATTTTTATTTTAATGCGCATTCCCCCCGTTTCCCATGTTAGACAGGAGAGTAGGAGCACGTTTGTACCACACACAATTGACCCACAACAGAGGTCTGCACTTATCCCTACCATCATGTCTGTCATCATGACTGTCAAGAAGAAATGTAATTCACAAAGTATTTTGAAGAACAGTATCTGAAGGTTCCACTTACCGCAAAAAAAATAAATAAATAAATAAAGTAAGATGTAGTAGTGGATAAACACCGATGCAGCTGTACAGCAGAAGTTGAAAGATCCAACTTAATCAACAGATCGGAATTGATATTTTTACAACTCGTTATACTTCACCTTAGCGAACTCTCGTGGCTGATTTGTGATGCATCAGGGTTTTGACTTTATGCTCTCAAAAGGGCAGTTATTAATTCAGGATATGGATTTAAGGAGACAATTACGCCCTTACCCCACATTACCTTATACAAAAATAAACCTAACTCTATTTTTTTCTCTCATTAATTAGTTGTTAACGGGGTAAGATCAACAAAACATTTTTTCGACACATTAGCTTCCTTCTTCTAACTTAGAAAGTTGTGGAATTAAAACGACTTGTATTTTAGGGGAAGAACCGACTGCCTATCACTCCCATACTTCTCGGCCCGACTTCAACGGAATTTCGAATCCATATTGTGCTCCTAACAACGGGGGGCTGTTGGTATGACGAAAATATGATAGCGCCTGAGATATATATGACCTGACAAGAAAATAAAATGAAGGCGGCCGAAGGATGATGATCAAGCGAGTGAAGTGACAATAGGGAACATAAAGACACTGTTGAGGACAATGTGCCCACGCTCGCCTCCACATACTCGTAACTCCTATCAACAATTAAAGCTAAGTAAATCCCGGCACATCAGGACCTTTCTGTAGTAAATTATCAATAAGTTTCGTTATTCTCAACTGCCTCTACATTTCATTACTCCTTTTCTTCATCGAGGAATTGGTGAGATGTTTACAACCCCAGTAATTTTACTGTTAACTCTTTCTTTGAAACCGGTTCTTGATCGAATCACATATTTATATCACCGCTACTCTCTTTTTTATGGACGGTGATTTCACGTTTTGTTCACTGCCCTTATTTATTGAATCAGGTTGGTTAAGAGAATTGACCGATTAATATTTTACAAGTTTCAACAATATTATCCGCTTATTCAATAGTTTTATCTTAGAAGATTATTACTTTTCGAAGCAATAGATAAAATTAGGGATTTATGAATTATTTGCCACTTCTATAATTTTGATTTTATTAAAAACTAGTTTTTAGTTTTTTGCTTAAATTACCAAATAAATATCTCCAATATTCCAATCTTACATTTATTACAGAAAAAACAATTACTCCCCGGTATTACTGGAAACACCCCGACCTTTAAACCGTTTACCTATAAACACCCCACCTTTCTTCTATTGCTAGTTCAGTGCGAGAATAAACCAATACAAACTTTTCTGTTTGATATAATCTACTTAAACCTTGGTGAGCACCAAGATATATTTGATTTCTTGACTTAATTAAATTCATAATCCATAAATGATTTATAATGCTAATTTATATTACATTTAATTTAATATGTTTAATACTACAAAACTGTATTTTGAATTGCTTATATTTGAATTTTTGTGTGTTTTTAGATCTGAAGATGAATGTATAACATTCCAAACTAGTTTTCAATAAAATCAATATTATTATTATAGACGTGGCAAATAATTTATCAATCCCTAATTAGATTGATCATTCTGTACCATCCTGCGGATGTCAACTCAATTGATAAAAATTCGTATATTTGACATAAAATCGTTTTTTGTGGTTTAGACTTCTTGCCAGGATATTATATATATAAATATATATATGTGCGTGTGTGTGTGTGTGTGTGTGTGTGTGTGTGTGTATGTGAGCATGATGTTAACAACAGTGTTGAAGAGAGCGAATTGTTAAGATCAGGAGTAGCTTGGTGGGGGGGAGGCATGGTATGAGATCCAACGGTTCAGTCGCATTCGTCTGCTTTCGGACACAATCGGCATTCCATCTAGTTTAGGGCGCTAAATAAATAAGTTCATTGTACCTTTGCTAATTGTACTTTTTTGAGTTATGCGCAAAGAAAATATTATTTCCATCATTATTTTTCCCAGCATTTTCTCAGAAATGTACTACATAAATGAAAAGTTGATGGGCTTTATGGAAGTTTTATCAAAATCGTTAAAGCCATTTTCGAGAAAATTGTAAAAAAGTGTAAAATCGATGATATATATATATATATATATATATATATATATATATATATATATATATATATATATATATATATATATATATATATATATATATATATATATATATATATATATCGATGGAACTTTACCGTTAAGTCGAATTTAGCGAAAAAGTTACTTCAATATCCCTGGGATATTTCCTTCTTAAATACGTAATTTCAGTTTCGTTGAACTCTTCGTTTTCGAGCTAGGCTGTTCACATACAAACAGACACAGAAATACACATACGCAGACCATTTTGCATCACTTGATCTTAAAACGAGTATTTCCGTTAAAATTCGGATTCGAAATTTTGACCGATCGCACTTATGCACATGAAGGTTATATTGATAAATCGTTTTTCTGTGATAAGGGATTTCGCCAATCAATTTCTGAGCCCTAACATTCCTTATTCTAAATTTTTTTGTAAAATGCTTCCGCGGGTTGTCGAGATTCAGTTAGTAGATCGACTGTCGAGGGATAGACAGAAATAACTCGTATTGAAGTTTAAGAAATACAATAAACACTTTTTTTTTTTTGTTAGGGATTAAAAATAAAATCCACAGACTTCGTTTTTTATGCTAGTAATTAAAAGTTATCGAAGAATATCTTTCAGTTGGGATAATGGTATTGTGTCCAATAAATCTCCATTTTGAATAACACATGAAATGAGAGTAACAGAAGAATAGATCGATAATAAAACTTGGTATACAACAAGAAAATGGCTACGCTTGCAAGATCATTAAGGCAGAGGGTTAGCCATGAAAAAAAAAATATTAAAGTGTACTAGTAATTAGTGTTTTTGTGATACATTGCTCAGGAGGTAAGCGTCCCTGATAGGAATTTTTTACAATTTTTTTTTCGCCAACCCCCTCCCCCTGTTAGGAGAGGCTACATTACTCCCCCCTTTTCCCGCTGATCTTCTGCCTTTACATAAGTTAGCAGCTGTCTCCGACCTACTGGTGATAGTCCCTCTGCAGGCACCAATCTTACACTGCTGACAACAAGAAATATTTAACTTACTTACTGACAAAACCCTTTTTCCAGGTAGGAGAAGATGAAACTTTTCTAGTAAGACAGAACTTACTTCATTTCGTGTCATCGTTATACCAGAGAACTCATACATTGCATTATTTTCCGTAATGGAATAATATATATGGTTAATAATCGGAATATAAAAGCCATTTTATAAAGCCATTATATTTTAAAATATAACCAATTTTATTCTGCAACTGTTCGCAACTCGAGACTTCTATGAATTATTTGTTTTTAATTTACATTTATAATTTTAAAATTAATATGATATCCATTACCTTAAAAATTACAATTTCTTTATAACGATATAAATTTTTAATTTCATTAAAGACACAATAGAAATATTGGAACCATAATATTATGTAAAAAATATATACAAATATAATTTTCAATTTTATTATTGTAACTAAAATCTTTAGAAAGTACCGAACTTGAACCATCTAGTACTATCACCAACCTGTAACCATCCTAAGATAAATATAGATATAAATAGATATTTAATTATTCCTAGGTTATCTCTATACAGTTAAACTTGGTCTTACAATAGTAAAATATAACCTAGTAGTAATGGTTTACGAAAGGAACACAATATAATTAAATTAAATGATTAATAACAATATTAAATACTTGTTTTTGGAAATTATTTATAAAATGGCAAAAATAGCCTTTAATATGACAAAATAGAAAGAGTTATTCTCATGTCTCTTGGTCTGCACTGGCTTTCAATACCAGTGATGCGGTTGAGAAAGAAGCGCTGGGATCTCGTAGAGTACTACTTTTCCTTCTGAATGTGTGTATGTGGGAAAATCCTGGTTGTACAATGGTTGAGTGTATTATATTTAATATTTAAGTACGGATATGGTTCAGATGATTTATTTTAACTCAGCATTAATTTTCTTTATCTTAATAATTTACTTATTTTTAGTTTTAATTTTATCATATTTTATCATATTTTAGTATTATTTATTCTTTTTTATTTTACTTATTTTGTCAAGATGATATGAAATGAAGGTCAGCTTTTCCCTAATATATATATATATACGGTGAAGCCTCGATTATCCGAACGTCAGTTATCCTAACGTTCGATTATCGGAACGTTTTTTTTTTTTTTTTTTTTTTTTTTTTTTGTGTGCGTCATTTTAATTAATTTGATCATGTAAATTACTTATTGGTATTGTTAAAATTATTGTTATTTTGAATAAAATTAAATGAAAAATAAAATTATTTTTCCCAGAACGTCTGTCTATAAAGGAAGCCATCCTTAATTATTTCTCAGAAACTGCTTCGTTAAAGAGTATTGTGTGTGTGTGTGCGCGAGTACATGAATTTCGATTATCCGAACTTCTGATTATACGAACCATTACTAACAACATCAGTTCGGATAATCGACGCTCAACTGTATATATATATATATATATATATATATATATATATATATATATATATATATATATATAGATTTTATTTTTTACCTCAGAGCAATCTGATTCAAAGCAAGGTATTTTGTCACTATTTGGATAATTATTATATTTTGCATCAAGTACTCTAACCATCATTAATCACTAAAGGGTTACGATAATTAAGTTATTTATAATTATTACAATGGGAAAAAAATTCTTTTCTATTTTTACGGCATAGGTATTGGTGTGAATTTAGATACATTAATGAATAAAGGTATAATACGTGTAGTTACTTTAATCAAATTGACTCTATTTTATTTATTTATAATTATTTAGTTTTTTTATTCAATAAATAAAAATAATAGGTTCTCATTAAAAATAGATCTATCAAAAATAAAAAATGTTTGTCTATTGTCGTGATTATTCAGGTATTATAATCCTCAAAGCGCCTTGTAATTTTTTTTATTTTTTTTTAATGTTGTTATAATAACGCATATATTGTTTTGTTATTATGACATTTGCTAATGTCGATAAAATTCCGTTTGCTGTCGTATTATTCTTATTCTTATTCTTCTTCCTTTAGCAATGCAATACTTCATTGTCGGTACAATTCATTCATTGTCATTCATAATTATGTTCATTTTATAAAATAATTTGTTTTGTTGTGTATTTTAAATAAATAAATAACAAATTTTGAGCTTTCCAATCATTATTATTTTTATTAAAACTTGCTATGTGTTTCGAAACACACACTTTTTCCTCAATAGGCTCTTAATATACAAATAAGAACAGTCTTTTAGTTCAGATAATTTTCCCCGCCTTCTTCAAAATAAATAAATTCAACGTCCGCTTTTCTTTCAATATAAGAGTATGCTTTGCCTTTATTGAAAAAAACTGGAGTCAATTGGCAAATTTGATATTTTTCTCGTACTTAAAAGACTGGAATTATCTGGATTCTACTCTGAAAACCCTGCGACACAAAATCAATGTTGCTCTTTGTTATTATAATCTAAGAGAATTTATTTCTAATAGGATAGGTGTTTGTTAAAAAAAAAAAATAAATAAATAAATGGTACTTTTTTATACGCACAAAAATAAATGTTTCGCTATTTCATTTAAAATATAAATTAAATATTCTTCGTTAGGTGTAAAAATCTTCCATTCTACAAGCCATATTTAAATACCTTTAAACCAGATCCAATCCAACCCTTCGTAAATTAATAGCAATAGTGCTAACTATGGTCATAAACATAAGCTGCACTATAATAATATCTATGCATATAATACACACACACATATATACATATATATATATATATATATATATATATATATATATATATTATAAAATTGATCAATTTAGATAATTAAATAAAAGACCATATTAATCTTCTCACATATATTTATTAATAAAAACTCATATACATAGTCATTTTATTATATATTTTTGTAACGTTATGGCCTTATGTAAAAATTTGTTGGCTATTTTCAAACTATATATTATTTTGTCATCTTTGTCTAATTCTAACATATTATAAACTACTACTAAAAGCAATATTTGTTTTTAAATTTCCTGCATTGTCAAAGTTCTTTTTTATCGGTAACATGGCATTTCTATTGGGGGCTATACTTGACTTACAACTATACTTCATGTTCATTCTTACCTTCAGTTCCAGTGTAATGTATATACACGTACATACATACATTTTTCATATTTATACATATATATCGGGAAAATTCCTGCTACATCTCAGCAACATCTAAATTTTTTTATCTTTTTTTATCTAAATAGAATAGTTCTGTCCACACAGCCTACCTTGTTATTTAACAAGCTCACGCCAGTATTTTTTTTTTTATTGTGAATTAAAACGGATCGTGTAAAAACATATCTGGCAAAAAAGTAAATTAAAGCCAATGATAATTGAAAAGACGGAAAAACATTTCTATATTTCACGTATTTTTTAAACATTAATCTTTGGTAATTAGTATATAAATTACTTCTTCGGTAATGTTTATTCCGAATTCTATAATAATGGGGCTAAATGTAATTCAGGGCATGACTGATCTAATAAGAAATGTTCGGCTTTTATTGTTTTTTGTGAATGCGTTTGGGATAGAGCCAGGGTGAAACTCATTAAGACAATGGCCCTTGTATTTATTGCCGACAATTTATCCTTTAATAAAGTCCAGCAGGAGCATTTTCTGAAGCGGTAATAAATTAAACGAAACTTATGAATCTTGACGCCGCTTAGCAAATCTGCATCCAATCAAAGTGTTAGAAGGAGGAAACGTTATTCCATGCTTTTTTTACGCTACCTACGCTAAGTACAAATGGGTTAAATGACATTTTGGGGTGAATTGTGACTTTAATGCCTAGTGGTTCGATGAATGTGGCATAGTGATGTATTGGATGTGGTAATTATTTGCTACTCTTTTTCCTAATCTTCAATTCTCAATCTAATTTCATTCTATGGAGTATGATAGATGGACCAGTTTACGTACATCGCTACAGTATTAGTCACTTTAAAATTAATGAAAAACAAAATTATTTAACATAATTATTTCACATGCAATAACTGCGTATATGTGATACATTAACTCTATTTTATTATTGATTGAGTTTCTACTTCTCAGTAAAAACTCCTCACTACAACGTTCAAGAAAGCATGGAATTATTTTCTATTGTTTTATTCGAAAAAAGCCATATCGTTTTGTTTTTATAATTCGGAAACCTTTTCTAACAATGTTATTTCAGGTGTAGTAGAGTAACTCAGGTTTCAACCATACAAGTTAAGATGTCCACGATCAAAAAACATATAAAATTATGTAGTGGATTACAGTATATAGAAAACTTATTTGAACGATAACAAAAAAAGTGGAGTGGTTTAGCTCACTGGGTAAGGTACTGAGCTCCTTTCTCCCAGCAGACAATTAGATATTAAAAATCAGCTGTGGATTTACCCTGGGACCGGGAGACCATCCTGCGGCTCACCCATCCTCAATAAAGTGGGTACCTGATCTTTCAATGGGTTGGGGGAAAAACCTGGCGGTTGAGCGTGTTTCTGGTCCCATCACCTGCTTGCATCACCGTTAGTCATGGAAGATTATTTCCTTACCAAGAACTGAATCAAAGACCCATTGTGGCATTTTATTATTTTTTTAAATAACAAAAAAGGATAGTTAAGCATAAACTGAAAATTATGAAAATTGAAGGGTAAGGGGGATAAACCAGGTAAGGCACTTATTATAATTTTTTTTTTTGAATCAGAACGAAAAGGAGAATGTTTCCAAGGCGTTAGAGTGTGGAAAAAAAGTGTTTATAATTTTAATGTACGGATGAAACTTCAATGGCTTATATTCCGTATTCTAATGCCCTGGAAAAATGCACTTTTATTATTTGACTTACCTGGTTTTTTTCCCCTTATGCTTCAATAGGTACTTGAGGTGCATTATTACAATTGAATTTCACGGCAATAAATAAAATAATATTCAAGTTTTTTTTTCGTTTAAAATTTAAATAATTCTCGTCTAAAGCGGATTCTGAAAATGTTAAAGTCTACCGGATGTCCCACAACAAAACGCTTCAAAAATCATCCAATTATTTTATAAAATGTTTGTCCCTCCCTGCAGGTATAAATATTAAATAAAAAGTACAAAAAGACTCAAACAAATTGTTCAAATACATGTTACTATTTAAAGTTAATAAAGAATTTCATTTAGGATAATATGATCTATTATCCATAAAATTATGACGTACTATAATTTAATTTAAATTAATTGCAATTTAATTTTTTATTGTATCAGCTTAAAAAGTGAAATTTTTAATACAATGTTTTTAATGAAAATAGCATGCTTATCTCCATAATGAATTTGCTTCAATATTAAATTCTGAAATTTATATATTTTTAGAATTCAGAAACAATTTTAAATACCCAGACCCTTGTAAGAATTAATGAAGTTTAAGATAAGGGACCGTTGAAGTGACACATTTTTATTTATGTAAAATATTTTTTCTTCAGTTGAGTATGACTTATGGGGATAAAAATACCCCAAGAAGTGAGATTGATTTGAAATGTTAACGTTTGCCCGAAATTTTTTATTTTTTAATTTAAAATACAGATTCCCCTTGCATAGAGACAGTATACTACGCTAGACCACAAAGTGGAGCTCAGTTGATTCAAAGTCGCGTTGATTACAGCAACCAAAGCCACGAGTACGCTGTTAGTAGGCCACTCAATCCTTGATTGACCACAGGACTGAGAAGCAGTCTCCAACCCCAAGCTATTGTAGACAGTCCACAATCAATCTCGGAATCGTCATTTTCGATGGTGAGCTTGTACGTCCTTTATAACAATGTTCGGAGCATGTAAATGCAATAAAATGGAACCTAACATTCTAAGATTTTTGTTTATAAATCGTTTGTTTGATATTTATAAAGCCTAATTAAAACATCCGTATAACCATGGTCATGTTAATCCATTTCTTGGCACGGTATCCCTTGGGATACCATCACTATAAAGCCTATTTTCTTTAACAGCGATTTTGTGATTTTCGAATTTAAAATAGTACATCTTATTCAACGTTTTAGAAGTATCTCCTCAGACACTTCGCCAAGATAAGGTTGTGATTTTACTGATTTTTTGTCATCAGTATTTTTTAGTTTAAACTTCAAGTTTAGTTTGAGAGGCATCTATTGTTTTTATTTCCTCTATTTTTTTTTAAATCTTTTTCTATTCATTTATTTTTGTCTATTTATTCAGCACAGAATATTCCGCAGTAGAGGTAAAATATTTCTATCCCTCCTCTTAAAACCAATGAGGATATCTATCTATAATATATATATTATAAAATATAATTATATAATACATATAATTATAAATATATTTATTTATACATCTAATTTGTGTTGAGGATATTTATTAATTATTATATAAATAATTACTTAAATATTTGTTTTTTGTATAGTTGATTTAATTTTTTTTTATTAAAAATGTGTGCTGTTTATACAAATTCGGTGTACAACTTTATTTTGAAAAAGTATCCCTGGAGATACCATTTTCCTCGAAAATACAATATTTCCATTTTTCTATCAATTAGGATATTTTAAGGCGTTGTGGTTAAAGAAATCATTTTTTCCCCCACAAATCACATGTTGCCAAGAAAAGGGTTAAATACCATAGAGAGTTTCATAATTCGAAGTCCTAGCCACCTCTGATCGTTTAGGGTTTTATTTAATTACCTATTTTATTTTATTTGTTATGGACGAAATACTATAATATAAATAAATTAATATAAAAAAATCTTTATTTATTCCCGAGAGGTTTCTATATCCAAACGGCTTTAAAGACGATGGGCCCAATCGGTTAGCTCATGCATCATTTGGGAATCGTCATTTTTACACAAGCTTTTTTTATTTCAATTT
The DNA here is from genome assembly GCA_948150685.1 of Rhaphigaster nebulosa. Taxonomy (NCBI): domain Eukaryota; kingdom Metazoa; phylum Arthropoda; class Insecta; order Hemiptera; family Pentatomidae; genus Rhaphigaster; species Rhaphigaster nebulosa. The sequence goes on from OX411307.1 coordinate 137,459,273, forward strand.
CCTCGCCGAGTTCAGTTTTTAGGAAGAGGCTCAGATGAAGTTGGAAACGACTTTGGTTATTTTTTCCTTTTTGTACCCTTCCTCCTTTTTTCCCTCTCCTGCCAAATGACAGGACGGTAGGTATTGCCGAGTCAGGGGCCTTTAAATTGGTCCTTCCCCACCCCTTGGCTCCAGCCCAGGCAAACGGCTTCCTTGCCTTTATCTTAATTGTCGCACAAATCATATTTAGTCAGTATTTCATTTAAAAATATTTCAAATGTCTGTAGTGTAATTGGGAAATGCTATGTCTGGAGATGAAAATCCGAGACCTTTCTAAAAGATTAAGGTCTATTCCGATTGAATGGAAAAAATACACAGGCTGTTGCAGTATTCGAAGTCATTACTTCACCATTATGAATCATTAATGTTATAACATAAAGGCCCGTGTTGCCATGGATATTCCGGATAAGGGATGGTATGATCAATTAATAAAAAAATCTTTATATTAATGGCATTGATTAAATTAATATTTAAAAAATATGTAAATATTTACATATATGTATAATTCATATTATATATATATATATACATATATATATATATATATATATATATATATATATATATATATATATATATATATACACATATATGATACGGTAGTTTGGAAGAAACCCGGCATAACTCCAAATATTGTACTTTAGAGAAAAAGGTACTCGAAGATTTTATCACTTTTCTAAAAAAATTATGAAAGTGCATTACCCAAAATCACCTGAATATTTGGATTAAATAACCTAATGTTTATAACCTTAAAAGATTCGAATATAAAGTTTGAACATATCTCAGAAATGAAAATTTTCAGATTCTTGTTGCAGCCTATTCAGGCCCTAATAGAAAGTGAGCTCATATAATATATATATATTTATTTATTTTTTTTTTTTAAATATTTTTAATCTTTTCTCAAACTTCATAAGAAGTTTGTATTATTCTTAAATATATAATATATATATAAATATATTATATTTATTAATTAATTAATTAAGCTAAAGATAACTTCCAACTATTCTTAATTGTCTTCCTCTACAATGATAGCGCATTGTAGAGGAAGAAAGTATATGCATTGTTTCGGGGTTGTGTCCCTGTTATAAAAATATACTCTAAAAATCAGATAATTAACTATGCCTATCATTGCATTTACGCCGTATTTTGATAAAAAGCGTAAGCGCCATTTATCGAAGTTTACAGGAAACACATGAAGCGTTTCTTCCCCGCATAACAATAAATATATTTTTAATTTTATTGTTTATTGTGTGCAGTAGGGGCTTATTCAGGTAGCATAACTTTTAATTAGGAATTGATAAATTATTTTCCACTCTATAAATTTGTTTTATTGAAAACTAGTTTCGAATGTTATACATTCATGCTCAGTTCTAAAAACACACAAAAAAAAATTCAAAAATAAGCAACTAAAAATATAGTTTGGTATTATTATATTAGATTAATATAAATTAGTATCATAAAACATTTATGAATTATGAATTAATTTAAGACAATAAATCAAATACATGTTGGTACTCACCAAGGTTTAAATGGATTATATCAAACAGTTTGTACTGGTTTCTTCTCGCATTGAACTAACAATGAACGAAAGGTAGGTAGGATGTTTTTAGGAAAACGGTTTAAGGGTCAGGGTTTTTCCAGTAATGCCGGTGATTAATTGTTTTTTCTTTTATAGATGGGAATAAATTTAAGATTGGACTATTGGAGATATTTATTTGATCATTTAAGCGAAAATCTGGATTGGATTTGAAGGATTTTATTATTTCAAGTACTTCATATATATTTAATTTGAGGCTGTTTTTAATGTGATGTATTAATTTAACTCCTTAGAAGTGGCAAATAATTTATCAATTCCGAATTAGATTGATCCTTTTATACCATCATGCGGATGTCAACTGAGCATAGCTTTTATAACTAGGATGTATTTTTAAGGCTTCCAGCACTGTTCAAGGTCAGGGTGACGCCTGAGTGATTAGTACTTGGTGCTTACGGCCTCATAGTAGATTTTTAGATCATTTATAATTTTTGTTTCTCCATATATCGTGAGCGGTAATCGATAGAGGTGGTGTTCACGTACCATAAAACGACGTCGACATAATAACATTTATAATCATTGAGTTTTACTAATAAATAAAATTAATTGACTTGCATATTGCACTTATATAACAATCGTCATTAGAATAAATAAAAATTATCTTGCCATATTATTAAACTTTTGCCATAAGCTGGGCTCTCCTTGTCAAGTAAAATACATTTCTGTGTTATCCTATTTTGGATTTCGTCATCTATAAGTATAACTTATATATTGTTTGCTGTATGATCTAGTTGTTCTAAATGAGCATTTGTTTTGATTATTATTTTGAATCTATTTAAGTATTTATTGTTGTAAGCAATTTTTTAAATCTCATTTCTAATTATTATAATTGAAATATGACTTATATGGTTATGAACTGCAAGTTTTTATTTTATTCATAATGTCTGCTTAGTGGGTTCCTAAAACCTTAATATCATTTGAAGTTAACGGTTAATATCTTATTTTTGGTAATGTCAATCGCTTCCAACAACTTTCTCTTTCTTTTTTTTTTTTCTATTCATAATAATCAATATTTTATTATAATATCTCTAAAAATTAAATCTATACTGTAATTTAATAATATGAAATGAAAGCGCTGTTGCATTTACATTCTTGACGTTTTTACAGTTTAGAGAGATGTGTTGTTAGTTTTCAATTTTTTTTTTTTATGTCTCTCCATGTAGACTATATTTAAATTTAAATTTATACAGTTAGACATGTAAGTTGCATTGTGCATGTCCTAATCTTTTATTTTTCCTTTCATGTTACAAGTATATTTATTACTGTCATATGGACCTAATTTAATATTTGGATGATCAAAATATTGGAAATAATTTTTAATATTCTCAGTCAGACCGAGGACATATGACATTTTATAAAACTATCTAGGATAATTCACAATGTTTCTTTATTGTAAACCAAATTATTACTATTATCTGTATTTTCATTTTTTCTTTTTTTAATTTTGCGTTCTAAATTTCTGTTTGGTTTTAGCTGTTTTCACTATTTTTCTTGTTATATTTACCATTTCTTTTTTGCCTATTTTTGATTGCAAAGTATTATTAATTGTACTGTGTCAAAATGTATTAATCAGTTATATAGGATAGAAGTTTTCTTTAAGCATATTATATAAATATATTTTTATAATCCATAAAAGGAAATTCTTAACTCTTTGGTTATCTGTTTTGAAAAAATACTTTTTGAAAATAAAAAAATATGTATTTATTAATTTAGTAAGTACGATTTTAATGAAAATAGTTCTTATTTTTTTTGTCCATTTAATAATTTTTTTATTTTTTTTTTTATTTTACGTATGAACATTGACCAAAAAGGATTTGGTGACAAATAACAACAATGATAATAAGAGCTAAACAATATATATTCATACATAATTTCGAATTTTCTTTGAAATAATATTTGTCTGAGCAGGAATAACCGGGCATTCCCATTTTAATGTAAACGATTAAGTAAGTGGCTTTGCCAAAAACATGCCTGATGCCAACTAACCCATTCCTCGCTGAAACCGAAAAAGGGGGGGGGGGTCACCGAGCTACAATGCTGTTTTATTATTTCAACTGTTTCATTTGTAGGCTGTTTTCGTAATTATTCCTCTAGTTTATTTCGGTTGTTTGTGGATGGTCAAACAAACACGGGCTCATTTATTTTACCATTTTCACTTTTCTGGGTAAATATTAAAGGATGCCGGGGCGGGATGCTAGTTGCGTTCCGGTATGGACTTGTTACCGCTATTATTCTTGTCAGTAAATATTTTCACTGATCTCGAATATAGGAATATTTTGTTTGAAGGTGAAGCAGGTGGTGCGTGCAGGCCAGCCATTTAAACTCATAGTAATTTTTTTTCTAGGAAAAAAAAAATTAAAAAATATCAAATTATAATAAAATTCGTGTGATTTAAGCTATTTTAGTCGACGCTAAACTTCCAAATATCAAGGATCTCTCTCTATACATTAATATATCACGAAACTAGAATTTGGTATTTGGTATTGCAAACAATCTGTTTACAGATTATACAGAGGAAGTTACAGAGGAAGTCTAGTATTAGAGCTCTTTGCTTCTAAATGTAGCAAGTAAATAACAATAATGATTTATTTTAATAACAACTGTGGTAGATTAGGAACCTCTTGAGTATCATGTTTAACGGACTTAAGGAAGAGAACTTGATTATCTTAATAATTTCGAAGTTTTTTTTGTTTTCTAGAAATATTTTTTATTTTGATCATATTGGAGCGAAATTATTTTTGTTATTTGCTCATGTCATCACAGTATTAGATAATAACTATAAAAAATAACTTTTTAAAAATTATTTTACTTACGTTCAAACTGAAGTATTTTATAGTTCGAAAATTTTAATATCTTTTGTTAAAAAAAAAATTGTTTTTTCTTATTTTAGTTATTTTTAATTTGAGGAGCGGAGTAGATCAGTGGTAAGTCACTGTGTTACCATGCTCCCGGTCCCGAGTTCGAGACTGGCTGTGGCAGATAATTATTTATTCTGTTATCAGCCGTGGATTGACCCTGTGGGATCGGGAGACCCCCCTGGGGATCACCCAGCCTCTATAAAGTGGATAACCTTAATTGGGGAAAAAAACCTGGAGGTTGAGCGTGATCTCGGCCAAATCACCTCCTTACGCAACCGTTGGCTTAGAAAAAGTACGGTCCCTTCCAAGTACTGAACCCAAGACCCTTCATGGGTTGTAGTGGTACAAGTTTTTTTTTTTAATTATTTTTAATTTTTGAATGTTATTTGTTTATTACGAATAGTTTTTTTATAATCTTCAATATTGATTGTTCTTGTTAACTGAAAATGTTAAAAAAAAGTATAATTTAACTACAGCATTTTTATAATTTTGAATTGTATTTTTTTTTTTTGTTTCTGGGATAATTTTTGCTAATTTTTGTTGTCTCTAAACATAAATATTTTTATAACCTAACAGACCCTACTTCCTTCATTTTTATTTTTGTTTTTAGAATATTTCGATTTTCTTATGCTTAATGTGTATTTATACATTTGAATATTAATGAATATTGTATATTCCTTTGAACCAAAGTTCTTATTTTCATTACATTTGTTTTTTTCGGATTCTTTATTTTATTTTTTTAGTCAGCTTTAAACGATTTTTTTCAACAATGTAAATTGTTTATGTTGTTGGATAATTTATTTTTGTTATTTTAAATATTACTTTTTTATATTTTTTGAGATTTTTTTTTTTTTTATGTTTAGGCATTTAAACTATTTTTAAATAGTAATTGTTCGAGTTATTAGATAATTTATTTTTATTATTTTAAATATTAATTGTTTATATTTTCTGCATTTTTTTTTGTTTAAACGTGTGCATTTCTAAACATATTAATTTTTACTATTACGTTTTATTTTAATTTTGTTATAATTTTTTTTATTTTTTTTTTATTTTAAACTGAAATGTTTATAATTTTAATAATTTTTCTCTTCTAAAAATATTTTTTATTTTTAAAATAGAGAACATTGCATTTTTATTTATATTTTTCTGAATCATGTTTTTAAAATAGTGTATTGGGCTCTTTAATAATAAATTCAAGCTAAATTGTTTACTTTATTTGGTTTTATTCATGACACTAATGAATTACATCATGATCGTTCCCTTCTTTAAAATCCATCACAGCATTGTGATCTGAAATTGCACGCTTTTAGCTCAGCTCATGCATATTTGAGAATAAATCACGAAATTAACATATATCCCTTTCCGTTCGATAATTTAGTTAAATTAAATTAATTTAAAATTAATTACGAATTTAGGTTAAATCCCGAAAATTGACATCCGATTAATAAGACTTTATTCCTTGAAAATTAGCAGATAATCCTGTGATGGTAGGAAGGACAGCCGCAAAGTTTCGCTTCAAGTTTTAATTACATGTAAAGTTGAAAATTTGCCATTAACCGTACAATAATAAAGCGTTACTTGAGAAAAGCTTTCTTCCTTATTCTCTTAATTAGATCAATGGATTTGGATTCCTCATTGTAACTCCGTTAATTTGTAGGATGGATACACTATTAGAGGGAAACATTCCTACATGAATACATCGACCTTTAAATAACATTGAAAACAAAAAAGGTTGAGGAAATTTTGATTTGTTCTTCCTTTGATATCAATTAGTAGATATAACATTTTTCCCAGATCGAGTAATGAACAACCAATCTTTCGATCTTAAAAGATTTAATAGTCATTCTGAATCTAAAAACAAAAGATAAAATTACTAAATTTAAATATAATGACTTTTCAAAATCAAAATCAACTAAAAATATGTTAGTTTTGCTATAGTTTCGTATTATGGTGTATGATTTTATTTTAGCCTTAGGCCTCTTTCACACGGGAAGATCGGTATGAAGGAGACGAAAAAAAATCTCTTCGAATCCTCCGTCTCCTAGAGATTTTCTCGAAATTAGGGGAGGGATAAACATTCACAAGTGGCAACTTCTTAGTATCTTCTGTGCTTTAGAAGTCTGAAGATTTTTTAAATGTTTTTATTGTAAAGGTCCATTCATTTTTTAATCTAATTAAAATAATCACTGCTATGGAAATGCATCATGCAGTGGCGTACGCGGAGGGAGGGTCAAAGGGAAATATCCTCCCGAAATGTGAAAACATATGATTTTTTATACACACCAACATAGTTTGAATTTTTAGTAATATTTATGCAATAAAATATCAAGTAAGAAAAAACAAACCAATAAACGAATCGAAATAACAAAGCATTAAAACGTATTTGATAACTACACTTATTAGATAATTACATGCCTTCTTCATAATAAATCTCCCCTTCCCCCCAAAAAAAAAAAATTCTGCGTATGCACATGGCAGCATGCATTCTGTAATAAGAGTAGCTCAAATTACCTGAAGTATTAAATTTTATGTTTTGTGATATGGAAATAGGAGAATGGTTTCGGCAGAAAAAAAAAAATGATGCAGGTTAATATTGAGTAGATTTTGTATTTGTTTATTTATTTTACAGTAAATTCAAATCAATAAATTAAATTAAACTCATGGAAAAAGATAAAATAAATGCAAAACTGTCATCACTACCGTCATTTTGAATTTATTATTTTGAATTATATATATTTTTAGATATTGCCATGGAATATTTAAATTATTTTAAGTAATATGTACTAATATAATATAATTCAATATAATAAATTCATAATGACGGTAGTGATAGCAGTTTAATATAATATATACATACTATAGTATAATATGTATATTTAATCTCATGTAACATTGTAATATCTAGTATTTTAATTATATTATGTAGTATGAACCCTTAAACATACGGTTTTCATTAATTGTTTCTTTTCTTTTCAAAGGTTTATTTTCACAATTTTTCTTTTTCTTCGCCAAAGCCCGAAAATTACTTCTACTTCATCCATATTATATTGGTTAAATGGATGAATACATAAATGTCACTTTCTGAACAAGGAAGAACGACAACTGGCTGGTTTTTATTAAATCAAGAGTGAGCAAGTGACCAGAAGAGGAAATCGCAGGACTGCCTGTAGGTGACTTTTTGTATGACATACCGATCTCCTCCGTGTCAGTGGGGCCTTTCTGTATCAGAAATTATTTGCCCATTTACATGTTGAGATTGTATATAATGTTAGAAAAACACGTAATGTGAAACATCTGCCGAAAGACTTCTCACAAAATTTATATACAGCGGCCCACCGATCCGCTGCTTTCGACAGATCTTTTCTTGTCCGATCCTCATCCTTATGGAATTCCATTCCTCCTTCCATTCGTCGCTCTAATACTTTTATCACCTTCAAATCCCGCTTATTCTATCACTTATTTCCCATCCAGTTCCAAAAAACATTGTAAATAGATTTTCTTTTATTTCACTCAACATTTGCAAATATGTTACTTCATATCTAATTTTATCATGTCTTATCAACATAAGAAGTTCGTGTGGTTTTTGTTTTAAGACGCAATCGATTAGACTATTAATACCTAATTCATATCCTAGAAGTTATTACATTATGACTTGTTATAATTTTCATTTGTATTTATTTATTGACTTTTCTTTTTTTTTTCTTTTTTAATTATCTGTTAACGCATATGTTCCTGTATCATCTACTCTAGGGCTCTGAAGGCTTATCATTGCCTGCAATTGTTATTCTAAAGAGACTTGTCCCAGATGCAATCGATTCGCACAATTGTTTGCTATATTTTGGCCACTAAGGACTGTATTTGTTGTGTTCCTAAATATTTTTTTTGACTTGTAACTTAAAACTGGAGGTAAGATGAACAAGAATTAAACTTCATCTTTGTTTTTTTTTCCTATTATTATTATACAGATTAATCGTACCGTGGGAAATCCTTTCTGTTCAAGAGGTTAAAATATCCAAATAATCGGAGAGGAGACGGGGGCCGACAACACATCATCTAGGATATTTGGCTTGGGGGTATTGTTTATGAATTTTAATTAAGGGTTGACGAAGATGGGGGGGAGTGCTAAGAAGGAGGGGTCGAGGGCATCCACGATTAATAACTTTGATTTATAGTAACACTTAAGGCGGGTGGGGGTCCCTGTTCATTGTGCCCTAATGCAGTATGGGGATTATCTTTCTCGATGATAACAGCATATGGAGAAACTTGGCAATTAGAGCTTCCAGCCTCCAGCTTCTATTGCCAATACTCTGTTACTTAGCCGCATTGGGCCCTCTTCTGGTCCATTTAGGCTTCTCGGCCACTTCTTTCCCTCTCCGTATCACTTCCTAACATTGGTCTGGCTTCTATTGTTCATCTGGGTGGAAATGTCGCTGGTAAATATATACTTTGCAATAAAAGAAATTTGAAAACTTGAATGTTTAGTAAATGCTTACATCACTGATTATCCATTTTAATCATAAAAAAGTAAATAAAAAAAAAAAAAAATTAACTTCAAATTTCCAATAAACTCCTATCACTTATCGACAACGCTCCACTAGTGGACAAGAAAGTCGATTATTAGTGTACAATGAAGTAAATCGTTTATGAATTGAGATGCAGAACTCAGAAAGTTAGATTTTAAGAAGGTTTTTAAAAAGATTGGTTTATTATTAAAAATCCACCAGTCGCGGTCAGTTTTATATTGTACTATTATAATCACCACGAAACAATAAAAAAATAAATAATAAATACAATATATAAGAGAGTTATATTTTATTTGGCACATTGCACTCCTTCATTAGTTCTATCCTTAAATTAGATAATTCTGACTAAAACCTGAAAAAAAGATTTTTTTTTTTAGAATCTTTTGGTTCATCATGGAATACAATTCCTAATCGCTAAACCTTAGAAATCGATTGCACGGATCGAAAGTTACAAAAAAATCCAGTAAAATTTTATTTAGGTACTATTCTTTTCAGAAATATCAAAAGGGGAAGGTTGTCCTGATTTATTGATTTAATGGTAATTTTATTTCTTCTTTTCCGACGTATCGATTTAAAAAAAAAAAAATTAATATCTGAGCAACCTATTTATTATTATAAATTAATTTATACAAGCTATTATCATGCCATTATAATGATTACAAATCATTTACTTGTTGTGTAGTAAAAATTTCAGTTGTAAATCTTCAATTAATATTAATATAAATTAAAAGTGTTTGAATTCTAATTAAGATATGCAATACTATACACTATGCATATTGAAACAAAACTATGTATACCATAACAACAAATGGATGTACTTTTGGAATAATATATAAATATAAGGAGAGATGTTGTGGCAACAGTATTCGCGACTCTGATTTTTAGGCCAATGTTGGTTCGATTCCGGCCTGGGAGTGTATTTAAAATAACTAAGATGTTTCCTAACATATCCATGGAATAACTTTCACACTCCTTGACTAAGATCATGTTCTTATGATATAACTTTTCGTAATCCGGTAAGACAACTAACTCGTATTGCTCTAATTGGAGGATACGACGGCGCTAGACCCTTTCCACATTACGGTCGTTTATAAATAACATATTTTTTATTTTGAAATATGGAATTAATTTCTTTGTAAGATTTTTTATGTGGTAAAAGCAACGATTTTTTTTTAACATTTTCATAGCACTTCTAGACGACAAGGTCCCTATAATTGTAAAAGGATTCCTGCCACGTTTACAAGATTAGTTGGTGCTCATTTCGCGTAATAATACTTTTAGAACTCTGAACAATCTTCGCTTATCAGTAATCACGCCGATTGGAGTTTCTCCGGTTATTAATCATACTGCGTCACATGATGAGGAAAGAGCTGATCACCCTCAACGCAGTTCTTGTTTATACCCTGACTCCGTATTGACTGCCTGCCCGCTGATTGGAGTGGCATAGAAGAGGTTCGGGTTTGTTCACAGACGACAATAGTCTCCTGTGGTTCTGCTCCGTTTGTTTAAGGCTTTAAACGAGGAGCACATGCCGCGTTTGAGGTCGCAAAGCTACTCATAATGCCGGAACCGTGAATTAATCACGATTCCTATGCACTTCGCTGTTATTGGTACTGTTATTGTTGTTTGGAACTAGTTCGGCAAGTGCCCTATTGGTCGCTTGAATAACTGAAGAATAATTTCGCGTGTCTGCTACGGAACAAATATTAACCGGCCATGACACTGTGGACCAGAAATCAAATGTTCGAAATTTCCGAGAAAAAAAATCGGAATTCAAGTTGATGAAGTACTTTAGTTTATGTTTACTTGTCTGTCATTCGTCCAGGCTTATCAGTCTGTTTTTATTTCAACTCTCGCTTGGAGAGATAAGAACATCTGGGAAATTAAGATTGCTAATTTCGGGAGAAGCCAATTCTCTTCAATCCTGGTATCAAATTGTAGCAATTGGTAAGTATTATCAAGTTTGACAATTAGAATTACAAGCTCACAACTCATTTATTATAAAAACTTTTTACAATGTATGGAAACCTAATTACGACTTTAATTTTATTAAAATTCGGATAGACTTTAAAAAAAATCATTTCAAACCAGTTTCTTCTTTCTAGTAGTAGCTGGTAGCCCTAAGAGTATACTTCTATTCGCATTTTAGACAATGTGTCCATTTTTGCCCTTTTTTTTTATAAAGAACTATTTATTTAATTTCATTATTAAGAAAGATGGTTAAAGTTAAGAAATTAATGGTTTCAAGTCGAATACCGAAATTGATAATGAAATAGAAGGCTGAAGGTAAGAAAGAGAGGAAGATCTTGAATACGATGTAAAAGTAAATTAGAGGAAAGCATGGGCGGACATGGGTTGACGGAAGAGGAGACGATTGATAAGGAGAAATGAAGCTGAAGAGAGGCTTAAGGAGGAATACGGCTGAGGAAAACTTCATGCGTAAAGAAATCCTAAAAAAAAAAAAAAAAAAATAATAATAATAAAGGAATGGGATTAGCTTTGAGGATAAGGGTAAGTATCCCCGTGCGCAGGTTCGGTAAAAATGGTGGTTGAGAGTTGATGCTGACCATGTCACTTCCTTGTAAGACCATTAGTGAAGAAAGGTTTCACCCTCACCAAGATCCTTCGTTCAAATTAAATTTTTTTTTCTAAATATTTTTAGGTATATAACACGTTGTCGGGTATTTATTACTATAATTTTAGTAATACAATGTGTAAAATACATATTAAAAACCATATGCACTTGGATAGTTATATTAGTGACAAGCGCGGCTCATAGAAGAGGCAATTAAAGAGTTTATCGTGGCTTTATAGCAGCTAATGTGAATTTTATGTTGTGAGTTTTAGGTAGTATTGTGATAAGGTCTGCCTCACCTGGACATTATCATCTGTCCCTTTGTCCGATACTATCTTAACGGGAACCGTTTCCAAATTCACATTGTCTCGTGCCAGGACGAAGCTGACGTCACTTTCACCCTTACTGATAACAGGGATAGCCTAACCCATGCTCACGACCACCCTAGGCTCTGATAGTGACCAAATGGTACAGCCAGTTTCCTTCCCCTTGAGGTCGCTTTTCTCATAACTATACCGAATTATGGGAAATTCACTAGGACGGTAAAAATTTGCTCGAACTGAAAAAAAAATCATGATTCACAGTTCGGGAGCCAGCCTGACTCAGGAGCGGATCCAGAAATGTTCTTAGGGAAAGAGGGCGCTAAAGAAATAAATAAAAAAAAATAATAAAACTCATTATAAAGCTCTATATTTGAATTAACTTCCAAATAAGAAAACCTGTAAAAATTATATTTACAATTTGTAACATTATTAAACTATTTCTCCAGATCATGCTGGATTCTTTCATGCTTCCAATTACGGGAAATAGGAAACAGGGTAGCTCGGTGGTAAGGCACTTTTTCCAATTCTCCCGGTCCCGGGTTCAAGACTGGCCGTGACAGATAATTATTTGTTTGCTATTAAAGTTGAGCGGTTCTGTGTAGTCCTGGTCGAATAACCTCCTTGCACAACCGTTGGCCTGGAAACAGTTCGCCCTTAACGAACTGAACCCGAAATCCTTCTTGGGTTGTAGTGGTACAATTTTTGTATTTAGTGGGAATTAGTTTCACAATATAAAATAATTACTTATTTCATCAGGAAACAAATCTTGTTTTGTTCAGAATAAAAATATGTAGGATATGATATAAAATTATTCCAAAAATGAAGATCTTTTTTTGTAGGAGGGCGTGGAAGGTCCGCGAGGTAAGGTCAGATATTAATAATTAAGAAATAAAAAGTGTATTGCCCTTAATAACACTGAATACCAGATCTTACAATTAATTGTAAGTTGATTGAGAGTATTATTATTTATTATAATGATTATGCATTAATTAATCTATCGACTACATATGAAAGTACAGTTAATTGTTTTAAAATAATTTTAATTAATTGAACTCGGTCCTAATCAGGATCATTTAATTTTAATGTAATAATAACTAAATTAATTATTAACGAAATGTTACCAGCTTAAAAATATTTTAAATTTTGAAGGCATATTATGTTGAATTGTGACAGAAGTTTTTAAATATTATAACATTTATGTAAAAATACTCGGTTTTAATAATGATTTAAATTTTGGTCCTTTGCATACCTAATATGCACCTGATGATGGTATGAGAGCCGAAACGTTGCGTGAAATAATAAAGAATTGGTGAATCTAATGTAGTCTTTATTAATCAAATCCATTATAAATTGTCTAGACTACAGCAAAAGATGAATCCCAGTGCTTGATATACACAATGATGTCATTTTCAGAGCTTCGGAAAATACTCTTCCTCCGCTTAATATTTCTTATAGGAGAGAGGTATACTCAATTCATTAATATATAAATATATATATATATATATATATATATATATATATATATATATATTATTAATATAAAGATACAACTTTGTGGAGAGCATCATAATACAAAGTCATTCAAGAACAAACTACATCTGAAATATGCATCACAGTATTTTGGGCTTCAATTGCTGTCCTTGAACTGCGTTTGTGTGATCTTGTCTACTTTTGTCCTGATGATGACTTAATTCGTAAAACTTTGACTGGTTAGTTATTTACAGGCATTTGATAAACTCAAAACATTTTTTTGAAATCTTCCAATTATGCCTTATCAATAATTTTTGTTTTTCTCTTTTTGGAGTCATCACTATTATTTTTTTTTGCTCGATATTAATTTTTTAAGCATTTGAAAGGAAAATAAAGTCCAGGAAAATGATTGCAGTATAGTTCTTTATTGTCAAGGTCATGATTCCAGTTACAAGGCTAATGAGACATCATAAATAGCTGCGTACTTTATTATTGGATAATTATGTGGTATGAAGTAACGATATGGTAGCATTATACCATCGATTCAGTGTTATTTTCGCAATACATCAACAGCATTCTAATGCTCAGAAGCATTTTCTCCAAACGAGTAAGGGACTCTTTAAAAGGAGCGTTATAGTTGTTCTCGAATGTAGCTGTAAAGCAAAGACAGAGAACCAATTACTCCCCTTAACTTTATATCCTGCGCTCCATAAAGCAAGATCATATTTTTCCAACAGCTCGGCAATAACGATATGAAAGGGACGATCCTCGAGCCGAGTGTAGGTTAGTCTTACCAGAGCCATTACTCCTTTATGGCTTGGCCTACCTCCAATCCTGCTCTCGACGTTTCAATAAACCTCCGCGCCTATAAATACATATAGGACGCCTACTATCAGCCTTTAACATTGACTCAGGTACATTTAATTTTTTTTCCTCCCCCTCCCTATCTCCCACCCTTCTCGACACCTATAAGAAAAGTGCTCATCATTGATAAAGGTTTTCGGTAACGGTCTAATCTTATTTAAAAATTTGATTACGATTATTTTAATTAAACATCGTATTTGAATTAATATTTAAATATTAAAGCTCAACAAGAGACATAAAATAATTGTTAGGGCATAAATGGATGTTTCCAGTTACTTTTTATTTCCTAAGATAGATGCATAGAAATAATTTTTATAGGAAATAATATCAAAGTCTATTTAAATTTTTTAAATATTCTTTGAATACTCCTGGCTCATTTCTTCTATAACGTCCTTTTTAAACACCACTTGTTTCTTCAGCTACTGTATACCGGATCCATGTAAACTATGTTTATTCAAGGCTAAACAAATTCCTATTGCTTGTAAAAATTATTAATAACAAATTAATAATTGACAGCATATATTTTATAATGTAGTCATACAAATGAACATGTTATTCTAAGGGAATGAGCAAAGTATAAGGATATTATAGTTTTGACATTATGTATTTAAAAAAGAAAAATAAGCCAATGCAAGTATCCGCCATATATAGAACTCATTCACAACTGACGAGACAGTAAGAACCGTCGAAGAAGTTGCTGTTGTCTTCTCTCTTTTTTTTTTTTCTTACCGATCTCATCGATGCAAATCCGATTGTATCTGAGAAAGATGATTTGTTAACAGGGGATGAAGGCAAGTTTTCGGAGGGAGGGTTAAAAATTGGGAGCCTGGGGAATGGTCCCCTTGGGGTGGAGTTGTCTATGTGAAAGGAGTATTGGCCCTCCGCCCCCGTATGCAGATGAAATTGACGCCGGGGGACATATTGTCAACTGAGGGCCACACAAATCCCCTTCACCCTTCAACCCTTTCTTCTCCCCCCCCCCTTCCCCTTAGCCCTTCTACCCTTCTGTTTTCGATCCACCCAAGGAATCGCACGCTTCGTTGTCTTTTCCCAAGAATAAAGGAAAGCTGCGAAGAAAAGCCAATAAACCCTATTCATGTTATATTATCTTGAAGAATTCGAATACGTAACCATTTCTAGCAATGACAGTGTGTGTAGCTACAAGAAGTGAAAGAAATCGCAGTAAGTAAGAATTAAAAAAATAAAACATAATTTACACCCGACCATGATAAAGTCTTCGGAATATAAGAGGTAAACAGGTGTGTTAGAACTATTTCTTATCTTGTAATGAAGTTATAATTATAGAACTCCGTTCATTCATGATAATGTGGCCAAGCCTATTTTGGATAAGAGATGGTATGATAAATAAATAACTATTAGACAGTGTGTGATTTTTTTGTATTCATTAATTAATGGAATTGTAACAAAGCTACAATAAACAACTGTGCTACATAGCCTGTTATCACATAACAATGGATTGTGAAGAAACTAAACAATTGAAGCACTACAATGACTATTCAATGTAACAATTTACCGTGGCCACCTTATTTTCAGGCGTCTTGGAGGTTATCAGAAATAGTTTGGGATATCAGGTTACTAGTTATTATCAGGATTTGGCTGAGTTATTAAGGAATACATTCTACTGTATTAAAAATATCTTTTCCACCTTTAGGACTTATGAAAAAAAAAAAAGATATATATATATATAAGGTAAAAGTGGAAACAGCTCCAGTAGGCCACAATGGTTACCAAATTGTGAAAAAACGGCAGCTAGACTTTGATTCAGCTTCAAACATGGAGTAAATCTGATACCAGTTTTTATGTTCAAAAGTTACAAATTATAATTTGATGCAACATTCCTTATTTTTCCCTTCATTCATGACTTATGAGACCAAAGGATTGTAAAATAAGAAAACGTTTTTATGTTGCTAATGTGTTTTAAATATACAAAATTAGAATATTATCCAAGAAAAATTTGTTAATATGTCTGTCCTCTACTATTTAATGTTCAGAAAAATTTAGAAAAAATATACAAACCAGCATCATTTAAAATTTTATTTGTCATGAATCCAAAGATGAATTGCTTGTGGAAATTACTGGCTACGTATAAATCTCCAAAGTACCTAGAGAAATCAATGGCTAGGAAAAAACAAAGAAAATTTCCTGAACTGTGTTCACTGCCTGTACATTTACCTTTTATGTTTATATTTAGTATGTGCTTCCTGTTGATATCGGGTTAAAGTTGAAATGTCTAAACGTATACAAAAACTATATTTAGATATACAAAAAATAAATTCAATATCCGATTTTACTTAAAATACTACCTAATTTCTTTTAGCTATAATAAGGTTTTTTTTCATCTTCCTTAATCTCTCCTTAAGTTTTATTTTCAGCTATTATAATGATACGTAAAGGCTACTTCTTCTGGAATGTCTGTAAGTTCATCCAAGAGATGTTATATTGGAATAAAGTTTTGGATACGAGCTGTCTTAAACTCTGAAATTCTTTAAATCAACAGGTTGCTGAGTTTGCAGCTTATGGAAAATGCATACATCAAAATATAACGTATTACCATTGGTAATAATTATTTTATTGTCAAAGTCGCATTTAAAGAAAGCCTATTTCACTGCTAGCTCATGTACATTTAAGGTGTTCCAACCATACCACTTCAACGTAACATCAAATTAACATTCTGGTTTTCTACAAACTCTTGCATGTCCAACCGATGGCGTGTACCTTGCCATAGTGCATCCCTCCATTGTTATACGCTCTTGAGCGGAACCCGTAGCTCTTATAAGATTTAAACTGAACGATATTCCCGCAGCCTCCTGGTTCGTAATCTCATTTTACCAAGTCTTTTTACAGTTTCTGGACTAATTACGACACAACGAGCCATACAAAGCCTTTGAGTAGTCATAAAGAGCAGAAAAGCAATTTCGGGGAGCGTTAAAATAAACAGATCGTCTTGTGGCTCTCTCTAGGACGACCGGAGTTTACACTGACTAGTGTCACTAACATGTTTGATTGCGCTACGAACACCAGTTCTATATAACCCTAATGCCTGATCCACATACTTCACATTATGCAAAAACCATATCGATCCTTATTTGAGAAATGCCAAGAGGCAGTCTTTCAAAAATAATTTGATTGCTATTACTTCGTTTTAGTAAATATTTTTATTTCAAACAAATATTCATATTTTATAATTTAATTTTGGGTAGTTCTATATGAAGCAATTTTATTGCTCTAATTATATATTAAATTTGAAAACTTTTATCCCATATTTTTATTACATATATTTCGACGTTTCGGGGAATTTCCCCATCTTCCAGAAATTAGCGAACAACACTGTAAACTGACATTAAAAATATGTGGACAAAAATAATTATTCATATATTATTTTTTTAAAACATATTTGACAATTAACAATCAATTACATCATTTACCTTATGCATAATTCACTAATATCCTAATTTTCGTTTCTCCATCCATTTTTCTGTCATTTCATCCATAAATTTTATTTTATTTTAGTCACTGTTAATAAAAAAAAAAAAACTACTCTGAATTTTATTATATTTTATTGAGTCTATTAATTATATCTACATAATGGCAGCTAAAGTTTTTGTAATTTATTATTTTATTTATATGTAAATAAGTACAAAAAAAAAATTACTAATCAATATTTTAGTAAATATTCATGAAAAAAAATAAGAAATTATTTCTATGAAAAGATATAACTAATATATTAATACTTTCTTTTTTTAAGTTTGAAACATATAATTTCGCACAAAAAACATCAACGATTTAGTGTTTTCCATTAATCATTATAACGTGAAAAAAAGTATATATATATATATATATATATATATATATATATATATATATATATATATATATATATATATATATATATATATATATATATATATATATATATATATATATATACTGTCTTAAGATGGGGATAATGTCCCCGAAATATGACATATATATATATATTAAATTATATATAATTAACATAATATACATTAATTAATTGTTGAGACCAAATGCTCAAAAAAGGGGCAAAAAGACTTTATCTCTCAAATGGAAGTAAATAACTACCTAACCAGTTAACGTTTCGCCAATTCTGGCATTAACAGTACTGAAGAAACATAAGATCACAGCAATGCATACAAGAAATTGCACATCTCAAGTCAACAGAATGAAACAGAGTAACTAAATAGTGATGATAAATCATTCGTAAACAGTTCAAAATGTACTGAAACATTGATATAAATTAGAAGTTGAAATGTTTGTGAGTGGTGTGCTATTATTTTTTAAGGCTTTTGATATGAGATGTACTATCTCTGTTCTTCATTTAAGTGATCGTATATTCTTCAGTCCTGATAGTACCTGAATTGGCGAGACGTTGACTAATTAGATATTTACCGCTATTTTAGAGACTTAAGGCTTTCAGTATTGAACAAATGATAACTATTTTTTCCCCATATTAAAAAAAGACTTATATTCATATTATAATTTATATCTGACTATGATAAAAAATAAATAAATCAGAGTATTACGAAATAAAAAATCTGGTGTAGTGCGCGCATCACACAATTTGAAATAAATTTTAAAAGCTTCCTCTTAGTTTCCTGGAATCATGGAATCATTAATTTCCATTAAATAATATTAATTTATAAATTATAAACTACAAAAATCACTTAAATTTATGCCTTTTTTGTCACTTTCCATTACCTTCTACGACTTATGCTAGATATGCTAGCTATTATTTTTTCTAAAATCTTCAGCATTTCATCGGTATATTATACATCTTATCCACTACCCATATTTCCGGAAATTTGTTTTCAACCTGGGAAAATATATCCCCGATTTTTTCCTTTGGTTAATTATCAAATTCTTTCATATTCTATATTCATCCACTTCTCATTCCAATTAACAAGGACAGACGGTTCATTATTTCATATAAACAAAATTAAAGATACTTTGGGGGAAGCCAATTTGAAAATTCAGCAAGTCCTACCGGACTATTTCAATGAGAGTAAGTCCTATCTGATATTAAAGAGCAATAAATTTTACATTGATATAACGTGTTTGATCAAAATCGTTTGAGCCTGTTTCGAGAAGATCGTAATAATTTGTAAAATCAATCATATAAAGTGGCACCGGTTAGTCGATTTTGGCGAAAAAGTTGCTGTATCATCCCAGGAATATACCTTAAGTACGTAATTTCAGTTTCGTACAACTTCTTTTTTTTTTTTAAGCTTGAATTACCACATGCACACAGAGAGGCCATTTTGCGAGACTTATGGACGTAGGGATCTTAAAACGAGTATTTTCCTTGAAAACTCGGATTCGAAATTTTACACTATCGCAATACTTTCCTTCACTATATATTTCATACTAGCTGACAAGGCTATACTTCGCTCTATATATATATATATATATATATATATATATATATATATATATATATATATATATATATATATATATATATATATACAGTAGAGCGTCGAATATCCGAACTAATGTTGTCAGTGGTGGTTCGGATAATCGAAATTCACGTACTCGCATATACAGTATACAGTTCTAGGTATGCAAATACTATTTAACGAAGCAGTTTCTGAGAAATAATTAAGGATGGCTTCCTTTATAGATGTTCTGGGAAAAATAATTTTATTCAAAATAACAATAATTTTAACAATACCAATAAGTAATTTACAAAATAAAATTAATTAAAATTACACACATAAAAACAAACAAAAAAAAAAACCGTTCCGATAATCGAAAGTTCAGATAAATGACGTTCGGATAATCGACGCTACACTATATATATATATATATATATATATATATATATATATATATATATATATATATATATATATAGAGAGAGAGAGAGAGAGAGAGAGAGAGAGTGAGAGAGAGAGAGAGAGATTTAATGAATACAATTTAGTGATAGTCAAAGATTTTTGACAGTAAAAAAATATTTTCTTTAATTTGATTCACATCCTTACGGTTTCGTAATTTTATACGTGGACACAACATGACTTCCTTGTACGCCTATTAAACTATAAATCGGTGGCTCAAAAAGTGATCCTGAATTTGGTTAATAGTTTCCGAAGATAGCAATATCTCAAAAACAACACACGTCATCGCGACGTCTATTGGCTTCTGCCTAGTGAAATCCATACACACCATTATAAGAATGTTAAAAAATGTTAGTACTGAGCTTGAAACGTGTTTATCCATGAAATTCTGTGATTTTTAGCAGGATTTGCATTCCTCCCTTATAAGGAAGCGGGAGGAAAATAAAAGAAAAGTTTCAGGTAAAGTATCAATTCCGGTTTTCCAATTTTAACCTAAATCTATTATGCTATTTATATGAATATATATGTCTTATATACCAAATTTTAGAAGTTTTGCACTATATTTTAATATAATTTTAGATTAAAATCTATTATGACCTTTTAGAAAAATACCGCTTCTGTTGATTGTGTAGTGACCAAAAATATATTTTCACAACTAGATGTTACAACAATCCCAAATATTGTTTTCGAGATTCGAATGCTTCCTTTACTGCGCACAAGGAAGTTGAAAAAAAACTTTTCAACGTATTTCAAAACCAACTTTTAACCCTTCCATTGTGATCCGTTATGCTTATGTTGGACGGACGTAAAAGCCTATATAAAACAATTTTCGGGAGAACTTAAATAACCAATTAGATTCAGACAATCGTGTTGCGGACAATGGCCGATACTTACATCACGTAGCAATAGCGTCATTGAGACTGAAAATGGCAACACTCACGACGATCTAGAAATAGACTTGTAAAGCATTCATTGATCAGGTTATGCAGTGCAAGGCCGATTGGGCAACCTAAAATACGGCAGGTAATTTCGACGGGTGTCAGAGCCCGTTATACACCTCTGTTGTATAAATGTATACTGGTGATGGATGATATTAATAAATATCGGATATTATTATTAATTAGAAAACCAGACTCGGAATAGACCTGTGCTCTTTCGAGTATCCGTCATGTTTTGACATAACCATTAACGGAGATTGGGTTCGATTCCTATAGAAGAGTATCGAATCTACTTTCCGTTCTTTAAAATTCATTTTTGAATTTGACCATTAAAATGCTCTTGAAAAACCTAAAATTGACACCTAAAATTTCCAATAATTTTTGACCGAATTTCCCAACTACGATCATTTTTTCAATTTTTCCAACCCTCTCGTATTTGGACTTTTCCCTTACCTGTTGTGAATGTTGAATACAATAATTCATTTTGTATTTTAACAGAATTGTATGGATACAATTCTAATTTCTTGACTTAAAAGGTATTTGTATTGACTTTAAATTTTAGTAATTCTAAGAGTAAACGTTATACCATATTTTTTGCAGTTGTAAGTAGCCTCTCAAATTTCAAATTTCCAAAATTTTTAGGTTTTCAAATTATTTGAGGAGTGACACTCTGCCTGGATTATGTTGATAACGTGTGGAATTTCCAACCTTTCTTACCCTAGTTGGGGTAAACAAGAGTTTTTAGACCAAGGACGACAAACAGTTTAACATTTTTAAGTTTTGATTTCTAAATACTTATTTCGAAGTTGGTATTTTTATAGCTGTTATATTTTACCAAGTACGAGAAGGAAGACGTAACAACTATAAAAAAATAACATGTGCCTTATAAGGAATGTATCATATGTGCCTTTTAATATTTCTTAATGCAATACTTTATCAATATCAGATAATAAACTTTAGGAGAGCTTGAAAAAAAAAGTACAATTTTAAAAATAAAATGTGATCACCCAATATCAAACTTCTCTTTCTTTTGTCAATGTATTCGATTATGCATATAATAAACTACAGTTGTCTAAAGAAAAAAACTGGGAGCATGTCCGAGAGGTCCGTTCGAGAGATTGCTTTCTGTGATATTAATGATTGAATAATTATTACCGATCTTTTTTTTAGCGTATATAAAGAAAATTAAAGCACTATTGAGGGAATCCATTTTTCCGACAAAATAAGTGAAGCTAAGTAAATGTTCGACGTTCTGAAGATCACGGCGTTGTGTGCAGTTGCTAAATTCTGCGGTTCATGTTTTAGTAATTATTTATTCTTGTCGGTTTTTTATTAAATTTTAGCTTTAATAATTAGTCGAATTTTTGCAAACCTAATGCGGTTCAGGTAAAGTTTATTCTAGTATATTTGTGTATTGTGTATGATTCCACTGACAAATATGGAACATTCAAAAGTTTTTTCAAGCCAGCTCGGGGACTGTCGGCCACTCTTGGATACAAAAAGTTCCAATTGAAGATAATACAATCGAGTTACATTCGAAATACCAGTCTTTTAAAAATATTTCTCTCGTATGTTGACGATCTGAGTCAGAAATAAAGTCCGGATAACCGTCACAGAAAAATAAGCTGTGGGTAGAGGCATTATTCATTTTTTTTTCTTTATCGGGCCGGTGGGCGAGGTTCGGTTTTGTACCTCACCGTGGCACCTTCTTCTCCCCCAAGTCCCGAATGTCGTCAAACTGGAAACGAAAAAACTATCCTGACACAAAGGAACCATCACCAAAGACACAAATCACATAATGAAACTACTATCCGTAGTGGGTGTCGACAATTTTCCTATTGACGCCTTCCTTTATGAATATTATAATCTCTGATTCATGAGGCCACACCCATCTCTTATTGAAAACAATATCTGCTCACTATTCAGTCAGTCTCTCGGCCGTTCCTATAAATCAAAGTTAGTCTTCAACAGTGCCATTGTGTCACGTATCTAGGCCTCTTAATAACAATAATGGATTCTTTATTATCGCCTTTGAACGGCATTGGACCTTATTGGTGCTCTGACATATCCCTTTGCATTGTGCTCCTTCATTCCTCACTCGGATTCAAAGGTCGATCTGCCATTAAATCTTTCATATTCATCCGATTGGTAATAAACTGTTAATTTATCACCGTAGTTTATCAATCTGACTTTAATTTATTTCTGATCTGAGATTTATTTATGCACATCATTGTGTATTTATTCAAAAACGGAACACGAAGCGCTTATAATATGTTTTTTTATCATGCTAACATTTCGGAACTTGTTTAAGTTCCACCCTCTTCTTTTTCTTCCTTATACAGTCAACTAGGGACCAGAAAAGATTCTCGGTGGAAAGGTTTGGAGAAGTTTTGAAAATTTGCGTATTTATTTTTTTGGGTGTGTTTATTACGAATTTCAACGTTTTACCTCATTTTTTCCGGAAATTTGAAAAAAGCTGAAACAATTAATCTTTTTTTTCATTTTCCTCTCTTTCATTCCTTTTTTTTATTTCAGTGGGAATTCTCCTATATTCTCTCCAAGCTTCCGGATAAATTCATGATAAGAGACCCTTGGACGGGCGCGATGTCTTTTGCCTTTAGCTTCCCTTATTTTTCTCGGTTTTCTCTTTCCATCCATACCTTTTCAGCCAAGGCCAAAATAAGAAAATTCTGTACGTTGCTGGATCCTCCACAGGTACATGGTAAAAAATTGAAAATTTGTATTAAAATTGAAAATTTTGGTAAAGCATCTTTTCAAATTATTAAGCGAATAGAATGTACAGATTCTAAAAAAGGCACCAAACAATGTGAAAGATCTCTTTTGATGGAACTAAAATATAAGGAAAAGAGGTGTCACATAGTTGGGCCACTTGCACCGTCAACAATGTGACACACAGAAGAAATTCCTCCCCCCTTCCTGCTACAAGGGATAGAATTTCAAAATACGGTATTCAAAGGATGAGATGTTTTGTATAAAATCCTCATCCTGCAACGTCGAACATTAAAGGAATTACATTTGGAAAACCCAAAAAGTGTCACCGAATTGGGGAGTTTTAAGGTGCTATCAAACATGTCCGAACAATTTGAGTTATTTGTTGTCAAGGGTTTTCTTCAACTTAGTTACTTATAATCGATCTCTTATTAATTTCTTTTACACCTGTTTCATTTCTTCTTGTTTTTCCTGTTGTTTAGGGTAAATATTTCGTTATGGCACCATTAATTGGGCTGACATGGCTGTCAATTATCAACCAACCTTCCAAAGTTATCCTACTTCACAGTGACCAGATCCCATTAGCTATAGCAGATTTAGTAGTACACTCGGCGTGCCTTTCACCCCTCGCCAAAATGTCAAAAAAGTAGTAATTTTGAATTTTTTTTTTTTTAGTGCAATTCTTGTGATAATCTGTTCCTAAACTCAGTATTTCACTTACCAGGGACAGGTTTAACGAAAAAAAAATCGATATGCTATTTATCCTTGTGGCAAATTGTTTTAAATTATTAAAAGCATAATTTTGAATTCATCTATTAAGGTTTTCTCGCAAGTAAGGTTTCAAAACATAATGTTTAAAAAAAAAAAAGTACTTTGAATTAAAAAGTTGAAAAATAGCAGCATTCAAATAAAATTCTTTGAGTTATTATGATAAGTACACCATAATAAATATGATTAAATACAACTGTAAATATTTTAGTTTTTTTTATTTAGCATCGTTTTTTAGTTATTTTTAAGTATGTTTTGAACGAAATCCATCGATATTGCAAGATATTAACCATAGTTAAAAAAGAAAATGGGTTGAAAATAAATTAAATTCAAATCAGCCAATCAGACAACTCTAGAGTTAAGAAGTACTTAGTTGACTTCAACAAGCACATGATTTTTTTTTTTTTTTTTTTTTTTTTGATTGGCTGTTTATATAAATTTTAGTTGTTTTATTTTATTTTATTTTTTTTTAGTTTATATAATATATAGAAAAAATACCTATGTTCGACAAGGCCAAAATACATCCTATAATAAATTATATGAAAAGCCTAGATTAAATTAAAAGTCTCTAGATTAAAACGACCGGAAAAGTCGTAAATAGTAGTTAAAGTTAATAAGTTCTAAAGTCGCTGTATTAGAGCCTGGAATAGGCCTTGAAACTTCCAATTAAAAAGTCTCGTTGCTTCTACACCACTTTCTTGTCGAACCCTTTAACGCTGTGTCAGTCAAAGGGAATTTTTAACTTCATCTAATTCGAAAATTTTACCTGTGATTGCCACGGAAAAAAAGTATCCTAAACTAGATTTAAAATAAGGTCTTAAGCGAACATAGCTTATTATAATTTTTTTTAGTGGTATTGATAAAAATTGTTTCTTGAAGTAATACCGCTTACTTGAAATAATCACATCATTTGATGAGAGCGGATTTAGTGGAGAGCCGAGTAGGGAAACCAGATTTTTCAAGGAACCTGGATATTTGTGACTGAACTATATTCTCTCTAGGGGTTTTGAATGGTTAGAGATGGTGGAAATCGGATAAAAGTCTTTAGGAGTCACAGCGTTGGAAGTTTTGTGAATAGGATGGTGTAAGCCTATTTTCCAAGAAGTAGGAAATATTGGATTTTGGAGGAAAAAATTATTAATGAAGAGAAGAACCGGTAGGATTTCAATGACGCATAATTTTAATAATTTAACGAGAATTCCATCAAATCCTGTGGAGTCGGTGTGGGATTTCATAATAGGGAAAATAAGGTCGGTAGAGGAAAAGAAGGAAAAATAAAAATTGTCAGAGTTAAATGATAGTAATTAAGAAAAGTGGAAAGAAGAGGAAGGAAAAGTGTTAAAGGAAGTAGATAAGAAGTGTGAATTTAGTTCATCGGGAAACTGGGATTATAGCTGAGGAAGAGGATTTGCAGAGAGAGAGAGTTTACGAAGGATGAATTTTACGTATTTTATTGTATATTTTACATCTTTATTGGATAGTGAGGTGTATTTCCAGTAAAGAATCTTCGAGAACCAAACATCAGTTTATGAATCTTGTCATTCGAAAGCACTGTTAGTCTGTCCGAGACATCAGATCATTCTCAAAGGAAAATAGTGAGTGGTGTCCTATAGACTCAGAGCCAAGAACAGTAAAACCTTGTTAACCTGGAATGATGTGGTCATGGCTATTCTCTATGACGCGATATTCCGTATAAAAGATGATACTTTCAGTAAATAAAAGATACTTGATATTAATGGCATTTGTTAAAGTGATGTACAAAAATATATAAATATTTACGTATGAAGTTAATGTAAACATATGTGGGTAATTTGAACATATTTCAACATTCAGTTTATTTATAATACGTATAAAATTTGAAAATTGTTTAACGTTTGATTTTATTTTAAATGTGTATTGAATTTGAAAAGTGTCTAACGATTAATTTATTTAAAATTTGAAAACAAAAAATAAGAATTTCTTTTTGGCGCTTTTTTGTCCGCATTTGACGCGGCAATATTTAGCTACGCGCACGCTGTTCTACGAAATTTAAAGCAATCTGCATTGAAACTGTATGCTACTGGCAAGAAATTATGAGTCATAAATACAAAAAAATGTAATAATACAAGGTTCTACTGTAATATCTATTTCAGCTGATAATGCAACTAATTTCAAAATTTCTATCCATTCCAATATTAAGAATTATAGAAACAATTATTGTAAAGACATCAAGAGGTAATATTGGGAATCATTGCATATGGCCATATAACCTATTGTATATGGCAATAAATGTGGGACGTTAGAGAGCTCACCATGTAAATTTTATACAACCAAATTTTAGTTGACATCCGCATGATGGTATAGAAGGATAAATCCCTAGCCAAATTTTAAACAACCAAACTTTTGTTGAATATATAATTTTTGAATTTGGATACATATTTTTCTCTTATTCTTAAATTTTAGCACTAGGCATTAAGATATTTACTTATTATTTATTTGTTTTTAATTAAGAACCTTATTAGAGCATTCGATAGAAGCTGTTGAGTATGCTAAATCCGAGGACTTTAATTATAAATCATTTTTCAATGGATATTAGCTGAGAATAGATCAAAGATTAATAATCCGGATGTTGCTGATCCATTTTTTTGGTATATTTTCTTTTTACCCTCACCCCTCTCCTATTGGGCTAGCCCAGTCGGATTAGACTTTTGGTGCGACTTAATTCAATAATAGCTGAAAATTATTTAAATACACCCTGGGCATCCCAAATAAAACTGTATTATAAGTTTTCGACGGGTTCTGAGGTGAGCTAAACTTTTGGGAGGAAGAAAACCCCGAAAGTTTGTCAATTTTTTTCAGTTTTTGTCTAATAACATCAGAAGGGTTCAACGATGTGAAGCTAAAAAAATAACATGCTAGCTTATAATAATATCAGAATATATAACATCTGTTACCATCAACGTATATATCATTACTTTTTAAAGAAAATTAATTTATCATTATGAAGTTGCACGTTAAAATTTGCGACATCATTGAAGAATACAACATTAAATTAAAACATTAACATTTGAAAAAATATCTCTCTCTCTCTCTCTCTATATATATATATATATATATATATATATATATATATATATATATGTAAATTATACCTTTATAGGTAGTGAAGTTTCTGTTATATACAAAAATAACAATTCACAATCAAGGGGAGTCTTTTCAAATCTCTGAGATTGACGATGATTTCATTGAAACCATCAATGTTTAAATTTTTTAGCCATCACTAGTTCCATATTAATAGTCATCAATATATTTTATTGTGTTATATGGATAAGATTAATATGGTCATGGTTCTCAAGCTATGGTCCGTTGGGAACTGTGATACAACTTTGACATTTATACTTTACAACCCCCAAATTTTCGTTTTTATTCGAATAACTCATTTAATAAAGAAAATTTAATAAAGAAAAGACTTTTTTCTTGTAAATATTTCTGTTTCATATATGGTTCTGAACGATTTCCGAACTATCTATTTATTTCAAATGACGTCAATGGTAAATAACTATAAAAAAGGATAGATACGACTGGATATAGCCTAGGTGAAGGGATGATCCTGAAGGGTGAACTACGCCGGCGGGCAGAGCTTCTGATCTGTCTAGGGCGGCAGAAGGGCAATCCATTAGCCCGAGATCTATCGCTGATCTGGAGCAGAGGCACTTAGCAGAACCTCCCCCCCCCTTTTCCCCCCGACAATATATATGACACTAATATTTTTCCGATGCCACAATCCTCTCCGGCTTATGTAATGCTCTGAGAAGTAGCCTTTATTATATGATATCCACAATAGATCCAATAGGACTTAATGCTGGTGTATGGGGCCTTACCGGATGAAATAGCTGTTGGACCCTGGCCATCAGACCCACCTCACTGCCGGAGCTGTTTATAACTGCACTACAATCATACACTAACTGGCCTCACAAATAGAACTGCACTCCAATGATGGAAATGCAATATTGAACTTTATAGCGTTACGTCTTGTTATTTACAGTGGATTTAAAACGTATTTAAGTATAATTCTAGACCGGGGGCCTCCTACCGTCGCAAAGTCTAGCGACCAAATTGATGAAAACACAAAGAAGTTATAAATTTACATATTCAACTCAATTTAAGTATTTTAATTTAATAATAGCATTGTAAGTTTACCATAACATACATTCTTAATAACTAAATCAAAATATTTTAAAATAAAACATGTCAAAATATTTTTATGGATTTTACATATGACAAAATATTCTTATGGATTTTAAATATGACAAATATTATTATGGATTTTGCATATGAAAAAATAGGAGTGAAATGGCTTGTTATGGTTATGTATACAATTTAAAGAGTAAGTTGTGTATTAACACTCCTCAATATGGGATATTTTTTTTTTTTATTGAGTTATATTACATTCTTTCTCAATAAAGGGCAATGGTAATAGAGATTAAAGAGATCACAATATATTTACAGAAAATTAAATAATAGCAAAATTATAAATAGGAAGAAAAAAAAATTAAACTTAAATAAAATGAGCATAACCATCTTAAACGCAGGCATACTTATGTATACTATTTACAATCGCCCTGGGAAACCCCGAGCCAGGCTTCCCCCCCCCCACTTATGGGTGGAGAAGCAGGACTACCAGACATCCCACCGCTTCTCTCTCAATCCTATGGAAGCCAGTAGCGACTGAGCGAAGAGGCTATTGTCATATGCGCACTGAGCTATACATATTTACAAAGGTATCGGGGCCACTGACGTTTCAACCTTCGAGTAGGATTGTAGGTATGATTGATGCTAGTAAGGATTGTACTAAAGGATTAGGATGATGAGGAAGGTTCTGGTGAAATTTGGAGAATTTGGTTGAAAACTTTTTAAAAAATGTGAAAGAGTGTTGTTGATTATCATTATAAATTTATTTTGATAACTATATATAAAAAAAAAAAAAAAAAAAATTGAAATTAATTTTGTCTCTTATTTCGTAGTATGTGGGTACCGACTTATGCTCCGAAATGGCTTTACCTAATTAGCTGGCGTGGATGAAAAAAATACAATAGTAATATATAGTACAGTCATGTACTTCAGAATAAAGATGTAAAAATATTTTATTAAATTTATAACACACGGAAGTTATCATTATAGCAGTTCAATACAGAAAACAAAACACTTTCTCTCCTTTCTCAATCATCCAAGTTTATAACCAATAACCAAAGTTATTTTATTTCCCCTTCATTTTTACAATGAAGGGACAATATAATTGAAAATAGATATAAATCAACAGATTGAGATGAGCCGGCCATGTAGCCAGAATTAATGAGACGAGTCCTGCTAAAAAGCTGCCGGAAGGAAAGTTGGACCGTACCAGAGGAAGAGGGAGACCGAGTCTGCGAAGGGCAGATTCAGTGGCGCAAGATGCCGGGTGTATCTTGAACGCCCGTGACTGGAGGACGACCGGTCGTGACCGCACTGGATAGAGCCGTCTGGTGAGGGCTCCTTGTGGAGGCTAGCACCCATACAAAGTTGTAATGCCATATTGTATAAATACAATGGTAAATATAAACTTTTTTTTTTCTCTCACACTGGGTAACTTTTAATTTATGAGGCAATTATGTAATTATGAAAAAAGCAAAATATTTTAGTAAGATGTACAGTTTACATTTTCAACTATGGTATTACGTTAGTTATGCAAATATACAATTTTGCATAACTAAATTAAAAGTATAAATAAGTTTCACAAAAAGGGCAAAATCAGTCGCAATAAAACTCAATAGTCCGAAGGTTCTCACAGAACAAATTCAAGGAATCAAATATCTTATTATTCTAAAAAATGACCAGATTCTAAAGTTCCGGTCCTCATGACAATAACTGAAGTATAATAATGTGAAAAATGAACTGAACAATTCGAAATTTCATTAATTAGATAGTAATTATCTGTAAATATTTATATTTATAAATAAAAAAATAAGACACTTCAGAGATCAGATGTTACAACATGAATAAATGTTTATCTACATATGCATTTTTTCAATTTTCTAAGCTGGCTTCTAATGTTTTCATTAATAGTTAAAGGATGTTTTTTTTAAATAATTTAGTTGCTATATAATCCTATATCATAAACTTAAATGTAATAATAAATTAATATTATATTATTATAATTATAAAAATAAAAATTGGTTACAGGTAATTAAAATAGATCTTTAAAATTGTTATGTTCATACTATAAAATAGAAAAATACAATTTGTAACAATAGCATAATCATTAAGTAGCCAAATAGTACATTTTTAATAAAATAGACCAGAACTGTCCATATTAAATACCAAGCTATACAGTCTGATATGAACTTACCGGGAAATCTCAAAGAAACACTCCAAAATAGTATAAACAGTGATGAAAAACTTATGAACTTCTTGAAGAAGAGGTATGAACAAGGAGATGACTAACACAAAGCCAATGACCCTCTAAATCAGAGACGATAAAAAAATAAATAAAAAAGTTACATTAATATTTACATATTTTTTTAACACTTTATTTTTTAAACATTTTATTTTTTAAACATTTTATTTTTTAAACATTTTATTTTTTAAACATTTATTATACCGACGGTATTACGCTGACGGTATTACGTAAATGAAATAGTGTTGGTGTAATAATAAAAGTAAAAAAAAAAATGTTAACAGTAAAAAATCTGAAGATTTTTCTGATTTTCTCTAATTACTTATAATATTTTATACAGTGTTTCAATAGTTTAACTAATTACTGTGTTTTGGAATCGGGCTCCCTTTAGTAATTGCATATGTATATATATATATATATATATATATATATATATATATATATATATATATTGCTTGAATTGAAGATTATATCTAGTGGTGGACATCAAAGTAAAAGAAATATTAATTCATTATTAAATGAGGGGATGACAAACTATTATCTCTAATAGTCGTCCAAAATATAATCACGTTGAGATCCTAACTATAGAATAATAAATGAATGTTTCACAATTATATCATGTTTTAAGTTATAATTGTAAGGTATATATTACAAAAAAAAAATATATTTTTAAAAAATCGATATTGTTATTAGGTGTTGTGCAGGGGCAAAGGTCATGGATGTTTATGTACCCTGCGTTCCATGTTGAACCGAACGGAGACAGCCTGATCCGTTCCTAAATAGTGGAGTCGCCCGAATTAATGACGCAATAGCTGTGTATGTCAGAGGCATTAATATTATTAACGAGGCTATCTATTAGCCGGCGTCGATAGGGCACACTCTATGATGTCATCCTCATCAGCTCCAATTCCATGTCTCCACCAATATACAAGTGCGGAAAAAACGTCAATCAATCGATCCAGGGCGTAAAATAGCACTATTCAATAAGGCCATTATTAAACCTTCCTTCATCGGTAACACATATGTTTATGCCAAGTTATAATTATGTGCAGACTTTAAGTGTCCAAAATATGTTCGTATGATGTATTTTATTTGTGTATTATATATCTGAATATCATTGATGACCAATTGTTTTTTTGTTGTTTTTACGATTTCTTTTGTAATTGTAAAAGAAAACAGCAATACTGCTTACTTTTTTAAATATATTTTTTATTTTTGATTTAAAATTGTATCCTAAATTTAACTGTTCTGTACAATAATCGTTTTGTAGGAGATCTTCCTGCGGACTAATAAATATGGTATGGTATAAAGAAATTCTCTGCGCTGTTTTTTCATTTATTTAGGCCATCATTTTATAAGTTTTGGGCCCAACTCTGGGCCAACAATTCGATCTCTCCACCGAATGAGACTTACTTTCGAGATTTAATTTACACTTTATTTTTTTTTTTAAGCTCAACCTGTCCAGTTCGAGTAGAAACTGAGAAAACACTTCATTAATTCTGCTGAACGGAATTTGTGGCGTTATAGGTTTTTTTTGTCGTATTTTCTCCCTAAATAATAGACTTTTGCACCGTATGAAAATAAATAATATTTATTCTGCGACATTCAGTCCCCTACGAATAACAAATTTACAATTTAGGCCGAATTTGGCTGACTCAACCGTAGAAAAACAATTATATTACTAACTATAAATCAAATAACAATTATGTATAAAAATAAAATAACAATAAATATATTATGTACATATTTGCTCAGATTTGTATATTTATTTATTCTTTACATGCACGCGGGATATTGATCGTTCAGGAGATGGAGAAATAAATGGTGTCTAAATGAGGTTAGGGAGGAAGCTTGACGAATGGAGATAGGTAAGGGATTCCAAAAAACAAGGTAGCGCGAATGACAAAGGATTTTTCAAAGGAAGCAATTATATGGGATAGGATATACAAATCAGCAGTTTGAGATCCTGTATTTAGGAGATGAATGGAAAAAAGTAAAGTGAGGAGGTCAAGAATATAGGAAGGCTTTCTGACTCTTAAGGATTGGAATAAGAAGGTACTGAGAGGGTATTTTCGTCGGAAATTACAATAAAGACACACTTGCGCATCGTTTTAATCACATCTCGCGCTCACTAGACAGTCCTACATACACTAAACATCCGTCGTCATAGTGGAGGATATTGAGGGAGGAGACTAGAAGATGACGGGTACTTCGAGGAAAATAATTACAGAATCTTAGGAGCTGTATCGAAAGTCATCGGAATGTGATAGGGGCAGTGGCGTAGCCAGTTGGAGGGTCCAGGGGGTTCGGACTCCTTCCCTCCCCTAAATTACAAAATACTTTTACTTATGTGTAAACAAAAATTGTATAAACCTATTTGAATGCTATTTTGTAAATAATATACCTAGGTATAGAAAAAAAAATATATAGAGGGCCTCCTAACATCCCCGGTAGGTGTGAGTTTCTTTAAAGTAGATCCATGGACGGATAACACCCCGCCAAACGAAAATCAGGCTACGCTACTGGATAAGGATGCATTTTAAATCCGTTTCAAAAGGTCTAGAACACTGGTCCTAGTTTCAATGACCACCGATGACCCTTTGGATCAAATGATTTTAAATTGGTATGTGTATGGCTATTTTCTATGGAGAACAAGACCATTAAAGCAGCCATAAACTTCAGTAAAAATTTATGTTTATAGGAATAAATTATGTTCAATGATATAATAAAACAATATACATTTTGTTTTTCTGGGAAATTTGAAAATTGCATTATTTTTAAGGAAATATAAGGAACTGTGTATTAAATGAACTGATTTGGATGATCTAAATGATCAAAAAAATTATGAGATCACAAGACCGAAAATGTTCTAGCACAATTAAAATTAAACATAAATCGTTAGCTCAAGTGATATTTCATATTTTTTGTTTTAACTTACTTAAAAAAATATACTAAAAATTACAAATATTCTGATGATGAAATAAGTCCGATTACGTAAATGGAGAAATTATTTTTAATTTTAAGCCAGTCCGCTAGCGGGTCAATATTAGCTCTAACACATGAAAATTTCATAAGTTAAAATTAAAGTTAACTATGTACATTCATAGGATTTTAAAAATAAATAACCTATCGAAATTCAGAAGGCTTTTTCATCTCATGTACTTTACATTGGTATAATCTGATTTTAAAATAACATTGCAGAAAGCGAACAAAAAGAAAAGAAAAAAAAAAAAGAAGGAAATATAGAGGAAATGATTAAAAACAGTTAGTAAAGAAAACTAAGAATCCAATGGGAACAGTTCGAATAATAAAAAAAAAAAAAAATGGTTATTTGTTTTCGAACGGCGTGGTAACACATTTTATGGTCTTTGTAAATCAAATATTTTGTTATGGCTCATGTTATACGATGGGATAGTAAAAATTAGGTGAGTAAAAATCACAAAAAAATAAATCTCAAACGAAAATTTTTTCACCAACGTTTTTTTTTAGGTTTTGAAATCTACAATTGATTCTCAGAATTTTGTCTGTTACACCTTAAATACGTAAATATTTTCATTGTATAGCAACTACTAGTTATTTTTTTTTTTATAACTATTTTTATTGAGTAATATTACATTCTGTCTGAATAAAAGACAATGAAAATAGTGTTTAAAGAGTTCATTCACGCCATAATTAGTTAGTTATAA
Organism: Rhaphigaster nebulosa; assembly: GCA_948150685.1. Classification (NCBI taxonomy): domain Eukaryota; kingdom Metazoa; phylum Arthropoda; class Insecta; order Hemiptera; family Pentatomidae; genus Rhaphigaster; species Rhaphigaster nebulosa. The sequence goes on from OX411307.1 coordinate 137,493,929, forward strand.
ATAAACTTGTTGACTTTTATAGAGAAGCCTGGCATTACACTTATGAATTAATAAAAGAACTTAATGATTACCTATAAATGTTCAACATTGAATTGTTATTCAAATATGTGCTTGTTAATGCATGCAGAAGAATTTATTCTTTAATATAAGATGTAATTTCATGTTCTGACTAGTGGTTTTGCAGACACCTCTCAGCCGGTTATCATCATCAGCTATTTCTTTTTCTCCTATTTTTTTATTTACTGTACATGTATGACCTTATTAGAAATAAAGATGTTTATTACTATTATTATCATTATATATATATCTATTAATACTTATTTGTATTTACTATTATTTAGTTGATATTAGATAGTGTCCCACTTGTTTTATCAGCATCACGGTCAAACTGGCCAGGGCATCGGAGTCACTTAGAGACAGAGCGAGGTGAATAGCTAGTGCATTCAAGGGCAGGGCTACCTTCATCCTCTTTTGCTAAAAGGTTCCTCCCTCTTTATTTGTCCACTAAGCTGGCATGTCACTTAACCTTCTCATTCTTAACTAATATGACAATTCTCATCAATCTCAGAAACGTCATTCTTATTTCAATTTGTCGAAGAGACATTGCATGTCTGCGTTCTCATCTCGATGTAAGATGTTGCAAGAGCCTAGTTTGCAAAAGAACTCCATATATCAAATATACATTAACTATATTTATATATAGTTATATATATATATATATATATATATATATATATATCTTATATAATATATATATATATATATATATATATATATATATATATATATATATATATATATATATATATAATTATTATTATATTATTATCATATTTTTATTATTATTATTATTATATTATTATTACGTTTATATATATATATATATATATATATATATTTATATATATATATATATATATATATATATATATATATATATATTAACTATATTAACTATATATATTAACTCCATATATAAAAACGAATTCTAGGATCTGAGCTCAATCTAACTTTTTAAAAAGTTTTTAGTAGATACAAGATCGGAGCAGATACATTTCTTAATCGTGTTTCTCTCTATTAATAATATTTCTAAGCCTATAGGTGTAGTATTTTTTCTGATAAAATACAAACATTTAGTTTCTGAAATGATTTTTCCGAAATCATTGAAAGAAACTTGATTGCATGAATCCAAAATGTTTTATTAATTTAACGACAGAAACATTGATAGCGACAGCTATAAAAATTGTGATTATGAAGTATACAAATATTCAAATAAGGTTTACATAAAAATAATAAAAAATGATAAAAGAACTATCACTTCTCCGAACACTGTAGTGATATCAACAATTTCATTTGGTGTGTATAGACTAACTGCAAATGAATTCCCTCGTAAACCAACAGGATCCACCACCTTAAGGATTAATCCCTAAGGTAATTAAGTCTCTTAGGGACTAGCGAATATCCAAGATTCCAGTTTATGAGATACCTGAAACATAATAATTGCATTAGATAGATGAAAAATAATAATTACGTTGAGAATACAAGATTCTAAAATTTTGAAGGTATCGAAATGCGATTGACAGGGTCTTTTATAACTATAAATGAGTGCATTAAAAAGTATTTTTATCTGCAAAACCCCAAGTTTTCGCAGCGCGACAATCGCACGTTTTGTTTCAATGTTAAAATGAAATACAAAGGAGATTGTGATATATATATATATATTTGTAGTGATTCAAACAAATGAAAATTGTGATTATTATAATTATTTCTCCTTAGGTGACTGTCATTACCCCAGTCTCCCCTATTCATATTTTACGATTAGAATCCGTTTCGTAAAAGTTCTTCGCTAATTTTAACTGATATTCAGGTTGAAAGATACTTTGCTCAAATCTGCAAGTCCTGATAATGAAGATAATTTATTAATTCTGCTACATCAGCCGTGGACCGACTAGGGGGTCAGAAGACCCTTCTGGGGCACACCCAGCCTCTCTAATCTGCCCCGTCATTGAGCTGGGAGATAAACCTGGCGAGAGATAAATGTTGACCACATCACCTCCCTGTATAACCGTTGGTAAATAAGCAATACTTCCTTACCATGAGCTTAACACAGCATCTTTCGTGGATTATAGTAGAACCAACAATTTTATTCAGGTAACTCTTATTTCAAAGTTTCTACAAAGTTATCAATAAGTTGAAACTTGAATGTATTTAATTCGTTATGAATAATTTGAATTTCAATTAGCGGCTTTAGTGATGGGAATATTGTTCTGCTGGTCAGCAATCTGTAATTTTTTAACTTTTACAAAGTATAACTGATTAGTTTGACTGCTGGCTTGAACTCAATACTTCATTAATATTCATTTATCCACATGATATATAGGATTTAGAAGAAGAATTTATTTTGTTTCTTTATTTTTTTGTTGTTATTTATTTTCCTTTTGTGAAAATCCCATAAAATGTTGAGTCTCCGTTAAGATATAAAAGGGCCGTTTATAGGAATCATTTTATATGCTCCATGCCCTTACGGACATAAATCATGTATAATTTCTTTTATTTCTTTCATGCTATGTAGTAATTAGTGCAATATGAAATAACACAATAGAAATAAAAAAAGTTAACAATACAAATATGTATAAAATTAAATATAACCTATAAAATCATTTAAGCTGTAAAATATTTTATGATATGTAGAAATCACTTACGATCTGAATTAAAACAATGGAGAGCATCAAATTAATAAAGCAAAATAACGTTAGCTGTTCAAGAAGACATATTATATTTTAATTCAGACAAAATAACAATTGAAATAAAATAATATTCACAATAACATAATTTAAAATAATTAAATATAATACTAAGTGCAGCTATTATTTCCATAATATGATTTCTATAATATGATAAAGCAAGATGAAATAAAATATGTACATGCATATTATATTCACACATCAGAGTGACTTTGATTTTTTCTCAATATGCAGATCAGTTTTTATGTGGAGTGGGGAGGAGGTTGATGGCAGTATCAGAATGTTATCCAGGGTTCAAACCTGTGCTTAACAGAACTCGACGGTTGAGACCTGGGCAGTTACTGAACAAATACCTGGAGCACCCAGACTCCTTTTTTACTCGGCCAAACATGGATCGCTAACAGTTGATAAATTGTTTTCGGACAGATTAAACATACGCGACCTCTTAAACACTATCAGTTAATACCCTTACAGGCGGGACTCTTCGTTGGAATGTTGGTCCGGACGATCGCTTACTGGAGGGGAAGGGGGGTGATGAAGTACTCCGGTTGCCCACTGAAATCCTCAGCCACTTTGGGAGGAATGGTTACTCGCACCCTTAACTGAGTTGCTGATCCTTCATGTTATCTTTACATTTACGTTACATCCAACGCCAAACACCAAACTAATAGCCATATCTGATTGGCAAAACCCTAACAAATCTTGAGAGCTATTTAATGCATATAACTTTTAATTAAACTATGTATTAGAATATTCGAAATATTACAACTAATATTCTTTTAAATCCCTATAACACTAAAGGGGATAGAGCAAGTCAGAATATACTGAAATCGGTTTTCTGTGAGAATAAATATTTCAAGAAATCCGTTCGGTTTTAGAATCCTGGAGTATTATTATACTAATTGACTGAATATCGCTCAAAAATATTTTTAAAATTACTGAGATTTACAAAATATATAAATAATTTAATTAAGTTATTATTGAAATAATCACAATAAAGCATTTTTTTTAGTCATGAACTGTTTCTTATGATGAAATAATATAATCTGCCATACTTAAGGGCACTTATTTATAATATATAATCGACATACCGATTTATGTAGCCATTGAAACCGTATCTCCAGGAAAAATTAACAAAAATAAAAAAGAAGAATAAATAAAATAAAAATTATAGTTAAATGAAGTAAAATAAACCTTTTTAAACGCATGCATAATTATGGACAATATTTACACTCAAATCAACCAATGTATCGCCGAACTAAGTCATAATCGATATAGCCAATGTATCACCGTTGCTACCCAACCTGTGGAGGGAAGAGCAGGACTCCAGGAGATCCCAGCGTTTTTGTCACAACCGCGTCAATAGCATCGAATGACATCGCTGAACGAGGTTGAACGAGATCTCTTAGAATACAGACACTCAGGACTTGAGTGGAGTATTTGACCATTGCCAGAACTTCAGCCAGCAATGCCTTTAGTTGCTATGGCACTAAAATTTTGTTTCACTTACTTAAAACATATATTTTTTAAATTGGTCTAACATGTTTGTAGGAAGTTCTTGATTGATAAATACAGACTTACTTCCACTTTACACTGATTGTTTTTTGCTTATAGCAGAAACCTATTATTTTTTTTTTTTTTTACTGAAATATAAATTATTTAAGAAAAAAAAATAAAAATAAAAACATATAAGGTAAATGTATCGCATTTATATAATTAAATTGTGAAAATAAATTAGCAAGGCTTTGACTCATTTTCAAACTTTGAGTAAATCTAGTTCATACCATCTAATAGTGGCTTAAGTGCTTTTATATATGAAAGCATTCATGCTCTTAAGTTACCACTTTCTATTTCACACAACGTTCCTTGCCTTACTCATTATTCTTCATTTATGAGAACCAAGCATTGTAAAATAATAAAGCATCACATTTATGTTTTTCAAGTTATACAAAATCGGAATTTAATCCAAGAAAAAGTTGTTCAAATGTTTATCCACCACTAATCCAATGTGGTAATTTCCATGCGTTCACTACATGTGCAAATTAGATGTTTTTGAAAAGTAAGAAAAAATATACTAACTACCATCAATTAAAATTTTATTTGCCATGAATTCAAAGAGGAATTTAAGTAGGACTGGTGGAAACAAGTATGTACAACATCTCACAAGTACCGATAGAAATCATTTGGTCAGAAAATACAATGGAAATTTCCGTAACTGTGTACACTAACTGTAAATTTACCTTATATGAGGTAATACATATTTCAATTTATTCCGGACATAATAGCATGTATATTTCTAATTGAATAAGTACCTTTTTGCGTTTTAATTTTAAATAAAATGTATTCATTTTTTAGGGATGAATACAATTTTAAAGGCCATAGTAAAAAATAATCGATATATGCCAATTGAGCGAATCAATGATATCGCTTGTTGTCAATCAGGTTGAGCCCGAGTTAAAAAACATTGGATTTATGGTCTAGCAATCCGTGTTTTCGAAACAGAAATACACGTTTTAAGGTCCTCTGAGTCGAAATAACCAATTCTGTCCGCGTGTGTGTGGTAATTTTGATTTAGCTCGTTATATCAATTTACAATTAGATGGTCTTTAATACCAGCAAGGTCTTTTACTCATTGAAATAGTCTGACTGTCAATGCCGAATTTTCGGAATGGCTTCCTCTAATGTGGCTATAATTTTTAGTTTAATTGAAATTACTAACCGTCTTTCGTTGTAATTATTAATAATAAATGGATAAAATGTAAGCTATAAAAGAATTTGATAATTTACTAAAGGGGAAATATTTTCCCTCGTTAAAAACAAATCGGAAATATGAGTGGTAATATTGATGTATTATAGCCTTGGAAAGCTAAAGATTATAGAAAAAGTGTTAGATAAGATGTAAAGTAGTAGGAGTGGATGGAGAAAAACGTAAAAATTTAAGCAGGAGTCTTTTAAAATTCCTGACTGTCCACGAATGTCAAGTGTACAATGCTACAAATTTAAAAAGTAAAGAAGTTTTTTTTAATTTGTATCTTATTATTCTTTTCAGTGCTCTTGAGCTCTGACCTCATCAGAGAAGTCACTTTAAGGTGGATATTTTAGAGTTGGTAAGTGTTACTGAAGCCTCACCACCGACGGAAACGCTAGACTGACTGCAAGAGGAGCAAAGGGGGAGTATGGGAGTGAAATAAAGGAGCAAGGCAAATCTATAGCTTTAATGAGACGTGAATCCGTTTCCTCCCGCAATATTTCCCAAAACAATGGAAAGGCAGCTATGACTGGTTCATTTCATTGAACCAAATTAAAGTGTAATCAGATGGGGCTACGTCAAGGATTGAGATACACAACTCGACCACCTAGAGAAGCAAAAAAAAAAAAAAAAAGAAAAGAGAAAAAATACATGGTTCGTTAACTAAGTTGAACGACTCTGAGTCGGAGGGATGCTTCTCTCATTACTACTACTAGCCGCTTTCCATCTGTCTATATCTACATTGCCATTGTTAATGTCCTTTCGATTGCCAGAATAATACTTCGAGTAATGTTTTGTGAAATTAGGTATGCTAGATACTTTCAGCCAAACCAATAGATTTAAGTAATTAAGGCTAATGACCCAAAAATTGATCGGCTCCTTGAGTTGACGCTTCTGATTTAAATTTGAAATACAACAATAGGGTACATGCATGATTTTTGAAAATACCTTAAATAAATTATTTTCGTCTAAAAAATTACATTAAATCATTCATAAAAACATTCTTATTAAATTTAAAAAAAAAATATTTCCAATGTATTATGGCTATTTTTCGCGGGGCTTATGTGACGTCACTTTTCATGTCATCAAAGCTGTTTTGTATTGGTTCTGGCGAAACTTGCTAAATTTGACCTAATCTTGTGATTAGTAAAACCATGGAAAAAGAGCGAAAGGCTTCATATAAGTTTTTTCTTGCGCCTTCGTGCGATAATACAAAGAAAAGTGCACCAGATATATGGTATTTTTTCTCGTTCGTTAAGACTCGACTATACGAGCAAAGAGGTGTAAAGCCACGAGAATAGATGATGTATCTCCAATAGCATTATTTATAAGATAATTATAAGATTAATATAATATTAGATAATTATAAGATTATTATAATAAAGATATAATTAAGATATATTAATATATAAAGATATATTATAAGAAAGATAATTATAATATTAATAAGATAATTTTCAAGTCATTATAATGAATGCATCGTTTCCTCTACAATCGAATTTAAAATTTTGTAGCTTTATGCTAAAAAATTATCTTATCCTCAAAAAGTTTTGATCGCACATTTGATGAATTTTTATCACTTTATACTTTTTATTTGTGGGGTATTTATTTGCATATCAATGTTTTTATGTGAATATAATTAGTATTTTTTTCTTCGTTTTTGTTAGAAGAGGATACAGAAAAAGGATATGGAATACAAAATAATAAATCCCTGCATGATTCTCATTCGGATCCACAAATATAATATTAGATATAATAATTATAACTGTATTATATTATAAAAACTGAAATATATGCACCTATTTACTCAATAAAATAATTCGTACTCGTATAATTGATTGTGTTTGTTGATAAAATTATTTTTTCTGAATTTACAGGTCATTTTTAATTTTCAAAATTAAACGGGAAATTATGTATTAAAAGAGCATCAATACTGAATTAATCATCACAAAATTATCTTGTAGCTTTTACTCCTTTGAATTCAGTAGATATAAAACCTGGATTTGAAGAAAGAAAAAAAAAACTACATCATAATCCCGTCTATTCCCGAAATATTATTCGACTGCGCATTAACAAATTCTCTTTCAGTCATCTTAATTAATGATTTAGCACAACACTTAATGAAAGAAACCATGGTATAATTCAATTTATCGCCGACCACTTAAAGAAATTACCCAGCAACCATACGAAGTAGTTATGCTGACATGGAAATTTGACGTCTAGCTGCGGTCTAACCAATAGTATTGCGTTTAGATATTTTAAATTTCGCATTTTTTGTTTAATTAAAACTTATTATTCAGCAAAAACTATTTAGGTTTTAATCAATAGCAATAAAGCAATAAAGATATTTGAACGAAATATATTTGTCATGAATATTCACTATTAGATAGAAGAGAATTCATAAAATTTTCCTCCAATTTAAATAACGGTTGTTGAAGAATAATGTTAGCGGCCAATTTAATAAATTCTCTTCAATCAAATGGTTCTTTTCCAAATTTAAATCTGAAGTGTCAACTTAAGGAGCCTGCCATTTTTAGGATCATTTATCTTATGTATTAGTTTATACAAAAATATTTGGATTAACTAATATTGGTATTTGAATTACAACATTTTGTGAATTGATACTTGACCGTATGGTACATCAGGAAGGAGATGTATGCCGGTTGTCGGGCAAGAATAAAATTAGATAGTAATTACTATTCATTTAATGCCGACGTTTCGACCACCATTGGAAGTCTTCATCAAGGCTAAAAATAAGGATACAATGGAGCGATGTAGGGGTATAAAGACATATATGGCTTTAGGTTTATTTTTTTTATATGCTTTTCATATATGTCTTTATATCTCTACATTACACCTTCGTAATTTTATTTTTAGCACTGATGAAGGCCTACAATTTGGGTCGCATTAAATAAATGTTTAAAATAATAACAATTAATTAATTTGATTAGAAACTTAAATTACAATATATATATATATATATATATATATATATATATATATATATATATATATATATATATATATATATATGTTTATATATAAATAAATTAAGGTTCTTAATTATAACAGAATAATAATAATAATAACAGAATATTATTAAATATTCTATGACCATTTGAAATTATATTAGTCCTGTTACAAATTATTAATAAATGAATATTAGACGTGTGATGGTAATAAGAATTTTTTTTTTAAGTACAGATTATTCAAATTGTGAATTTCGAAAAGGGCTCATCTCCGAAAATTAAAATTATTTCAAGAGACGCAATAACCTGGATTTCTATTGGACCATTGGACTTATTTTAAGAGATTTTATTTTCTTCGTGTATTTCATCATTTATATAATTATCAGATATCAATCGTTTTCGTTCATATATTATTGGTCTGTATGGGTAAAAAAAACAACGAAAAAGTCTATTTTGAATATAAACCGAGATGAGACCTTTTCGAAATTTACAATTCATTTCCTTTCAATGTTTTTTTTTAGTTACTATTTCGAAGGCCAAAATAAAATTCGAAAATTGGACTTGTTGATAAATCTCAAACACGAAATTTATACAACATTATAAAACACAATATAGGGTTTATTAGTATAAAATTTCTGATTTTTAAAGTTGTCCCTAATAAGCTACAAGGCTTGAAAATTTGGATTTTTTATTAAATTTTCAATAATTGAAGGTCCTAAAAACTTGACTTGTAGATAAGTCAAACATGAAATTTATACAACAGTTTAACACAGAATATGGGGTTTACATGTAAAATTTTCAGATTTTTAATGTCTCTTTCAACAGAGATACAACAGTAAGAATTGAAGAGGAAGCCAATCTACGGGTTGGTATATTTTTTAAATACAACACACATAGGTAGCAACGCACCCCCAAAATATTGAGCCTTATATTTGGTTCTTTGTTGGGATGAAGTTCCTTTAAATATTGAACATTTGGGAATTTATATCCCATATTTTGAGGTTGATTTTGACTATTTCGGATCAAAATTTCATTAATCACGTACTGGATATAAAATTAAGGCCGTTCCATCTTGAATAAAATGTTCTTTGCTTCATAAACCAAGGCTACACCAGTGCTGAGTAATACAAGTTAAAGATACAAAAACAAGAAACAGCATGTTTTATAAAACCAAAATGGCTGCAATTGGAGATAGGAAAAATATAAAAAATTAAAATGATTTTTTTTTGGGCACTGAAATAATGTATTATTGCAATAATAAATCCACAAACGAAAAATCATTTCAGTATGAAATGGTCAAGAAACACAACTTGGATCGTTTGAAATGGACGGGCCCTATTGGATTCTGCAGTATTCAAGAAAAAACGAAGTAGAGAGGGTATCCTATGTACATGCATATAACTTATATTTTAATAATATTAGAGTATATGTATGCTCATATTAGTAGTAATTACAGTCTGTATATCTCCAAATTGGATGTCGAAATCACGGTTTTTGGGCCTCATAAATCGATTGGCGAAACCCTTTAGCACAGGCAACTCTTATTTAGTTTAAAAATAAAAGACCCTGCAGGTTGATGGGAAAAAGGTGAATGGAAAAGGGCGAAACGTGTGTGATTAAACTGAACTTAAAGAGGTAATTTACTCCATCCAGATATAATTTAAAGAAATATTTTTTTAAATAAACGATAGTAACTTTTTTTTTTAATAGTAACTTAAAGTCACTATTAATTGTATTGTTTTCGATTATAATTAATCCAAAATAATTAATCGGCTTCTTTTGATTAGCCGAATTTTTGAAACGATAGAGAATATTTAATTTCAATTATAACAGTATTATAACAAGCTAAATTTGTAAAAAGATGAAGAATATCGCGGATATGAATTAAAAATATTTTTTATTTTTTTTTTTTATATAATTCACGAATTTAAATATTTTGATGAAAATGATACTATAGTAATATTAACTTAGTTGCAGAGGAATTGTCTTGTTTTCTGTCACTCGACTAATACCTGAACAATTTATCATTACATCTTTATTGTGTTGATATCGTCGTGTTTTCAATAAAAAGTAGTAAAATAAGGGTGAATTACATAACTCTAAGATAGACAAGAACTATGATCGTCCGCGTGATTTAATTAAATAAAAGAACTAATTTCTTGAAATAATTTCCGAGCTTAGCTCGGTACCCAGGTACCTACTGTATCATTTTAATAAAAAATAAAGTGTTGTAAAATTTCTGGTTATACAAGCATTCATTTTAAACCGATTCATTGCAATCTATAAATTTTACTCCCTAACCGTAATTTCTCGAACACATCGTATTTTCTAAGATTTCCCTCCTAGCAGATCTGACTCTTCATGTTGAAATAAATTCCTGCAAATCCCTTGGACTTTTTCCAAACTCGATTACGCTCAAGGGAAAAAGGGTCCAGGGGAGGGGGTGGGGAAGAAAAACCTGACGGAAAGGACATGTGATGTGCTATTCTGAAGTAGATTGAAAGGAAATGCCACAGATCGCCCCTTGGCAGATAGATGAGCCGAAAAATAGACCATTTTCTCAGATTTGTGACGTTGTAATTTCCAAGTTCATTTGTTTAGCCGACACAGCGACCGTTTTATCTTATTGATCAAAACTGTCCACTCTGCCAGTTGGCAGATGTGAATGGAACAAAATAAATATAACTTATGTATATATTTCTGTTAGAAATAACACAAATAAATTATTTAGACTTAAATCGGTTATTTATTTCAGAGAAAGTATTAAGATTTTTTGATGGGAAGTACCAAGATTTAATGTGATTAATCTAACATTATAATTAATCTAATTATATTAAAATAGAAGGAAATTGAATATTATATTTATATTTTTTTTGTGAGAGAGAGAGAGAGAGAGAGTGAGAGAGAGAGGGGGGGGGGGAGATATGCTTATATATAAAAAAAAATTTAAATTGATACTATGATGTATAGACATTGAAAATCAAACATCGATGTTACCAATGCATCGGTCTAAAATCAATGGTTTTAATTATAGCATCGATGTGCGCAATCAATATTGTGTCTCACATGTTATAATTTTATATTTTCGTAATTCACGAAAGTCGTGTAATTTACTATAAGATTCATTAATAATTTATCTTTTTTATTGTACTCGTTTGCAATGCACGATTATTGAATTTATGAAGACATTTTGATATGTGTCTACTCATAGTGTTTTTATCCATTTATTAAAATTGAAATATGTGCCTAAGGGCATGGAAAAATTTAATGTTGAAATAAACACTACTTTATAGTGTTGGTATTGTAGGATAAAAAAAAATAAATAAACGAGCAGCAGAGCTTCGTTACTAAGGTCGTATTTTCACTAAAATATAAACAAAATATCCAAAATACAAATTTTAAAAAAAGTATGAATATATCAATATGGCGGTGTGGGAGAAAGAATTGATATCCCCCAAAAAACATATATGTTGATCAGATATCCCCCAAACCCCCATGTTTTAGAGGTTATGAAACGGATTCAAAATGCACCCCACCCTCCTTCGATTACCTTTGATACAGTGCATAAGTATACTATTTTCGGGGATAATACGATAAAAATGTAACATTCATCATTATTCGTTTTTACAGATTTCTTTACTTTCACATCCTCTCAAGAAATTCGCTATTAGACAAATATAGACAAGTCTAATAATTTCTCAAAATATTATTAACAAACTTAAGTCTCGGAAGCTTTAATAAAAAAATACATCAATGTTCATAAAAGTATATATTCAATCATCGATGCTACCGATACATCACTTTAAAAACATGTATGTTTGTTAGCTGTCCCTACATATAACAGTAACTATCAGAAATTGATGGCATATTATGGGAGGTCTTGACGTTTCACAGTTCTTGGGACAACCAAGGATACAAACCATATTCCAACTACTTAAACCTCCATTGGGAAGTTATGCTTCCATACTCGGTTCGTTGACTCACTCAGGGCATCGTCGCTTCCTGCCCCTGAGCAGTCGAGAAGTGGTTTTGTCTCTTTTACAGAGCTTTGACCTTTCCGAAGAACACGTTCGCATTACCTAACTCCCATATATTCACTCTTCTGCCTAGAAATGGCCAAGTGTGAAATGGGGTTAAAATCGGTACTTTGAATCCGATTTCCGGAAAAAAATAAGTTCCTTAACAGCCGAGCGTGATAAAGATAATTTATTGAGAATATTTAAACCCTTAACATATATGATAATAATCGTAAGATTCCTCGCAGATTGCATCTGAACGCAGCCATCGATTTCAACATAAAATATTTAAACATGTAGGTACATATTTTTTACTTCCATTCCAAGTACCCAGAGCTTCCATCCGTCATCGAGAAACTTATTTCTGCGGAACTAACCAATGATTTGATAATTTCGCCTCAATTCGCCTAAGGTTGTATTATTGACAATGGAATCTCTGATGACCTAGAAACTAGACTTTGAAGAAAAATTAAACTTTTTTTCAAGATTTATATATTTTTCGGGATCTTCAAAGATACTGCTGAACTAGCTTTTCCCTAACTACTGCAGCATATACTTTTATTTTCTTTCAAATATCTTATTAGTCATTTCCGTCAAACTTCTTATATATTTTCATTCCCACAATTCAAATCCGAAATTTACTCGCGCGATGAAAACTCTCCCGTCCTTCTGATTCTCTATGCGTATGCATATGAATGTATTCCTTAACTCTCCCTTTTTTTATCTGTACCACTACAACCCATGAAGGGTCTTGGATTAAGTATTTTGTAAGGCCCGTACTGTTTCTAAGCCAGCGGTTGTGCAAGGAGGTGATTCGGCCGAATTCACACACAACCGACAGGTTCTTCCCCCAATTAAGGGTACTCACTTTATTGAGGCTGGGTGAGCACCAGGAGTCTCCCGATCCCACAGGGCCAATCCAAGGCTGAAAACAATAAATAATTTATCTGCCACAGCCGGTCTCGAACCCGGGATTAGTAGCGCAATGCCTTACCCACTGAGCTACACCGCTCACATTCCTTGACTTTAGCTTGATACTATTCGGTGATATTGATGGGAAATTTATGGATTTTATAATAGGTGAACTTTTATAAAAAAAATTTAGTTCCTTTCTACGATTTATTTCCAGGATCACACCGAATTTAATTCGGAAAAGATATATCCGCATTTCAAAATACTGCAAGGAGTCGAAGTTGCTTTTCCCTGATGCCTTTACTGCTTCCTTCACATATCATTCAGTTGGTAGAAGAAGAGAGCCACTATACGAAATAGTGGAGTTCTACAAAAGATGCGTTTGAAGTTTGCCTATTTATGTTTATCACTGTCCCTCAACTCATTGATAAAACATCAATAACTTACCTTTCTTGTTTAAAAAAAAAAAGTAAATTTTCATTTTTTGATCATTTAATCATGAATCAAGTTGTGGTAGTTTTCCATTAAAAATTACTAGCTCTATAAGAGTTTATTAATAATGAAGACACATTTATGAAAAAAAAAAAATACTTTTTTACTAAGTAATGAATTGAAATAAAAAATCAATAAAAAAAAAAAATCAATTCAAAATATCTTAGTGAATGTCTTAAAGTACAAAATAATATGTGAGACACAAATAATAATTGTTTTAATTATTCGTCCAAAAGAAAAATATTGATCCTTTTTGGCCACCTGACTGGCATAAGAATGATATGATTACAACATCAAAAATCATTTATAGTTAGTTATCTTTATCAAGACCTACTTTACAAAGTTACGCTATAATCACAGTTTGAAGGATCTCATTATGTTTGACGAGTAAACTTATAAAAGGTAAACTAACAACAACTTTTTACTATGGGAAATATTGAAACTATAAATCTGTCATTAATTCTCAAAGAAATATAGGGCACTGGAAGCTTTCCAAGGAGAAGCTGGTATTTTCGTATTACCCTTCTTCCAGGTTAACGATATCTCATTATCAAATCCGATGATTTATATTGTCTTACAAAGGTGGTCTTAAGGTGTACTATCGGTTTTTTCATCCACCCTTTTTAATTGATTTCATTAATTAATTTGATCGTACTTCATTTTAATTGATTTATTTATAATTTATATAGAATAATCGAAAACAACTAATTCAAAATCAAATTATTGCTCATTTAAATTTCCACCCCGACAAATGTCCATATGTTCAGGAAATTAAATAATATTTAATAATAAAAATTAAAAAAAATATTATTTTTTTATGTTGACATGTCATCTTTGAGGAGAGATTTCTGGGGAAAAAAAATTATTTTAAACTTAATCTGAAATTTATTAATTGATACTTTATGGATTTGGTTTGGTGGGAAAATTATTGATTCGATTTTGATATGACTTTATCAAAATTTAATCTATAATGTACGAAACAGCAGAGAAAATAAACGACTTGTCAGAACGGTGCAGCCCTTGAACAAGGGCAGTTTTGAACTACATCGCTCCAATACAACTGGTTTTTTTTTGTCCTCGACAGGTCTCCTAAAACCTGAACCAGTAAAACCAATCGTATAAGGCCACCTTAATCCGCTTCAGACTTTCCGTACTGTATACCCCTTCCCACAAAACTACCGCATTTGACGAATCCTACATTAACAGCGCTAGATCCATATGGAAATCTATTCCACCCCTAGGACGCAATATTTCCTCTCATTCTTCATTTGAACCCTGTTTCATTATCTACCTCCTATCTCTCCGAGAATCATCATTTCCTTTTGCTCTTAATCTATGTTAACATTTGTTAATAATAATTGACTTCCATTTTCATTACATTTAACCAATATATTTGCGTTATTAAATGATGATAAATATTTATGTTAAATTATTACGGATCGATCTCAATGTTTGGGAAAAAGTATCATTTCTGTAATTTATTCTAAGGGAACATGAATAAATAAATTTATTTGCATTAAATATAATGGAAAAGGGAAGCAAGCTAATGGGTTGTTCCCAATGCTAAGCGAACGCAATAAATTAGTTATTTATAATTTATTTCTGTTATGGAATTACAGCTACGTTTATTGTTTTTTAACTGATTTTTTTTATTACTCCTAGACAACTCAACACATGCTTTTAAAGTCTTTTTGGACTGTTTACCTGAGACATGTTGTCTTTGGTCTGAATGTATCTGATCTTGTCTTTTTCTGTCATTAAGATGCCGAACTGAAGGAGCATTAACTGGTTAGTTATTTATCGGTATTTCAGAGATTTATTCTTGTACCCTAACAGATACCTATTAGTACAGGATCAACCCAAATCGACCAAGTAAACAACAAAATTTGTTCATTCGTGCAACTTTGGTCATGACTTCGTCATGGTTGTAGGAATCGGGATCTGCAGAGTCAACCGAAATTTCGGAGGGACAACCCACAAATTAAGTCGAGTAAGGTATCTTTTCTTGTAAAGATTCACAAGTAAAGGGTGGTTTAAAAAAACATTTCGCTATTGGTCCCCCAGAGAGTTCCCTTAAAATAGATATAGTTAAACCGAACTATATTTCTTAAATGGATTTTTTTCTATCCTAAACTCCATCAAGCTATGTCAAAATCCAATTACTTCAACCGGTCATGAGTGGAAACCGGATGGTGTGGAACAATGAACTGCACAATTTTCCACATAGTTTTTAGGCTGTTCTATATTCATAATAATTAAAAATGTTGGTAAGTAGATACAGCACATTTAAAATTTGCAGTATTAATTTTATTAAATAAGTTACAAAAATATTGATATGAATAACTTATATTTTTGTTTACTATTAATTATGTTAAAAATATAAATTTTAATTAAAAGAAAACAGACATTTTTAGTGAATTTATATTCACTATAAATTCATCATATTCTTTAAATTTCCAATATTTTTTATTATTAATTTTTTGAGTAAAGATTAATTTATTTAGTGTTATTGCTATAGTAGAGGCACTCTATATATCTAGGTAATTCTCAAGAGTTATATTAATCTGTAAATTTAATTAATTTATTAATATGTAAAATATTTGTAAACTGTAATTATAATAACATACGTTTTTACCTGTATGCATGAGCATGAATAACTACTTGTCGGTACAAAATGGAACAGTGGAGTGGAGTGATCTTCAGTGTGACCCATGAAATTGTATTGTATCCAAGCACTCCATTTGCTCCTCTTCATTGTCCTATTGCTCCAATTGGAGTTGGGGCCACCTTTTGGAACCACCTACATATGGCAGTGTTATTTTATTGGGGTGAGTAAAAAAAATGACCGTTTCAAGAGTTAAAATGA
The DNA here is from genome assembly GCA_948150685.1 of Rhaphigaster nebulosa. NCBI lineage: Eukaryota > Metazoa > Arthropoda > Insecta > Hemiptera > Pentatomidae > Rhaphigaster > Rhaphigaster nebulosa. The sequence continues at coordinate 137,510,677 of OX411307.1, forward strand.
AGTTTATTTTTTTCTTACATCTCTGTTAATTCTAATGTTCTTATTGGTATCTTTTTAATCCTAATACTATAATGAATCATTTAATAAACATAAATGATCTCTGTAAGGGTCAGTACTTTTTTGGCATTCTTTCAATCAAAATAACGTTGAGGTGTGAAATTAAAGTAATTCTGCGACAATACTGGAAAAGGAAATTTTCAGCCACCGAATTTTCACGCGTTTGTTACGGGAAGTTGAAGAGGAACCTAGCCTTAATGAGCGGACTGTTATGAGGAGGTGGCTCGCCAAATTTGATAGTGGCGATACAAGCTTGGAAAGGCAGTCGGGCTCAGGACGACCATCTGTTGTGGACAGCGAGGCTCTAGGACACGCTATTGAAGATGATCCCACAAAAAGTACTCGGCAGCTATCCTACGAACTTGGTTTGTCACAGTCAAGTGTGAATCGCCACACACACCAATTAGGTAAAGAGAAGAGAGAATGTAGAGAAGTTCCACACGAGCTCAACTTGCAACAAGCCGAACGTCTCCTGGAAACATGCCGTTTGCTCCTTCAAAATCCAAGTAGCGAACGTTTTATTAGAAGGATTGTCACCTGCTGCGAAAAGTGGATATACTGGCGCAATCCTAACACATCGGAACAGTGGGTAGAGCGAGGTCAGCCTGATCAACCAATCGCAAGGCGAAGTCAATCTGAAAAAAAAAGGCAATGCTGTCAGTTTGTTGGAATTTTAAGGTGTAATCCAATATGACAATGTTCCAAAAGGACGTTCTCTCGATTCCGAGCTTTATTTGGAAGAGCTGCCCGAAGTTTTGGAGAGGCGATACCCGACGTTGGTGAATAGGAAGAATGATTTGCTGCAGCAGGACATCACCCGGCTGCACACTTCGCGACACACGAAGTAAAAACTTGCTGAAATGGATGCCATCGAACTTCTACAGCCAAGATTTTGCGCCTTCCGGCTTATCTTTTATCTTTATATTTATCGCGATATCTTTTCCGAGCAAAGGCTCACTTTCGTAAGGGGAAAACATTGGAGGAGGTAAAAATTGGAGTAGAATATTTTTTAAGTCGAAACCCAAAGTGTGGCACCGGCAGGAAATCGAACAACTGACTTCTATATAGCAACTAACCGTATAACATAATGGACTTTATTTCGAAAGTTAGAAGAAATTTCATGTAAGAGAAAAATAAATTTCATTTTAACCCTTGAAACGGTAATTTTTTTTTACTCACCCCAATATTTCTGATAAAGTAAATTCAGGTTTTGTTTGAGTTAAATAAATAGAGATGTGTGAACAATGATAGTTGGTACCGGCTTCGAACCTCTGAGTGAGTATAGTCGTAAATAAATTAAAATTAAGTTAGAACGCTTCGAAATCTAATATATATAATATATGTGTAGTTTGCGTATAAGAGAGGAGGCACGTAAAACTACTTTATAACGCTCTTCAAGGATCCAGAGAAAAATGTCGCTATAACCGGGAAAACGCTATACCCGGGAATTCATAAAAAAAGTGCAAATCGCGTTTCAAACATCACCTGCTTTTCTGTGTGATGCTCTTTCGTTCTCTTCCTTTTCATACTCTTTCGATAACTTATGATCATCAATTACGGTATCAAAGTTAAAAAATTCGTTGGCCACAAGGACGTCATCGAAATAATCAAAACCTTTTAAATTAGCGAACTTTAATAATCGGATATAAGATCTTACCAACTAGCATTAATAATCTATGTTTAAACCACAATAAAATGTAAACAAAGAAAAATTTAACTTAAAAAAAAGGACTCAATTGGACTGTGTCTTTACTATTTCCTTCCGGTACTGTTTCAAAACTTCAAGTCTACCCGTCTCATAATTACGAAACAAAACGTTATAAGTGCAAAAAATATTAAAGAAAACAATTCATTCAGAGCTTTATAATCCGGAATCGGATCGTATTAATGAATAAATTATCATAGGGTAACCATCACCAGAGACCGGCACCAAGGGTAAAGAGTGTTATAGCAGGGAAATTGTTATCAACGGGAGCGTTATAACGAAGTTTTACTGTATATGATTCTGTGAGTCACATTTGATGACTGAGGGGTATGAGCCGACATTATGTAAATGCAATGATCAATGAATAGCGTTTTGGTATGACCAGGCATTGTCTAAGAGAAATGGAAACTTTCAAAATTGTTCTCATGCTGATAAAGGCATTATTAGGGAAGCGCAGAGAATCTTGTTGTTGGGGCAATCGAAGGGTGCGAGTGTGACAGAGCTCCCGATGAAGAGAACTGAGCCAGGGAGCGAGGAGGCGGCCGATAGCCCGAGATTTATCGCCGCGATTACCCGATCCGCCTTTGGTAAAAACACGCCTCAGCCTCTCTCGACCTTATACGGTTTTTCGGTTTAAGGATTCACTAATAAATCACACGAGCATAAATAACATATTTAATGAGACGGTCGGAGTTGTCTCTCGCCTGCCCCCGGCCGACACTCCGGATTCCCCATTCATCAGATTCCGGTGCTGAGAGCGGGCGATATTAGTTTGGCGTCGGGCCTCGCAGACGGGAATCGCATGATAAAATAAATAAAGGAGCCTTAAGATTCTATACGAGGCCGTAAGTGATTCATTTTATTGGCCCGAGCTCGCCTCATCATCTTTTTTAAATGCCTGCTTTTATCTTCTATGCTTCATCTTCCCTTGCCTCTCTAAGCCGGAACTAGCCTTCGGATGTCTTTTGCTTGATGTGATCCCATTTATTCGACTGTTACGAATTCCGATAAGGGAAAATGTGCTGTCATAATGTTATAGTGATGGGTCTTTATATTCATCATCGAGGATGGGCCAAACGAAACAAATTATTAATTGAATTAGATTGTCGTTTTTTCAGATATAACTTATAACCTCTACTTCAGCAACAAGAGATTCCAAAAAATAGCTTAGGTGATTCCAAATATTACAAAACTTAAGACCGCTTTGTTAGGGTCCTAAAAAATGGCATATGGTACAAAAAAATATCCCATTCCATCTGATATTCCAGAGTTAGGTGCGCTGTAGAAGAACTGGAGAAGGTTGCGGGGGCGGTAATACCACAAAAAGATATTTCATAATTCATAGCAAAGACCCACCGAGTTTCATCCCGTTATTCCAGATACTCTGGAATATACTGTCCGCTGACACCATATATATATATATTTATATATATAACCGTCTATGACATAACGATTATTAAAATAACATTTTAGCAAAATCTCACTAAAAGAAATAATGTATATTATTCAATAAACTAATTATAATTAATTATTTAATTTTTCATTTATTTTTGCTAAAATATGAATTTAAATATTTTACTAAAAACGATGAGCCATTTAATTGACTTTGGAAAGGAAGTGTTTTTTTTTCTGTTTTGAATTTCACTAAATATTGTAAATACGAGTTATAAATGTGTAACAGTATTACATCTTAATTGGATTGTCCTATGTTTAATAAAGTAATGAAATTGGTGTAAAGTACATATAGTGGCGGATCTAGAACTTGCAGGACCCTGGGCGATTCTATATTTTAGGGCCCCCTTGGTTTGAGGGGTACGGAAGATATTGGTACTGGTAATGGTGGGAGGGGAGACTAAGCCGGCAAGTGAGTCTATGGGATATCTCCGAAGTGAAAGGGGTGGTTCGGGGATTATTTGAAAATTTTGAGGCAAAATGGCCGTTGACCATTTATAACATTAGTCTGTATTTATAATTTTTGTATAAGGCGCGAGGCCTTGCGGGCAATTTTCAATATGAACTATAAATTTGTCTGTAATGTACAAGTTGGCATAGGGTCCTAAAACTGGCAAAATAACACATTCCATTTAAATTTCCAGATTTAGGTGCGCTGTTGAAGAACTGGAGAAGATTACAGGGGCGGTAATGCCATAAAAAGATATTTCATAATTCATAACAAAGTCCAACCCAGTTTCATCCGGTTATTCCAAATACTCTGGAATCTAAAGGGGGGACCCATGTCCGCTGGGTCATTCTGCGTATATAATATGTATATATCATTTTAGGTATCCTTGGTCTTATTTTTTAAACCCCACTAACTAGAGTAACTTCCAACTCCTCTTCGGAGATCCTATAAAGCGAGCCTAAAAAGTATATTTTAGTTGCGAATTCTAAAAAAATAAATCAAATGAATAAGTATTAGTTAGTCAACTTTCCAGCCTTCTCTACCTTCGCTAGAGCCTATCCCAGTGCATTAGAAATGCCATGATAATCCACAAGGTAGAAAATTATAAGCGATCCATAATGCCTGAATTGTGGACAATATTCGTCTTCTCGATATATGCTACTTTCTGTTGGTTTTTCCTTCTGCGCCCAGGTCTATGCCGAATCTTGCTAATCATCGCCGGTCACCGCTACCGAACGCCTAGAAAAGTAGGACAATTTATTGCATCTTTTCAAAATGAAAAGAGGGGAGCTTCATTGACTCGGTCAGAGGCTGGGTTCAGTCACCCCCATGTCCCATTGACTGTGAGTTAAGCTGAGTCAGCGGAGTCAGACAATGGAGCGCAATTGCGCCGGCCCTCAATGGACCCGCGGTCATCCTTGCCCTTATTGCTCTTTAATGCGCCTCCTCAGGAGACCATCAATGAAAAAACCGAAATTCTCGGCTCTCCCTAATTTCACCTTCTGCCTGTCATGTTCTTTTCCATTGTGGAATGCTGCCCAGCTCCCGAGGTCCACTGAACTCTACCTCTTCTATATTTTGAATTCGAATTACTTACCGAATAGATATGTTTAGGAGATGAGCACACAACTTCAACTGTCCTCCTTATCTTATTCCAATCTATGATGGGATTAGGTCATTCATTATATGAGTTGCAAATTGACTCATTTGATGACCTACAAATCAATAATACAAATCCAACCCCTGACCATCTGGCTTAGTATATTTTATGGTGAAGTATGAAAACCTTATAGAGAAATATGTTAATTTCCTTTCACTGGCCGAACTATCTGAAGTTATCAACTTTTTTTAAATGCTTATTTATAAAAATGATTTTGTTTCCTTTTTAACGGATTGTATAAATGTGATCATTTATTTATTTTATTTGAAATTTGTTTATTTATATTGTTTAACTGATAGTATAAAAGTATTAATTTATTTATTTTAATTCAATTATGTATCCTCCTCTTGGTAATTCTCAATTTTCTGTTATATACAAATGCATGCTCAAAATATCTGGTACGACCACTCGCTCGACTTAACCAATTCATGAGATATTCATGGCGCAAACTCACAGACAGACCAATGGCTGAAAATGCGTTTTTGGACTTGGGGTTTCGAAGAGCTTAGATCCGTTGAAAACGGATTTATTATGTTGTATCTTTGTCAATAATGGTCCGATTTCTCTCTCTCTCTCTCTCTCTCTCTCTCTCTCTATATATATATATATATATATATATATATATACATTTAATTTAATTGTCTTTCAAATAGCCATTGGACTATTTTCCATAACATTTATTATTTTTGCATATATTTATAAACTAAGTAAATTGCCACTATACTCTTTCGTAGAATCAGAATTTTACTGCGTACCTACTCACATAGTGGAGCCACGTTCTCAGTTTTATTAATTTGGAAAGTGCCAGCAAGTACTCCGAATCAAATATTTGTAGCACGTGCCCTAAACTCTTAGCAAGTAATCCATTGTGGAACTCCTCTTTATTCACATCTGCTCAGTTTTATTCGCTTCTCCTATTATCTTCAAATATTTCAAAAATAACTATATGATTTTTTGAATAGGTTAAAAAAGTTGCACGTACCTACTCGAAAAAAAAAAAAAAAAATATATATATATATATATATATATATATATATATATATATATATATATATATATATATGCATATATTATCAAAAAGATATATGAAAAAAATTATCCATCGGGTTAGAAATAGAACTGTCCATTGTTTATGGTCATCGTCACAAGTATCCGTTAAATTTTAACACATTCTTTTACAGCAATTAGGCTCAATCTTTATTCTATAAACTTCCTATTTGAATATTAAATACATTTAATTCAATTAAGCGGACTCAACTGAGATCGGGTTGTGGAATTGCTTTGATGGGCATGCTGAAGGACTGCAAGATACTTCATTAGAGAAGGATTGAACAAAGTTAGTATGACAGAATATCTGTGTGAAACTTTACACGTTCCATTGCTCGTGTAATTACATACTTCTCTGTACTTACCTTTATACATTTATTTCTATTACAATTACAATAGCGTTACATGCTCTTACAAATTTGCCTCCTATTTCCTCTATCATCCTCCTTTAATCCATTATCCATGTGATATATATTTGTTTAATAATGCTGTTGTTATTATACAAATATTTATATTTGTCTTTTAACATATCTTAGTGTTGAAGCAGATACAACATTAATTTACATTTTGCGAAAGATAATACATTTTTATTTTGTTTTTATCCCCCATCCCTTTTGCGGCTTGAGTTCAATATATTAATACAATAGAATATTAATATTTTTTAAGTTAGCCAGTATCAATTTCACCAAATTCAATCAACTACTTTCTCTTGCGTATTTTCTTGACACACCAATAAATACTTCAAAAACGGCTCGTACGATCAGGCGCAAAGTCAAAGGATAGTTGGGGACTAGTGTGAAAATGGCCCAGTATCAATTTCATGAAATTCTCTTTAATTATTAATTTAATGTAAAATAAGGTAATGTGGATGTCAACTGCTCAATTTATGTGTCAAAATACATTGATCAGTTGACATCCGCATGATGGTATAAAAGGATCAATCTAATCAGGGATTGATAAATTATTTGCCACTTCTATAATTTTGTTTTTATTGAATACTAGTTTCGAATGTTATACATATATCTTCAGTTCTAAAAACACACAAAAATTCAAAAATAAGCGATTCAAAATACAGTTTGGTATTATTATACATATTAAATTAAATGTAATATAAATTTAATTGATATACATAAATATATATATATATATATATATATATATAAATTTAGATTACATTTAATTTAATAACTATAATAATACCAAACTGTATTTTGAATTGCTTATTTTTGAATTTTTTTGTGTTTTTAGAACTGAAGATGAATGTATAACATTCGAAACTAGTTTTCAATAAAAAGAAAATTAAAGAAGTGGCAAATAATTTATTAATCCCTAATTACATAAATTGAGCAATGCAATGGAATGAAGTGGATTGGAATGAAGCGGGATGGAAAAAGTGGGATGGAATGATGTGGAGCTGATAAATTAAACTTTTAAAAAAATTAAAGATTTAATTGTACCTTTCTTCGTGTTTTCTCTGTTAAAAGCCTGTCTTAGAAATTTCTCATGGGTGATTTATATATATATATATATATATATATATATATATATATATATATATATATAGTCATTAAATTTAATTTTCATTCTCTTGACGAGTCCAATAGATCAAATGCTATAGATTATGTCTTTCGACATTAAATTATTGCCTAGATAATACCACCTATTGGTAAAAGAAAATTGAAACTTTGTTATTGTAAATCATTTGCCTGATACAATAACCGAAGCGGGATTGCTACCCGATGATCTGAAGACGACGTCTTAGTACAATATATTTTTGCTAAATACTAAGATACATGCTCGAAGCCTAGTATTGTGGAACTTTGTATAATGAAGGCCTCTCAAAAGAGAAAGTATGTTATTTAATTTATAATTTAACTTTTTGCACCACGGCTTTCAGACTAATATACGATATATGATAAAATTGATTTGATTTACTTTTTTTTTTTTTTTTTTAAGTTAAATCCGTTCGTAGAATATTTCTGAAAGATCTTTTCGTAGATCATTGACCTGAGTCTAATGTCACTCAGTACCTGGAAGGGTCCCACCAATTTACTATAATTTACTTCATCATTAACTTTCCAGTATCCGGCTTTTACTAAAATCGTCCATTCGTTTTTTGTTTTATCCATTTAACAGAACATCATTAGAGACAGAAGAAAAAAAAAAAATGCAAAAAGTTTTGTGTTAATGTTTTCTGGAAGTGGGCAGGATTTCTGATCAGTAAGCTTTTTAAACAATTCTACTTCGATAATTTATAGACTATCAACGCTTTTAAATAGGAATCATTAAATATATTAATATTATATCTAAACATATAACCATATTTTGCTTATTAGAACAAAGAATCAAGTAAACCTAAAATCCCAACAGTTCTTAAATATATATATAGGGTCATTCTAAAACTCATATATTAATGATTAATTAAATTTCTTTATAACATATCTGATCATTTTACTTTTTCATTGTCCTAAATTGTTTTGTTTTTTTAGGTATACTGTAAATCACCGTCGCATTCGTTAGCTGGAAAGTGATATTAAACAAATATCATCAAAAAAGTATTTGTTTTATATAAAATTATAAGTGCATATATAATATTATATTTATATATATATATATTTTTTTTTTTTTTTATTTTCCTTTTATGGTAACCCCATAAAAGGAGAGTTTATTTACTGAATACATGTTCTTTTAGTCCTTTTAGAGGCATACTACATATATTGTTTGCTTTATACATAATAATACAAAATAATTTATGTTACAAGTTGAATGTACAATGTTTTAACACAAGAAAAAAAAATTAACAAAATAACTAAAAGTTAACAAAATGAATTGGATAAAAAATAGAACAAAAAATTAAATAAAAATAGAACAGATAATAAAATTAAATTTAAAAAATATTTATATATATATATATATATATATATATATATATATATATATATATATATATATATATATATATACATATATATACAAATATAAAATAAATAAAAATATCTTAATCATTTAAATAACAAAAGAAGCTACAATATAAATTTAAAACTTCACTTTAAAAATTTTTTTGATCATACAATAAAATAAAATTTAAACTTTTATATAGTTGAAGAAAATATAATAAAACTTCAAACCTCACAAAAACAAAAATTTAAACGTTACACTTATTTAAACTTTACTAAAAATAAATATTTTTTTTACTTTTAAACAAAAAAAAAATAAATAAAAAACAACCAAAAAAGTAAATAAAATGAATAAATAAAAACAAATAAATAAATAAAATAAAATAAAAAAAACAAAACAAGTTTCAACCATCACAATAAATATTTAATGTTTAATAAATTTTATAATGTTTTATAAATTTTTTTAAGTCTGTCTTAAATTTAGTAAAAATAATGTGTTCTGATTCTGGCCAATTACCATGCATTAGTCTGTCATATAATTTGCAGTCATAAAGGATATGCCTAAAATTTTGAATCTGTCAATCTTCGTCACATATGTCAGTTGATATTATGTTGAAACGTTTTAAGTAATATTTTGTGTTACCGTGTTCATTAAGGAATTGTGTCAATTTGTATTCTGTGCTGTGTATTTGTTTGTAATTGTATAGTGTTATTTGTGGAATGTATTTGTGTAGACTGGATGATTTGGCCTATATATATATATATATATATATATATATATATATATATATATATATATATATATATTTATAGGAATACATAGTAATATTACTTCAACGGTAAAGATTCTGCTTAACTTACCTACTCTACTACTGGCCATGCCTTCCTGTTATATTTATCAATATATTTGCTGTTCATCAGAGTTCCACACATACCTACGTATCTAGATATATATTTTTATATCATATTTTGCCCATCATATAATAACTTATACGAAAGCACGGCGATAAATTACTGACCCAATGTATAAGTCTACTCATGCTAGTGAAAAATCGTACTCTATAATCTTTTCTTGATGATGTATATGCTAAGCCTAGTCTTTCATGGAACCTATTTAAGTTAGAATTTCTTTAATGTCTGCATAAATTATCAGAGGAAGGGAGGAGAAATGCGATTAGTGGTTGAAACATTCTCTATCCCAATGATTCGAGAAATGCGATACGATTAATACTGCTGAAGATATTTGAAACCTTTGACTGGATACGGAACGGCTTGCCATGCAATCCAATAATCTCAGGTTGACGTAGTACCATTCGAAGCCCTTCGTCCAAATGCCTCAAAATATCTTCTTTTCGTCTGACTGAGATGGTTGATTCTTCCGTCTCAGTGCGCGATCTGATTTTGATCCATGGTGGTTTCGCGATCTGGGTCATCCGCATAATTCTTTGTTACCAAATTTGAATAAATCTGAAAAAAAGTATAATTTTCTGATGAATTTAATTGTTCATTTATCCGAGACAGGGCAAAATTGTGAAATTCTTAATAATCGATGATTTTAATCAAATGGAGTATGCCTAAGCCGAATGTGTTTCCGCATGTTCTTTTTTATTAATGCCAAGTGCCAACCCTTTTGGCTCATGGCATATTTATTTAGTATATAGAAATATTTATTGAGGAGTGAAAAATATAAATTAAAAACTAATAAGTGTGATTATATATAGAAAAACTATTACCAAAACAGTAGTTACACTTTGAATTTCAAAAAGGCTATCAAAAATAAACTTGATTTCATTGCCTATTTGTTTTGATGTTTTTTAAAAAGCAAAGCAGGACTATAGGCACCTTTTTCAAATACAAAAAAAAGATTTTTGTTAGGCTGGTTGTCGGAGGCAATTATAATGCAGTTAATTATAAACATACACATACAACAAAAATATTAAATTACTTCCATTACTATTGTAAAAAAAAATATATGTATATATTGTGTGAGTCAACATAATGGGAAATGTTCTTGCCTGTTGCTCATTGTATATTTCTGTGCCGATGTAGTAGTAGATGTGAGATGATGTTTTGTTTATTTATAATTTTCTGATATGTAGTTTGCATGTATAATTTATAATTTTAATAAAATATAACTGGACAGAAAATACATTCCAAAGTTTGAAAAGAAATACCACTTCTGCTACTACAGCTGTCCAGGAATAAACAGTTAACATAAAGTTAAGACTTTTCCCTATGACGTTAACTCACAAAATATATATTTTTACTAGTGTAATTTTTTTTTAACGTCTATTGACTTTTTAAATTACATCTTTTTTGTAATTGGAAGAAACAATTACGCTATGTTTGTATATAAAAAAGTTATAAGTTAAGAATCTATATTTTAGACGAAAAAGTTTAATCTTAAATCTCATTCCGCAAATATGTGATCATGGTAACAACGTTTTATCAACATGGAACTTTGAATTTAGAAAAAAAAAATTGTGATACACCCCGCTGTCTAGTAGTACTCTACTTTCTGTATTTGATTAGTCTTTTTTTAGACTGTTGGTTTGAGATGCTCTGTTTCTCTTGTATTTATGTGATATTATTTTTTTCACTCCTAACCGTTAGTAGCTTACTTCTATTACAGAGACTTAAGGCATTGCAAGGAATTTTCTTCACAATAACCTTTTTATCAGTTTTTAATCTCATTTATTAATTTATACATGGTTTTTATATATATATATATATATATATATATATATATATATATATATATATATATATATATATATACCAACAAAAATATTATTATTGTTCATATCTAATAGGATTCTAAATTATTTTAAAAACTAATCAATTTAGATTATGATACCAATATTATAATATTATTAACCTACTACTAAAAGTAGTATTTTTTTTTTTAATTTTTAATGTGCTGTACTTTCACATATTCTACAATGGTACATTGGTTTATTTATTTTTTGTTGATGACATGGAATAAATAAAAAATAAAAAAAAAGTAAAACAATTATTTTATTACAAAAATTCAACAAATATTATAACTAGAATAAACATAAATTAAATTTCAAGTTTAAAGTATACTTTGGACAAAATTTATTATAATTACACTGACTGAAACAAGTTAACATATTTCTATTGTGCCTTTCGCTTCACTGAAAATGAGAGAAAGAATGTTATAGTGCACTCTATTGGTACTAATTTAGGAATTATTTTTAGTTACTACTTTACTTTTTTATTACTTCTAAAACTACTTTTAGTATTAGGTTAATAATATTTAAATGTAGGACGTAGATGGCACAATGATACAGTTTGAAAAGGCCAAAAATGTCGGCAATTCGGGTACAATACAAAGATGTATTTAAAAAAAATATTTGGATTCAGTGCCTTTTAACTTATGACGGCAGTACACTTCTAAATGCGAAACTAAAATAAATTAATCAGTACTACCAATCTAAATAATGAAAGTGCGTTTAGTTACGCTGGAATGCGTTCTGAAATTATATTGAAGTTTTTGCGGAGTAATTCTGAAAGAGATTGTCTGTATCTGTCAATGTAATTGAGTTTTATTTTATAGAGAAAATAAGTATGTACCTCATGAGCCCATTTTGTGAAATCGTTCGTCCTTTAAAAATGAACTTATTTTAGCGAATTATAGCGAAACTTATTTTTTCACGTTCCACGGGATTCCTAGTTGCGCGTAGCCCATAGGCAGTTCCCTTTCCATATCTATAATCCAGCACTGTTAAGCCAGACATAAACTGTAACAATTAATTACTGAGCTGATAGGAATAATTGAACAATAGTACTTATAATGAACTTGATCAAAAGTAATTTGGTAGTCGTCCATAAAAAAAAAAAAAAGGTAGAGGTAGAAATATGAATTTCTTTATATGTATGTGTGTATATGTAATGACATTAATATTATTTATAAATATACTTGTTTCTTAGCTGAATCTCTTCTTTAATATGGATTTTGCTTTTATTTTGTCTACTACGGCGATTTAATGAGACACTGGCAAACCAGAAGTTCAAGGAATAGAAAAAAACAATTTATTAATAAACGAAAAATAAAGCCAGAATAGAAATACATTGACTTGTTTTATTGTAGTTAGTGTGATTATAATCAATTTTTCCAAAAATATAATTTAAAACATAAATTTAATAAATGTTTATTTTAATTATTATAGTTGTTGAATTTTTGTAATAAAATAATTGTTTTAAATTTTTTTTTTATGTTTCTTTATTCCTTGTCACCAAGAAAAAATAAATAAACCATTGTGCCATAATAGAATATGTGAAAGTTCAGCATATTGAACATTTAAAAACAAATACTATTTTGATTTATTTATTTATTATAATACTGGACTTAGGGGACACAATAGTATAGATTGAAAATGGCCAAAAAATGTTTTAAATAAGGGCAAAACGTTACAAAAAAATAATATATTATGACTGCGTAAATAAGTTTTTATTAATAAATCTATTGTGAGATTAATAAGATCTATTATCTCTTAATTTAAATTGATAAATTTTATAAAAAAAAAATAAAAAAAATAAAATTAATATCTTCAGAAAATGGAGAAGAAACGATCGCTTGTCAGGAAACTGAGTTTCAAGACGAGGAGGGGAAGGTGCTTGAGCCAAGTTGGTAAAGGGTTGTGGAAGGGACGAGATGACAAATCCCTTGCCATGATGGATACGGGGTCTCATTTAATGGCAGGCTCATTACCAATCTCCCCCGAAGTGCAGTTACCCCTAAGCGATGTGTACACACCCTATGGATATTAATGCTATATTTTAGTTGGACTTGGATTAATAGCTAGGCGAGGCGACACATTTGACCAAGCTGCGTTCTCCTCAAGACGGCCCAGGCAGCTCCCTCCATTAATAACCAAGGTTTAAGGGCCGAGGATATATGCAATGCCTTGGACATCCACCTGGCCCTCGCTCCTACCTAATTTATTAAAGAGCTTACAACTAGCTGTCTCATTAGTACAGTTTCTAATCTCTTCTCGTCACCCCCCCCCCCCTCCCGGGCCACAATATCCCATTGTACAAGGACGCTAAACTTCAACACATACTTTATACATCGTATTTGTATTCATTATACTTGGGTTGGCACCTCCGCCGAATAAGCTGCGGATTGATTGCGATAATCAGGAGTTTGTAGCAGTTACTCTACTACAAGTTGTCCTCCAGTCTTGACCAGTTTGTTGATTGGACAATCTGTCAGACGGTGTATTTTACTATGCGTGTTACTTCGCTTCAAGTTTTATTCCATAGGTATCAATAAACATATTTGAGACAGAAAAAAATTAGTTTTTTTAATTTTTTTTCTTTTAATTTTAATTAAAATATACATTTTTAAATTCCAATAAAATATGTTGATAAATAAAAAAAAGAATAAATTTTTTAAATTTACACGCAGCCACATACACTTTACGTTTTTTATTTTTCTTCTTCTCTTGCTTAGTAACTCTTTCCAAGAATTTATTTAGTGTATTTACAAAGTGTACATACTCCATACGAAATCTTATAATATAGTATGAGATGTACACTTTACATTGCTTTATAGAATGTAAAAAAATACATAAAGAAAAAATTAAAAAGATATAATAACAAATATAACAAAAAGCAAAAGAACAAGAATAGAAAATAATTGAACATATTTTTAACATACAACTAGAATTATTTTTTAGATTTTTTACAAACAAGTACAAAAAATAAACGAATACTTTTATACAATCAGTTAAGAAATAAAAAATAAATGAACAAATACATTCATACAATAATTTAAAAAAAAAATAGATAATATAGTTGTTTTTTTTTTATATTATTTCGTTTTGGAAGAACTCTATTTAGCTTTAGTGTGGATATTTTTGTAATGAATTTCTTCTGATATTCCTATTATTTTATTACCCAAAATAAATAAATAAACAGAATTAAGTAAGGTAATATATACAAATAAACATTTTACAAAAAATAAAAAGCCATATGGTAAGCTACCTTCATCTGTTAAATGCTTAATTGATTAAGATGTGAAAATTATCATATTCCCCTCTAATTTTTTCACAATTCACCATTAATTGGAACGGGTTCATATGATTCATTCGTTTTCATTTACACCTTTGTACGAACAGGACACAGTCGAAAAGTGTGTACTTAATTTTTTGTGGAGTTTCTCTGTCGCAGGTACATGCTTCTGAGTCTGTCAAATGAAATAATTTAAAGTAGCGTTTTGATGATCCGTGTCAGAAATAGTGCCAATTTTTAATGTGCACTTATTATTTTATTTATAGCTCTAAAATTTAATTTGTTCCAGTCTCGAATTAGGTGTGTGTGTGTGTGTGTATGTGTATCAGAAGCGGACAATGATGTACACTAAATAAATTACCTAAATAGGCGGATTTTATTTTATTGTCTTATACAAAATATAAAAATGAAAAATTATACAAAATAAAAATTGAAAAAAATAATAGCGAAACGTACATTATCGATGCTTTTAAAATTACTGGGAAAAAAATGAATCTGAAATAGTGCTTCGTAAACTAATCCCTAAAAGTCTTAATTAAATTTATCTAACTTTAACATCAATTTTCTTAGTTTTTTTTGTATTTATTATCACATTGAGTTATGAGAAGGATTGTAATATCTCACAATAAAAACAGCATATGTCGTTCTCTCTCTCAAAAAAAAAAATATTTCAGAAATTATGAGAATCTACTTTGGAGCCTACATCTCTTGATTTTCGATGATTCCTTTACGACAGGAAATGGCGTAAAGACACAAAAGACAACACGAAGTGGCAGGTGTTGGCGGGATCTTTGAAGTCTCTTACAACGAGCTGGTAGGTGACTGAAACAAAGAAATTGCAGATCATCATTAAGAATTCCCACGATAGAGAATTGTAGACAATACCTCCTCGTGTTGGCTATTCTTTCCTTTTCCTGATAAACAGCTAAATTGTAACTTTGAGACAATTTAAAGTTTACTTTAGAAAACGGTGACATGAAGTTTAAGTTAAAGTACGAGATATTGGGGCATAGTTGAAGGCTACTTACAACACGCGGTGACTGAATCGAAAGATAAATTTAACCAAATTGACTATGCATTATCATTCCCATTATGAATAAGACAAGAGCAATAATATTCGAATATGCAGAGTTTAAAACAATGTTGATTGATATATATATATTAATTAAAATATTATTAGTCCTTGGTATTTATAACATTACACCTTGAGCCAGCATTTCGGTGAAACTATAAATAATTTGAGTAATAACATAGTAAACAAAAAAAAATAAAGACATAATGTAACTTCTAAAATTAGCTCATCTCTACATTCTATGAGAACTACCACATGACTGGCCCTGAAGGGGGAAAAAATGTGATCGAAACGTTAAAAAAAAAATGGGTTGAAACGTTTAGTTGTACCTCTTTAATTCTATATTTTAAAAACAAGACACAAGTATAAATAATGCAGAATACAAAGTGGAATAGTAACAAAAAATATAATCAATTGAGATGAATAAATGTACAAAGATACACGAAGTATAAGTACTTTATTCAAATAGACTATTTTTTTACAAAAAAAAAAATTTTTTTTTTTCATTTTCATTTTAAAAAAATATGTAGTGGGATTACACAAGGAATTCCACTATATTTATTTTTATTTTTTCTAGTTTTCTTGAATAAAGTCTTTCATAGCCTTGACGAAGGCCTACAACTTCAACCGAAACGTCGCCACACATTAAAACCACATTACTTTACTGTGTGTTTCACCTCCTCCTTGATTCCATCGTCTGCCTGCAATATCTCCATCGTTATACCTATTTTTATCATCCCAACAACTTTTCATATTATTATTTTTCAATATTATAACAATTTTATTATTATAATTACTATAATTTCTTTTTCACATTTTCTTTCTTGAAATTGACCTACTCGATTGGTCTCTAACCGTTGGCTGCCTAAAAAAAAAATTAAAACAAATTTTTTATGAGATATTAATTCAGGCAATAATCTGTTCTAACAAATATAAGCTAATTACCCTTTGGTAACTCTTGGGCATATACAGTATTCCTGCATACAAAATCATGCAGACTAAAAGAAAGTAATCCTGAAGATGGGGAAACAACCCCGAAACGTGGATACAGTTGGATAAATAAAATACATGTAAGAAAAGAAGAATAAAAATGTATGGAATGTCACCATTGCTAATTGTTAATAAAAAATATAATGCAGACCATAGATAGCAAATCTCACATCAACAGTGTGAGATTACCATACATATATGGAAATTCAGTTCAAGACAGCTCAACACATACTTGTATACCATATATACTTGTTACAGTACATGCTAAACTGTCTTGGAGTGATGTAGAATATTTTTTTGGTTAGCCTTTTTTTAGACTGGTGAATTGAGATGTGCGGTCTATTACTACAGTAGCTAAGAGAGGAAAAGCTCAAAAAAATAGTAATAAAAATCATTGCCAGGATATTATTGTACGATTCCAAAAACAAATTAACAAACAAAAGATACCAGCAAATAACTAAACAGTCAGCGTTTCGCTAATTCAGATCAGAAAAGGACAAAATCAAATTAATGCAGAAATCACTTCATTACAAGACATCTCAACGCTTGCATAACAAGACTATTTTATATTATGTGTTTTATTAATTATACTCTCTGTAGCTATTTTATATCGACTTTGCAGCCTTTACGCCGGATCAAACGCCGCTCCGATGTACCTGTGATCGAGCACTGACAAGAGAAGCGATGAGAGAGGAGGAATCGGGCAGTGGCTAAATGAGAGGTATGTACTGAGGAAATGCAGAGACGCCGGACATTCATCTGTCCTCAGGAGGTCCCTAATACATACCGAATTAGGATCATCAGAAGGTCCTCAATCCGGGGCAATCTTGTCACCGGGAAATAGGCGTCTTCTATCTGGGGCATTAGTCTTGACACCTCATTGGTCCTCTGTCAGACCTTTATTGGTAAGCAGGCAACTAATCCTTGCATTCGACCTTACGAATCCAGTCACATCGATCTAAACTTAGCTTCATCAAATTATAACCATGAGGTGAATATATCATAAAAAAAAATAATAATAATAATTAATGAGAATAAATACTCAAAAAAAAAAAATATATTGTTGGAATTTTTCAAATAAGAAACCAGTAAACGTTTCGTGGTACAACTTTACAATAGGGGCGCGTTATCACTGTATTATATATTATCCGAACTTACCCGAAGGTCGCCGGACTAGCACACTCTAGCGCCATTTGTGCTAACAAACTGCTTTGTATTCTATTGTAACATTCGTATTCATTGGAATTATTAAAATTATTATTGTCTTAATTACATGTTATTTCAAATTATTAATGCTATCGACTTCCGATGACGTTGGGAAGTTGTAGTAATAATTTAAAGGTGTGCTAATTTAAATTACGGTAAGGATCCGACCACAAGAGAAAAGGAACTTTTTAGGTTTTTTATCTCTTGAGCGAGCGTAGCAAGCGGAAGTCGACACCTGTGATCTAATTAAAGCAGTTATAATTGAAATTATGGAAAGAATCCGACCTGAAAAAGATCCGTTGCTGTTTTGTTTCTTTCTTGGGTGAGCGTAATGAGCGGAAATCGACAGCACAAATATCTAATTAAAGCAGTAATACTTCTAATAATTCCAATGAATACGAATGTTACAATTGAATGCAAAGAAGTTAGCTAGCACAAATGGCACTAGAGTGTGCTAGTCCGGCGACCTTCGGGAAAGTTCGGGAGGAACCATTGATAACGCGCACCTATTGTAAAGTTGTACCCGTTTCGCTAATTCAGATATCATAAAGACAGAAATATATATATATATATATATATATATATATATATATATATATATATATAAACGAATAGATATAGTACATAAGTTCGACACAAAATATATACTATAGTACTTGTATATTGCATATATTTGAAACTGTATACGTCGGACTGTCTTCGAGTGATTTACTATCTTTTTTTGGTTTTCTATCTCTGATCTACATTTATGTGATCTTATATTTTTCTGTCCTGATTATACGTTGACTGGTCTGTTCTTTACCAGTATTTGAGAGATTCCAGCAGTATCCATCAATACATTTTTTCTTTTTTTTTTTATTAATTATAATTGGAAAACTTTAAAAATTTGATAGTCATAAAAAAAATTGTATACAAAAAAAGATTTGATTCACAATAAATGTTTAAAGTGTCCTCCCTATGCTCAGATAAGGCATCTATCTACGTACGTATCCTTCGTACGGCATCTACAGCATGATTCAGTCCCCTCCACAGAGGGAAGACGCATAGAACATTTAATTTGAATAACTTTTTTTTTATACTTCCTAGCTATCCAATTTTTACAATTATCCAATTCAGATAATAAATAATACTTAAAGATTATTATTTTTAGACTAAGACTAATTCCTCCTGGAGAAAGACTAAGCTTTGTAAAATCCAGCCAAAAGCAATCCATGATATCCATTATTCATATTTCGATACATTTTTTAAGCCTTATGTTTCCAGCCAAACTTTTTTGATGCTCTTAATTGGTTGTTTTTATTTCTTGCCATTTTCAATGTTATCATCAGATTTCGTGAAACATCATTTTTGGAAGAGATAGAAGAATGTTTAATGTAAAAATAGTAAAAGAATTAAAAAGACATAATAGCTTGATAAAGGAGAAGTTCTGCTGAAAATGGGCTATCTGTAGCTTAGCAGGAGATAACAAGTGATAAATAAAAAATAACAAGTTGAGTGTGATTTTAAAAATAAAATAAAACTTTCCACCATTGGTCCCCTCGAATACCCCCTTAAAATATATTTAGTTAAGCTAATCTATAATTCTTAAAGAAAATTTTGTCTAATTTTCGATGGTGCAATAAGAACTTAATTACTTGGAATAGTTTTTGAGCGATCGCTTCCTATTCAACAAAAAAACACAAAACTTAAATTTCCTGCTTTTCGGTGGGGAATCGGTCCATGGCTTAGATAAACTTTTTTGTCGCTCTTGGGACGAATTTCATATTTATCTCATTCCTGCCCGATTTTTTTTTTTGTGAGTTCTAAGTCATAGAATCACTGAGAAATGAATCATGGAAACAGAGCTAGATGAGTTGAAAAGTTGAATGAGCGGAAATTTTTTAGCTCATTGCATTGAGAGAGTGGATAACATAATTTAACACAACAGCGCTTTGATTTAAACAGTTTCGTAGAAAAAGAGCGTATGTAATTTATATATATATATATATATATATATATATATATATATATATATATATATATATATATATATATATATATATATATATATATAGTTAAGGTATGATCAGGCATAATATAACAGCTATTCCTAAATGTACAAATGTAAACAATAGTAATACTATATATAGAGGCTTGGAAGGCAAATAAAGTTAGTGTTTAATCAGCTCTTGGGAGTGTTTGTTCTAGCCCTTTTCCTTTTTTTTTTTGCCTTTTGTGCCGTGAAGACCATAAGTTATATATATATACGTGTGTGTGTGCGCGCCTTCTTTGGATTGTCATATCAATAGAAGACCCCCTCGAATGTGTGGACGAAATATAAGATAATACATAATAAGAAAAAAAATAAGATATACATACCTTCTAGACATAAAAGAGAAGAGAATAAATGAAAAAAAAAATATATTTGTGGCGTTTGTTGGAATTATGGATGAATTTCGTACTTATCTCGTTCCTGATTTCACGACTATCGAATCTAAACGATACAGGTATCAGATCATACATAATGCTTGTCATGTACGTCTTGAATTAATAAACAAAAAAAAACATTTAGCACATATTTAACGTTTGGCCAACGCAGATTTCAGAGAAACGTCAGCGTCTTGATTCGCGCTTTATTATCCTGACGTAGCGATTATCTGTCTATGGTATTTTCCGGTCAATGGCACATTTTTAAGAGATGACACTTCGCAAATTATGTGGAATTAGGATGTGAGGAGTTTATCGCCACGAAACTGAAATTTTATCTTATTCAAATGCGGGCATGAAGATTAGTGAAATGAATTGGCAATAGTGTAATTTAATACGAAGAGTAATACATCCGTGTTAGTATAATATATATATACATATTTTTTTTTTTTTTAAATTTTTATTTTACAAAATAAATACAAAAAAAAAGCCAAAATATTCATGCTTTATTATTATTTTTAATATATTTTTCACTAAAAAAGAATCATTTAATATTTCAATTGATTCTTAATTGTTCATAATAATCAGTAAACGCTAGTATAAACCCTTTTCTCAACATTATGGGATACTAGTATTTGAATTATAGTTTAAATTTAACTAGTTGTCTGTAACTTTTAAATATTCAATCATATTGATTTTAATTTACATATAGCTGCACCCTTTAAAAATTTCCGTATTTCTTATATTTTTTTTAAAAAGAGGGACTTTCTGTCTTATACATATATATATATATATATATATATATATATATATATATATAAATCAAGTAAATTAAATTAATACTGGCAACTGGCATATATATGTAGTTGTATTCCGATTTATCATCAATTTCTGAACATTGAAAATATGAATTTACAGTTCAAATATTTCAAAATCGATAATTCGCGAGAAAAAAAAAATCGCAGGGTGGCGATGGTCTGAGATTAAATGTAAATTATTCAGTTACGATAAATTTCGAAATGAGTAATTGTATTTTGAGATTGCAATAAGACTCCTCCCGATAGAATTAGCTAAGAAAGCGGTGGTTGGGGTCAGTAATGACGATTTATAGCTTGTAAATTAGGGGACGCCTACCTGCCTTATGCCACCTACTCTTTGCGTCTCGTCTCCTCTTGTGTCAGTCGAGACCTGAGGGTTAGGCCTCCAACCAAAGTATTCTACCATACTCAAAATATTATCCTAAAAAATAAATATTTGCTACCACATGATAACTTTTTATTAACAGCCTCTCCTTTTATCAAGTAAAGAAAACGAAAATAGAAGGGCCCTCAACGCACATTCGGAACATTTTAGCCATCATATATAGAAAAATTCCTTGAATTTCGGTTGCACTTGTTGACCAAAAAACTCTTGCCTTGCTTGACGGTGTTTGAGGAGGGGCAACGCCCAACTCGCATTTTTTTTAGTTTAAAAAATATCGACAATTTTTATGGATTCTTCTGAAGTAAAACGCTCATTATCTGGAAGTATTTAAGCATGTCTTCTATTCGGGTCTCTAGCAGGGGACTGTTTCAGGGGTTTCATTCACCTATTTACAAAATTTGGAGTTTTAGGTACGTGGTAGTACGTGCAGGTCATGATTGTGTGCTCTGGATTCGTTGATTACTGGGACATACGTGAGTCATGGCCATACCATTTCGACGTCGAAGGTGCGAAATACATTATGCCATGTGAGGAATTGCAATACCCAACGGTCCAAGTACTTCCTCAGGGAACCTCGGAGATACCAACCGTCGAAGTATTTCCTCAAAGGCGTCCTTGCGAATCATCACTCTTTATCTATGCGGTGTTCCCCCTATCCCAATTCTTACATTCTCTGCAGGTCCGACCAAGTTCTATCCCTTGGAATTGAACTTCATTCATTTCATCTATACGCAAGAGGAGATTGAGAGGTAGCTCCCAAATAAGGTCCCCATTGGTATGTCAGGCACTGTTCCAGAAACTTTGGTGACGTGCTGCAGACAACTTTTCTCTGATTCCTGGTCGAAATTTCCTGTTTCGTTTCTTCTGTTGTATCGAGAGTATGGGGCTCCGTGAGGTGGGTGCATGCCCAAAAGCATTCATCACTGCTCCTTTATATGTCTTCATCATAGTTAAATATCTGCTAATAAGGCCTAAAAAGACACCCCACCCACACAACGGAGCCCATTCATGGCTAGGACCACCCTTGTTCCCAGGTAGTCAGAGTGAGACATCACATCTAGGCCTTTCACAACCTTATACCAAGTTAGCTCATTACCTTGCCCTCTGACCTTGGTTCTCCAAGTTTGTAAGGTTCACCCTATTAGCCGCATGTCACAGTTGGATGATATAACACACCTTCATCTTCAAAAAACGTAGTTTTCTTCAGCCATCTACGAAATTATACTTAATAAACCACTTGAAACAAAATAATAACTATATATGGTTATTTCAATAAGGAAAATTCCGCTTTTCCGGATATGCTAACTTTTATTCTTTCTTCTTTATGAACTTTTATATTCCAACTTTTTTCAAAAAATGAGTTTTTGTTTACGATAAACTGATACGAAATTGCAGTTTTAATTACTTAAATTTAAATGAATTCATATAATAATTCAACATTTATTTTTATTTTACATATATGTATATGTAAATTTGATCAAATCTTTCATCCTATTTTATATTTTAATAATACATACATAATTCGTATTTAATAAAAATGATGCCAAATTTTAAAAATGAGGCATATGTATTTGTTTAAAAAGCTAGCCCAATTTCAATAAATCAGATCTTCAAAAGTTCACATAAACTTACACATGTATTACATACCTATGTAAATGTTTATATTTCTTTGCATATTATTTTATTAAATGTCATTATTATTAAGTATGTTTTATTTACTGGTTATACCATCTCTTTTCCGGTATAGCCCTGTCCACGTTAATCCGGAGATAAATGGGGTTCTAGTGTAATCTTATAATAGTTGAACTTTTTTAAGTATACGTCAGGTCATTAGGCGCTATGTATGTTTCTGTAATTGAAGACAATTAAAAATTAATCAACATCTATCTAACCTAATGAAATATTATTTTTCAAATCAATGATTCAAATGTAATATTTTCTGAATCTGGATTTAAAAAAAATATTTTTGATCAATAAAGTGAAGAAGGAGGATATATATATATATATATATTCAAATGCTAGTTACACCTGTATTTTGAATAATTCTATATGATTAAAGCATCCTTTACAGAGGTTAATATTTTTAATTATGATCCTAATTAATTAATCCTTCAGATTGGTTGCATTATAAATAAGCGTATGCCATTGTAACCAGGGATTTAAATTAACTCTTATCATTCTCTCTAAGTGAATAAAAGTTATAAAATGATTTTTATATTTGGCATCTGAAAATAAAAGTTATATCATTACTTTTATTTTTGACCATGAAAAATTAAAGTCATGATATGATTTTTATATTTGGACCAAATAATTATAGTCTATGTTAATTTTTTATTATTTCAGTATGAATGTAAAAGTTTTTCTTAAAGGAAATTGTGAACCATAACTCTTCCTTACTAAGCTTTTTTTCATTCAGGCCAACTTTTCGTAGCCCAGGGTTCTATTTAGCAATATATATAAAATAAAAAATATATTACACAATTTGTATCAAATAAAAATCAATATTGTATGAGTATTTAAAATTTTAGGTTTTCGAATATTTTCGATATTGAGGTCCGTTATTAGGTTACTGAGGGTGCTTATATTGAAAATACTATCAATTTTAAGATTTTAAATCACGTATCGATTAATTTTATCTTTTCGGATCTCCTTGATATTGGGGACTATAATTGGATTATCGGAGACACTTATTATAAAACTATCGATTTCAAGATCTTGCGCTTACGTAACGATTTATTTTAGCATTTCCGATATCATCGATATTGACTTCCATTAATAGATTATTGAAGGTGCAGTTTATAGTCGGCGTACATAAGTTTGTTAAGATGCTTATTATTAATTGTTAATTATATTATTAGGTTTTTAAGAACGAAAATTGCGAATTTATTATAGAATTGTCCATTGCGCAAGCGCATTTAGATTTACAGTTTATACTGCTTAACGCAAATACACACAATAATAAAATGGTGGAAAAGATCATTTTAACCAATATCTTATTACATATTAATAATAATAACTTAATATCGAAGGTATCTCAAAATGTTAAAAATCGATACATGAATGCACGATCATAAAATCGATTGACTTTTAATTTAAAAATTAAATCTTGACTTTTATTTGATATGGCTTTTATTTTCAGATGCCAAATATAAAAATCATGACTTGACTTTTATTCACTTAGAGAGAATAATAAGAGTTAAATTCTTGATTATAACCCATTAAGGATCCCGGGTTTAGTACTTGGTAAGAGAGTAATGCTTCTTGACCAACGATTATGCAAGGAGGTGATGTGGCCAACAACTACCTGGCTTATACCCAAACTAAATGAAGGGCTGATGCACACATTATAGAGGCTGGGTGTGCCCCAGGTGGGCTTTCCGATCCCAGGGATCTATGGCTGATATAACAGGAAAAAAAATTAAATTTTGTTCATTACTGATAAGGATAGGTGATTTATTTCACTAAGAATTTTAAGCGAATATGATTTTCTTGAACTTCGGGGAACCCCGTGGCGGGTACTTGATTGTATGGATGATGCTACCTGGGGTGATGGAGACGTAGCGATTGTTGCTATAATTATTGGTGGTGGGTCGCCCTGTATAAATTAATAGAGATGAGCCTCTATTGCCACTTCCTCCGGTCACGTGGACGATTACGTCATCAATCAATTAGCCCTAATGACGAGTTTTTTCTCTTTCTTTCCCGACTCGCCCACGCCAGGCCTCCGAATGCTCCCTGATATACTTACTCCGACCATTTACAAGGTTTAGTAATGCTTGGTATTTTTCATACCTATCAGTTTCTTATTGCATTAATTTATCTTCGTATTGATGAAGTTGTTGGTATTACGTATTAATATTTAAACGCACTGTTAACCCAAAAAATAAAAAATGTCCTCCAAAACTTTTTTTTAATAATTTTGCCACATAGACCTTTTTTATTTATTTATTGAGAAGTATTAAAATATGCCAATTTTAAGAGAAATCAGTAGCATGTATAGGTATATATTATTTTTTAATTATTAGTAATTTGTATAAAGTAACAAACATTAATTTCAAAACATTTCACGGTAATATTTTTAGGTTTTTTTTTATGTGGAAAAGTAATAATTTTATTTATTTTATTCATTGGAATGTGATAATTTTAATTATTGTAAATATTTCAAAATTAGGATTTATATATATTTTATAAATTTTACAGTAATATTTTTCTTTGTGTCTCTTTTATTTATTTTTTATCACACTTATTTTTTCCAAGCAGTGCCTTATAGTTAAATATGCATTGCAGTGGATTAGGGGCCGACGATCTGAAATTAAGCAAAAACAATGTTTTTGATGAAACATATATTTATGCTATTTTGTAAATAAAAATATTTTTCAATTCTAATGGATAAAAAAAATATCACAATTTACCAATACTAAAGTTAAACACACACAAAACAAAAAAAAAGTTTTAATCTTATCCTATTTAACAGTTAGGTGTTGAAGATACCAATAGCATCATTAACACAAACATAAACCAGTAGATTCGTAGACACGTTTATTTTCGTATTTTTTTACAGAACCTATGATGAAAATGAATTATCGTTCGCTTATCAAGGCGTTAACATTATAGCCAATTCTAACAATTTCAAATTTAAAAAAATGGAAGTAAATATAATAATGATATTAATATAACTATGATTAACATGAAGTAAAATATCTCTTTATTCAAAATTAGGAAGGTAGGTTCTTAGTTTCCGATAATATAAATTATTAGAAATTGAATTCTTTAATTATTTCATATCTGCATTATTATTTCCAGCAGTTCTTAAATAAAAATATGGACTATTTTATGACATGGGCCACTGAAAATGTTAAGAGTTCCAAAGCACATTTAATCGCTTCCTTTCTTAGAATGACGCCCTGGGTTCCCTTAATATTGGACAAACTGCAATAAAATGAAAAGTATCTTCAAGTAAATTCGTATTACATAAAGGAAAGTTTTCCCTTTTACCCTACCTTGGCTGATAATTTAGACTGAGAAGTTTCCCTCTCGCTTTAAAAATTAGACGGCTGAAGTATATAAATATTGTCACTAAATACTTAAACTAGTGCTTTAATTTGGCGTAGATTTCCCGCGTAGAGAGGCAATTTACAATGTTTTCTTTTGAATGCTCCTGTTCATGCCAAGCATTTATATGAGATTGTCTTCGTCCATATCTTGGCCTTTTCTATTATAATTCAAGATGTACACGATCTATTTGCGACAACTTTAAAATTTAAAAACACCCAGCCACTTATTCGGTATAAATAATACCTATTCCACAAAATTAATAAAATTTCAATGCAGATTAAAATCTGTAAAAAAAAAAAAAAAACATGTCTCAAGTCAAAAATATGTTGCAGTAATTCTGCATTGATAGTTTATATTACCATTATTTTACGAGATTTATATTTATAGTGATGTATGCTTCAGAAAGTAATAGTGTTTTAGGATATGGATAATAAGAAATTCTAAGTCAATAACATGAAATACTTGACCTGAAAGTGTCTAAAATAAAAATAAGAACATTTATAAAAATCTGAAATTTAAAAATTTTAACAAGTACTTAATGCCGTGAGTAGTATGTCAGGGATAATTAATATTTGAATCAGATGACAGAAAAATAGTTTGAAAATGGCCAATAATTCTGTTTAAAAAAAGGAACGCCGAAATTTACAATAAAATAATGTATTAAAACTAAATATTTTGTAATAAAAGAATGTTATTAATAAAATAAATGAGGGATTAAGTGGTTCTTAGATCACTTAATCTTAGTGATTAACATTAAAAATTAAGTAAAAATCCGATTTAATACAAAATGAACAACCTTAATAAAGTTGTTGATCAAAAATATTTTCATTATTTTACTAGATTTATATTTATATTACATATGTAACTACTGTCAAAATGTTGTTCCTTTTTAACAGTTTTGTTATCCATATAAATTTTATATTTTTTCAATTTTTCTTCAAGTTAAAATTTAAATCTTCTTGGATAAAAAAAAAAAAAAACTGTTAAAAATGAACATGCTTGCAAATATATGTGTTGTATGGAGCCTGGAATGATAAAACTACAAGTTTAGAATTAAATATTACTATTTGATGTATGGTTTAGTTTAGTGCAGTATTTTTAACTTTATTTTATATCAATATACATGTATAATTTTATATATATAAATTTATATATATATATATATATATATATATATATATATATATATATATATATATATATATATATATAATTGAACTTTTAATTGTTGGACCCTGAGGATGTGGTAATTGCCACGATATATTGGTCCTGACGTGAGAATGATTAATAAAATTATAAAGAAGATATATAGTTCACATTTACCTTGATAAACAATGTAAAAACTTTTATTTTACAATAAGAAGAGAATTATGAATGAAAATTGAATAGAATCAATCAAATGAGAACCTAGTTTTTATTATCAAAAACAAAAAAGAAAAAGAAAAAAACAATTTGTATTAATTACAAAGCGTTGTATATCTTAATACATTAATATATATAAAGTGACTCCAATACCAATACTTTAAATTATCATTATGTTTTATACTTAATCCTCCCCTCCACTTATGTATTAATTCTAAATTGTCTTTAATTATTTATATAGAAATTTTCATTTAGATTTTCATTATAAATTTATATATTTTTTAGTAATTATCACTATCTGTTTTAAAATGTATTGTGTATGAAAATAATTTCTACTCACCTCTTCTTATACTATGTTATTTATTTACTTTTTCTGAAAATGTATATAGACAGATTAATTGTCAATGATTGCATTATTAAAATAGAAAAAAAATTGCAAAACTGACTGATCTTTAAAATAGTAGGTATAAATTGAGACATTGAAGGATTTAGATTCAAGTCTTCCACAAAAAGTCTAATAATATAATTATTATTAGTTCATGCTTTAGTCCAATTTTAATAAAAATATATATGCATAAATAAAATACGTAAAAAAACAAAAATTTATAGGTACCCTAAAATGCATTAAAAATATATTATAATCTTCAGTAAATCCATAACATTATTCCGCTGAGTTAAGATAATATAGGATGATATAGAACCGAGAATTAATTATTTTTGATTTATTCCGCTCATATTCAATTATTCACCTACGGACTGTTCTGAAACAGGCTTTTAAAAATTATCTTAAACACCATTGTGAGCCTGATCAAGAACAAGTTTTCTAAATTTATTTCAAATGAAAAGATTGAACTCGTTTGAATAAGCCGAACGTGTTAACAAATTATGTACCGTGTCGGTTCACACAAAATATACAAATCACGTGGACGCCGTGTCACAATATTTTATCCCTTCGTCGGTAGAAGGGGCGCAACACAGTGATTCCGTCCTATCTCGAATTTTTATCGGTATGCCATCCGGAGGTAGGATGAAGAGAAGAAGCTATTATTCCTAGCCGTCAAAACGGCGCGAATATGATTTGTGAAAGTTAATCTTTTGCCGAAATCGACCGGAGGATAGTGGCTTGACCTTGTCGTATATCTCCCCTCTGTATCATTAATATAACACGGCTCCAAGTTGTGTATTATACGAAATGTTTCTAAAAAACTCGGGTCATAAATAATTAAGGATGGAGAAGCGAGCCAAGGGCTATATGAAATATAACTGTCATTTCCAACCTCGGAATAATTTTATTATGTATAAAAAATGATTGAGTACTTGGGGTAGATGGATCGGACCACACATAGCATGTGGACTTACACGGGGGAGAGATATAGTGAAGGGATACTGGGAGATTTATACCATATCCACTGGACCCGTAGCGGCAGCGTTTGATAAATAAGTCCACATTAGTCTCGCATTATCGGCTCCAACAACTTTTATATATGCACCTTCTCCTTAATCCCAGTCAATAGGACGGAATTCTCCCTGCCTTTAATCCTATTCACCGCCCGATAGCTGATCCATTACTCGAATTCTCCAACATTCAGGCATTTTTTTTCGGATCGGGAAGGAGAAGGTAAAAAAAGACTTGAGGGAGGAAGATAAATCGCGCATTCCGATGCGGTGTTTTCCAGGTTGATATATGAAAACAATCGGATCTGAGATAATACGCATGGCATTAACAAATCGGTATTTATCCGTGTGCTTTCTGACTTCGAATTTATCAAAAATCTATCTAAAAAAATTAATGATAGAGATGTAAAAAAAAATAAATATCGGATTTATCTCAATTAATAAATTGTCGTAAATTCTTTTGAAATGTATCCAGTCGTACCAATAAGGACGTCTGACAAGACTTCGATGTTTTCCAATAGAACCATTAGAAAGATGACTAATCATTGAAATTTTCCATCCAAAAAGATTCGATAAAATCACGAAAAAAATAAAATAAAAATAGGAGAAAATAAATAAATTAAAACAATAATAATAAAAATAGAAAATTAAATTAAATTATGTAAATTAAGAGATTACATACATCGAAAAAAATCATTCGATAATTATGATTCAATGTTTACTAGAACTAAAACTCTTTTTACAGACAGGAATTTCGGATGTGTTTCTCTGATGTCTCAATGTAATAAACGTTGTATATATTTGCGAATAATTTGTTCATTGTCATCAACTACAATTAACAGTAGTGAGTCAGGTTTCGAAACACAGTCAAGGGCAGATGTATCTAGTATCTAAAGATTACTAGCATATTTATGTAAGTTTATAAAGAGCTTCTTTTTGGAATATTTTAGACAAAATATATAAAAACGATTTTTCTAAATTTGTGATTTTTGAAATAATTACTGGCTAACCATAAACGTAATTATATTTGATGAGCATCACCTTGAATAAATATTTTTGACTGTTGTATCCCAAAGCTGAAGTCTATTGTATAATCGTTCGGAAAAAAAAAATAGCCGGCGGACTGAAGAGGAGGTGGCTGAAAGGAAGCGGTAGGTACCCACGAATCCTCAGCCGCAGTAGCACCGATTAGTGGATGACTCACTAAACACGCTCTGAGCCGCCTGCTACGTCACCAAGGGACAAGAAGGCAGAGGTCGAGATGGAGGAAAGGGAAATTAGCTTCCAATAGTAAAAATCGTGTCCATTGGTGACACTTGAATAAGTTTAGATTCCATAAGTGGACACCTAGAAGTATTAGTAATGCAAACTAAAATAAATCACCTAACATGTTTTATTCATTTTTTTAATTTAAAATTAATACAGATTACTTGATAATATTATGAACAGTTTTATAAGAAGGAACACTTCAGTAGCAAGTAAATGTATGGTAAGTGCGTAATTGTCTAGTTAAATCCAAACCCACAACTGGTAAGAGCTTCCTTTACCGACCATGAAGTCTAAACAATGATGTATCGAAAATAAGTCACTGAAGTTTGCTAAGGCTAAGTATAACGAGTTGTTAAGATATTAGTTCCAACCTGTTAATAAAGTTGTGTCTTTTGACTTTTGCTCTACAGCTGTATCGGTGTTCATCTACCAGTAGACGTGTTTTTATTATTTTTTTCTTAGCCGTGAGCGGGACCTACAGAAACTGTTCTTCAAAATAATTTGTGATTTATATCTCTCATTGACAATTTTCTATTTTTTAAGCGCTTGTCCACAGTTACCCAAGCAAAACATGATAGTAGGGTTAAGTGCAAGCCTCTGTTGTGTGACATGTGTATGATGTACACTTACCCTTACTATCACGTTTTGTGGGGGCAACTACGGACTAGCGTATAAATACAAAAATTATTTTTTTCTATACATATATTCAATTATATTCCACATTCCACTTTCATAACTGAATGAAGATTGTAAAATGTGAAACTCAGAAAAGCTTTAACTTTTTTCGGTGATTATTTCAGTAAATTAATCCTTTGGAAACCAAACTATTCTGCAGTTGCCCTAAAATCGCTCCTATTTGAATAATGAGTCTTATGCAATTACCCATTAAGGCAGGGACAAGTGTGTACTAGTTACTATTAAAGTGAATTAACAATATCATAAAAATATCCGTGATTGAAACATGGGCTCGAATGTAATATTTATACATAATCGTCTATGGAATACTTTTTAGAACAGAGGAAATATCTAGCTTCAAAAATAATGATTTTACAGCCATTTAAAGTTGAACTTGGAAAAATCTAGTACGCACTTGCCCCATATTATCTTACATCGTACAGATATGACACTAGGAAAAGAAAATCTTAATTAACTAAATCATTGATGTTTTAAAACAGTGAAATTCGAGACACCAATATTTTACAATTAGTTGATGAATAATGAATTTTTTTGAATATGTGAAGGGTTTACAATTCCTTGAAAAATTAAGAAATATTAGAGGAAGTGTGGGTTTTATTAGTTCGTATCTCATGTGAAACGTAGGAAAAAATTATAATTTGAACTCATTGTATTAAAATAAATATAAGTTTTTACTTATTGTATACATAACATGTTCAATCACGTATATTTTTATGATATTGTTAATTCAATTTAATAGTAACTAGTACACACTTGTCCCTGCATTAATGGGTAATTGCATAAGACTCATTATTCAAATAGGAGCGATTTTAGGGCAACTGCAAAATAGTTTGGTTTCCAAAGGATTAGTTTACTGAAATAATCACCGAAAAAAGTTAAAGCTTTTCTGAGTTTCACATTTTACAATCTTCATTCAGTTATGAAAGTGGAATGTGGAATATAATTGAATATATGTATAGAAAAAAATAATTTTTGTATTTATACGCTAGTCCGTAGTTGCTCCCACAAAACGTGATAGCAAGGGTAACATCCATTAAAAGTTGAACTTTGTAAAATATAGTACGCACTTACCCCATATTATCTTACATCGTACAGATATGACACTAGGAAAAGAAAACCTTAATTTACTTAATCGTTGATGTTTTAAAACAGTGAAATTCGAGACACCAATATTTTACAATTACTTATACAATAAGTAAAAACTTATATTTATTTTAATACAATGAGTTCAAATTATAATTTTTTTCCTACGTTTCAAATGAGATACGAACTAATAAAACCCTCTTATTGTTTCTTAATTTTTCAAGGAATTGTAAACCCTTCACATATTCAAACAAATTCATTATTGCATTTTTGACAACGTTTCGAGCCCAAACTGCCTCGTGATCAGGTCCTCCATCAGCAATCAACAATTATATCTTTTAAATAATTACAATATCCTAAAATTTGATACCACACTACAAACATTAATATTAATAAAAACATTTGTTCAAACTAATATACCGTACAAATATGAAACAATATATTCATACAGCAAAAAACATAAAGACAGTACAAATTAACCGTAAATTATTTATATAATTACCTCGGTTCTTCAGTCCTCACTATTCAATTAAATGATGTTTTCAAAGTTTATTGGAATGCCTATGTCTAATTAAGTTGATTAATATTTCTCACAATTAACTATATAGT
The DNA here is from genome assembly GCA_948150685.1 of Rhaphigaster nebulosa. Classification (NCBI taxonomy): domain Eukaryota; kingdom Metazoa; phylum Arthropoda; class Insecta; order Hemiptera; family Pentatomidae; genus Rhaphigaster; species Rhaphigaster nebulosa. The sequence continues at coordinate 137,543,830 of OX411307.1, forward strand.
CTCTTATGATTTCTAGGCTATAATTTCTTTAAATTGCGATTGTTTTGTTTATAATTTAATAAATTCCTTAAAAAGATCAAGTGAATAAATCTGCAATATGGAACAAATCAATTTATACCTTTGTTAAAAAAATTCATGGCTTAACAAAGCATTGTTCATAACTGAACTGTGCTCTTTCTGCTCATTTATCTTTGAAGGTTTTAATTCAATTTGTCTCATTCAGCTGTTTATTTGTTTAGTTAAAGATTCTATATATTTATATAGATTCTATATCTATATATATTTATATTTCTTTTTTTTTTGTAGCAATTCTTTATTCATTTCTTTTTTCCTAATTTTATTTACAAATATCATTGTATTCTAAGTAAACAATATATATATATATATATATATATATATATATATATATATATATATATATATATATATATATATATATATATATATTGTTTACTTAGAATACAATGATATTTTTAAATAAAACTAGAAAAAAAGAAATGAATAAAGAATTGATATATATACATATATATATATATATTATTTACTTATAATACAATGATATTTGTAAATAAAATTAGAAAACAAGAAATGAATAAAGAATTGCTACAAAATAAAAAAGAAATATAAATATATATAGATTATAAATATATATATATATATATATATATATATATATATATATATATATATATATATATATATATATATATATATATTTATTTATTTATTTATTTATTTCCTGATTTCTCTGTTTTCTTTCATTATTTGGGATAATTATAGCAATAATCATTTACTTCTTTTAATTATTTTAATTTATTAATCTATGACAACCCTAGCTTTCTGGAAACGTGACCCTTACTACTATCATCTACCACGTTTAATTATTTAATGTAGTTATTGAAAGATTTGGAAATAAGCTTATATCACTGCAGTCGACAACTGCAGTCGACCTACCGCTGCTTATTCTGCAAACATCAAAACTGAAAACCAAAAGATTAATACACTACTAATAAAATCGTGAGTCTCTTGTGAACAGTAAAGCATATATCTTCTATAATAAAAAAAAAAATATTATGATGTACTTCTTCTAACTTTTATTAAGATTTATTAATTATTCATGCAATATATTCTATGTATTATATCGTATTCACTTTCGATGTTATAATCAAGAGATATGAGTTTTCATAGTTATTTAAATGAAAAAGTTAAATAACCTCGTTTGCTGATTCTGTTCAATAATTCCGCTTTTTTAACAACTTTATTCCAATTTAAATAATTATTGGAGACTTAGAGATTCTAAATGGCCAAATACCGAAGAAAAATGACTGGTAATGTGTGAAAAAAAAAATAAAATAAGAAAAATAATAATTTAGATCATTTACAAAAAGAGAACGGACGGTGAATCAGCAACAGTTTTGACACAGAAGAAAGGATAAGATTTCTCCCAATTACCTCAGGAAAAAAAAAAAAACTATAGATGAAAAGTAATGGCCCCTGGCTAATGACAAACCGTAATTAGCACGAGAATAATGCATCAAGATATGATGTAATGATCCACATTGTGAAAATTCAGAAGATACTATTCGATATTTAAACTTTTTGAGATGTCTTTACACAAAGGCTAAGAAAAGTGACTACTATTTATAATTTGTCAACGCTCATTATCAACTGATTACACAGGCCAACAAAAAAAATTTTTTTTGACAACTTTTTTAACATTAATAGTTGATCTTTATAGATTTTTATGTGCTTAATCTAAATCTGGCCTTAGTTTTTTTTTTATCACCCATAGTTTTCCGTAGGTTTCAGGCTCATCAAACATACTAACTTTTTAAACTTCTGTAACATGTTAGCTACAATAGAAACATACTCTGGGTCTTTTTAATTTCCCAAGAACTTTGTAAAGACTTGCTTGAATGATACCCATGCTTCTTTCTCATTTAAGGTCATTGTGGATTCAAAGTTAACATCAAACATCATTTTTCGAATGTCAGGTCAAAGACGCCTTCTTTTAGTTTAGCTTCTGAAAGGCGTGGAAACTTTTGGCAGAGATACTTGAAACATGGTCCATCTTTAGGCAAAGCCTTTACAAATTGTTTCATGAGGCCTAACTTAAGGCCTAATTGTTTCATGAGGCCTAAGACTGAAAGCTGTTCAATTCTTTAAATATCGCTTAATTTAATAAATTTAACTATAAAATGTGAAGAAATTGTGGGTGATACAGCTTTTTTAATATCATATTTGGATTCAGCACCCTAAAAACTATAGGAATAATGTATTTTCAGTTCAAAAGTTTTTTCATCGTTGGCCTGCGTTATTTGAATCTATGCAGTATTTGCAATCAAAAATTGATTTCATATGAAACAAATAAGGGATATAATTTTTAAAAATAATTTTACATTTTTATTTTTCATTTTTTGAAAAATTTAATTTAATGGTGCTTCCGCCTGTTGCGTTTATCGGTGATTGAATTCGATACGGAATTTATCTGATAAAGCTTTGAATAAATTCCAAATGTATATTTCCATATTTTCTCATCAAAATGATCCCTAAATTACATAACGATTCTGGTAAAGTTGGACGTTTACATATTCGTATTAAATACACTTCACAGTCTCAATGCGGCTCAAATCTGTACATGATGGCTGGTTTAAAAAATATCGGAAACGTTTTTTGCATATCTGAAATCGATGGCCACTTTTTTTTTTTCTTTTCATTGAAAAATAAAAAATTAAAGAAAATCCTGGTCCAGAAGAGACATTTTAGAAGAACTGATATTTAGCAAGAAATTCACAAATAATATTTTGTGTATTGTTGGTAGTCTGTATGGTAAATCAAGAAGGAGATGGTCCCGGTGTAGGTCAAGAATAAGATAAAATAGTTGAAACATTAATAAATAGTTATAACTATTTTATTTTATTCTAAGTAACATTAATAACATTCTAAGTAACATTAATAAATAGTTACAACTATTTTATTTTATTCTAGACCGCCACCCAGACCATTTATTTACTTCTCGGTTCCCGAATAATATTTCAAATCTTCAATTCAGCCATTTTTTTTTGCTCCAAACTCTCGGACCTTCTACTGTGTTCATCGTTTTATTCGCGGATTTTATTTCATAAATGTCACGAAAAAGTGATTATAATGTACAAGCATTACTTAATAATATAGCACAAATTATTTCCCTCTCACAAATACTATTATTTAACGGCACTTCAGAGTAATGCTTTCAGAATTGAGAAACCAGCCATAAATAAATAGCCAGGTGAAATAAATAAAACTGAGCACGTGCTCCAAACATGGGCTGGTAATTAGTGTCGGAGTACCTGCTCACCTATCTAATTGAATGAAAATGAGAACGTGCTTCACTATGTGAATCTATGAAAGAATAGATCTGAATTTTTCTGAGTACCTACTCACATAGTGGAACACGTTCTCAGTTTTATTCATTTGGAAAGTGCGAGCAAGTATTTTGAATCCAATATTTGTAGTACGTTTCCTATACAGTTAGCAAGTATTCCATTTTGGAACTTATCTTTATCCAGTTCTAACCGGAGTATCTGTTCAGTTTTTTTTTTTAGGAATGAGCACGTGCTCAAATTTATTCACATCACCTTATATCTGAATCAATTTTTTGAATGCATTTTTAATTTTCCATTGACATACGAGCGTTGTTAACTCTAAAATTCTTGTTTCGTTTAATATATAATAAAAATTAGCATTAAAAACAGTAAAACTTAAAGTGGGTTTCCTCCCAGATACATGCGATGAGTTCGATATAATGAAATTACTCAAAATATTTGATTAAACATTATTTCTCCATGGTATATTGGAAAGAAATGATTTTTTGAAAAATTTTAAAACACGTTGATACTTGACATTTGATGATTTTATCAATTAAGAATGAAAATCGTTGGATATATTATTCTTTAAAACGTGCGATTAAACTACAAGTTTCGTATATACTTTGAGAATATAGCATTTTGAAAAATGCATTAGTTGCTAGTACTATTGTCGCAGTATTGTTTATTCTAGAGGAAAAGTTTTATCATGCTCTGATTCGTTACCACCAGATGGATTTTCCTTGAAGTATCACATTTTATTAAGTAAACCTTGACGTACATTGACTTTTGATGACTCTCAAATTTCCAGTATAAGCTGTTGGCTGAACCAATTATTTGGGTCACTGTATTAATATTTTTTATTATAAATCTCCACATATCACTTTTAGGTTCTATATCTATAGTACAGCGTGAATAAATTTTGTTACATTTATAGATATAAAAAAAAAAAATTAAGCTTAATCCTTAAAATATATAATACAGGCCAACGATGAAAAAACTTTTTTACTGAAAATACCTTATTCCTATAGTTTTTAGGGTGCTGAATCCAAATATGATATTAAAAAAACTGTATCACCCACAATTTCCTCACATTTTATAGTTAAATTTATTAAATTAAGCGATTTTTAAAGAATTGAACAGCTTTCAGTCTCCCTGAAAGAGGAAGACCTATATATAAAGTTAGGCCTCATGAAACAATTTGTAAAGGCTTTGCCTAAAGATGGACCATGTTTCAAGTACCTCTGCCAAAGGTTTCCACGTCTTTCAGAAGCTAAACTGAAAGAAGGCGTCTTTGTCGGACCTGACATTAGAAAAATGATGTTTGATGTTAACTTTGAATCCACAATGACCTTAAATGAGAAAGAAGCATGGGTATCATTCAAGCAAGTCGTTACAAAGTTCTTGGGAAATAAAAAAAGACCCAGAGTATGTTTCCATTGTAGCTAACATGTTACAGAAGTTTAAAAAGTTGATGAACCTGAAACCTACGGAAAACTATGGGTGATACAAAAAAAAACTAAGGCCAGATTTAAATTCAGCTCATAAATATCTATAAAGATCAGTTATTAAAGTAAAAAAATTTTTCAAAAAAAAATTTTTTGTTGGTCTGTGTAACATACTCCATTCATTATTACCCACATCTGATCCAATAATTCGGTACTCCATTTCGAAGATTTGGGGCGCTATGAAGGAGGCTTATCTTCCAGGCTCTTGTCATAATATATTTGTTTTTAATCAAACCAGTCCAGCCCATGTAGGAATCCAATCATTTCCTCAATCGTTATTTTCAATTTTTTTTTTTTTTTGCAATTAGCAAAATTCTACGAATTAAACCGTTTTTATAAATTTTAGAAATATTGCTTAAACTATTCATTTAATTTATATAAATAAACTGAATACAAAATTGATATCCAATCCGTAAGAAATAGAAAAAAAAATTAATAAGTAATTTTAGGTATTAGAGAAAACCTGCAGAAACTTTGTTTAAAACATAGTAATGTGTTAACAAATTCAGAAACAAGTCCAGATTAGGCATAATTATTAATTTTATCATGTATAAAATGAACTAGATTCACTGAAATATAAGACTAGATACTTTTAAATACTGAAATATTTAACTTATAAAAGTAAATTTTAAAACAAAACCAGAAAACTATTTCTCCAAAGAAAAAAAATAAACTATAGTAAAAGAACAAACAGCTAGTTAACCCTAGAACGCTGATTAACACTTAACGGTTAAATGGGTAAATCGAACAAAATCTACAAACCTGAGGTGGCCGGGTAGACCACTAAACTGTACGAGAACACTGAAATGAAAACGAGAAATGAGACACTTAGAAATAGGTAAAATGAAATATTAACATGTCACAAAGCATCATAAGAATTGAGCGCTCAGGATGAATTTGTACTAGAAGTCACAAGAATATTAGCTGTCTGTAGTGACGTATTTTCCCTTGATCGTCACTGCCGAATCCGAAGGTTCGACGCCAAACTACCTTCAAAACACAAATCCGCATGATCGGTACAATCCTCCCACCTACTTTTCGGTCTACCCCTCATACCGACCGGCTCAAAGCTAACTAACTTTTTGGGGATTCGTGTAGTCTTTTCTCACAAATTTCTCGACAATCTATGATCCCATAAAATAATAATGCTTTATCTTTCTAGTTGGCTGTTAAGAATTTTTTCGTATTGCATAAAAGCATATTTTAGTGTGGGTGTAAACAACTGGATACAAATACTATCTCTAGTTTTGAAGTAGGCCAAGTGATCATATGAAACTTTGTGTAGCCCCTTTAAGCAAATTCTGACCAAATGTTAAACAGTTCGTGACTCTTTGCAATTAGTTAATATGTAGCAGGTATTAAAAGAAAAATAATTTGAGGATTTACTAAAAATGGGTTCACCAGGACGAAACCGCATTGGCCTCAGTCAATAAAGCCAAGGCATGCGGAATGGAATTGAATATAGGAGGAAACAGAGGAAGAAGGACGCTCCCTTGCGAAACGGACTATACGTCAGGTGAAAATTTCGAAATTATAACGACAAAGGAAAGTTCATCAGCGATTTCCAAGGGATAAAAACTGTAAGTGGGGGCGGAAAATAACCCGATGGAAAGGCCCCCTATGCCTTGAGAATTGGAAAATGATAAATTTAGAGGGAGTCTTCAAATACCAATAATAGGTAGCTGAAAGGCGGCCGGGCCACAAGCCTTCCCCACAACAAAGGCTACTAATTGGATTATTTTTTAGCTCTCCGACCCCCCTCACCGCCCCCCATTCCCCATCCCTCCTTCCTAGCTGTCAATCCGAACAGATTTTAATTTAATAATTCCCCGATCTTTGTCTCTGTATCGCTAAGGCAAAACCAATTTGGTAATTAACAGTTCAAAGCGGAGCCCTCCCGTCCAATACAACGGATTCGGATGTTATTTTTTTCTTTTATCTTCTCTTTTTTGTTTGAATGGATTTTTTTGTTTGAAAAAAAAAAAGAGCAAATAATCTCAAAGGAACTCAAAACACGCGCGTATGCGGGATCCTACTACACAATCGAATCGATTGGAAATAAATAAATAAAAGTCTATAATATTTCATTATTCATATTCAAGTGAAACTAAAGTACATAGGCGAAGCTACAAAGAAAATGAATGCATTATCTCTTCCTAATGGTTTTTGTCTTTTTCAGCTTTCTTTTTTTCTTGATTAGCTGTATTGCATATATACTTTCTCAGTAGTTTTTATGTTAACTCCCGTTTCCTTCAGTATATATTGAGATGTTTTAGAGTGTCTCCTGTTGACTGGTCTATTTCGATCCGTTGATGTGAGATGTATGTGACATTTTGTTTTTCTGTTCCGATGATTCCTGATTCGACGAAACGTCGGCTGGTTAGTTATTTACTACTATTTGAGAAACTTAAGGCTTTATAAAATCTTCAGATCATATCCTTAACTGGCCGTATGACTGTTTGTATTACAAAAAGGTCAATCAAAACTACTTTCTTCAGGGATCAGTTCAGAATAATTCGCTCAAAATAAAGAGCTATTTCTTTGAACTAGCTCTTTTTCATGATTCATTGATTCAGTGAAAGGAGCTACCTCGGGCTAAGTACTTGGGTATACACTTGGCATAATATATTGATAATATATACTTTGGTATGCAGGTTTGACAACTTACTAATGTTTTGTTCAGAAGTGCCAAAAGTTCCGTTTAAGCAATAGAACACAGAGCAGAAACTATTTCTTTTATATTTAATTTTATTTATAGTTAACGATATATTGTGTCTTTATTTTCCCTGTATGATCCCTGCTCACAAATCTATAATCCATTTGTTTCGTTATCAGAGATTATATCTTTCTATCATATAGATATAATGCAAATATTATGAAAAAATAGAATATATTTTAATAATTATTAAGTCCAATTTATTATAACATGGAAGATAATTCTACAAAAATATGTGGCATATAAATAGAACTGACCAAGTCAAATTTTACTATTTCGAGACATATGGTTGCATTGTTATATTTTAATAATGTATTGTTTAACGATTGTTTTTAATATTATACATTAACAATATGGTTGCTTTATGTTTCAAACGTAATAGAAATTACTATGTTGTCATTTTTGCCAAACATTTTTATTATTATTAATATAACACTTTAAAATTAATGGCTTATACAGTTTTAGTCGTATATCAACAATTTTGAGTTTTAAAAATATGTAAATACTTCCAATAAAAAGTATTATTCTAACCAAATCTGTCCTACACGTATAAAAAGTCTCCCCACTCTAATTTATTAATTCTCGAATGACGTTTGTGGTATTGTAGCCTTTGCATATATATATATATATATATATATATATATATATATATATATATATATATATATATATATATATGTGTGTGTGTGTGTGTGTGTGTGTGGATATATATAATAGCACTCAGTTGAATGAATTTCAATTCGTAACTCCGTCATTTCATAAATTTTATAATTATCGTTTGGACATTTTGTTGTATATGTGAATATAATGTCTTGCATAAAAGCACAAATTTTGTTTAAAAAGGATATATATATATAGGAAATGAGAAATATACAATGAAAACAGTTGTGTTTGTCAATCAAGTACTTTTAGAAACAGAAAGCGAAAGAACACGCGCTTACTGTGCTTACTCATAATAGGTGAGGTTTTCAATTAATTTATTTTTTTTGTCACCATCAATATTTTGAAGGAAGTTGATGCCTGAGCGATCACACGTTCGATTGTAATTTATTGTTATTATATCAATTTAGGGATGGAATTTTGAAAAGATGGGAAATTATTTCCTTTATCTCCATCAGCGCCCAAGAAAGTGGGGTCCTGATAAGATTGGAATTTAGTTAGTGTGATGAGGTGATTGTCCCTCTTGCCTTGGAACTCTTATATTTCCCTTCTAACTCGATTTTAAATTCGACACTAATTTAGCTTGTTGATGAAGTGCTACAATGATCATGTCCGATGACGGGAAACGTAACACCCAACAATTTCTTCCCGTAACGCTCGCTCTCTGATAGCCGGGATACACGTCTACATGTGGGGTGGGATACTTGATAAATTAAAAAAAATATATATTTCAACGGTTTTCTAATGGCTTGGCAATAATATATCTATGTATGAAAGAAAGTTACAACCGATCTATGCAGTCATCTCTCTGTCTCAAGAACAACTATGGGAATGAAGCTGAAAATTATATTGGTGAAAATTATAAGGTATTCCCCTTATGCTGTAGATGTGCAATAAGGCAGGGTTTGAAAAAAAAATCGTAATGTAAGAGGTTGAAAAAAAATTATAACCTAACTAAACTATAACCTAAAGTAAAAATTATTGTTTCGAATAACTCGAAAACTATACATCTCCTGGAGCACTATAGGTACTCATTTAAAAAGATAACTAAGTTCTCTATATAACAAAAAAAAATCACCTAAACGGGCCCAATATTATCAAATATACTTAATAAACAAAAAATATTAGACTTCGCAGGTTCCCATTAAAAACCCATTCAATTATTATTTGTTTTTTAAATAATTCGAAAACTATACATTTCACATGCACACGTAGATGGTCATTTGCAAGATAATTAAATTTTCTATACAGTATAAAAGACAAATACGACTCGGCAATGCCGATGAGGCTGAAAATTTTAATGGTGATTCATTTTATGCTGAAGGCTGGGTTTTAAAAAAAATCGTACTTAAAGTGGTTAAAAAAATTGTTTCTAAAACCTAAAAAAATAAATGTTGAGACTACGAAAGAGTTGATCGGCATTTTACTGAGCACCTGCTCACTTAGCATGCATTCTCACTTTTTGTTCATTTAGAAAGGTGAGCAGATACTCAGAATCAATAATCAGTCCATAGTTGTGAAGCACGTAATAAAATAATAATTAAAAGAATCGTAAAATAATAACAAAGAGAATTAGTTTTGAATGAAAATCGGTTTTAAATACATAATAATAGAATACTTGAGTATTTCATTGTGCAACTTCTATTTAATCACATCGAACCAGAGCACCTGCTCAGTTTTTTAGGAATACGTGCTTAGTTTTATTATCTTCACCTAATGTGTAACATAAATTATTACAAGTATTGCAGTATAAACGAATATAAATTTCAATGATATATATAAATATATATATATATACACATACATAAATATAAACAATTAGTGATCGTAACTAACTAGAGCACTGTGTGGGCCATCGTAAATCAACAATTCATTAACATTCGTCATATCTTCGATATCCAATAACCAATTTTGGTGCTTTCAGTTCCTCTTCAACGTCCTGTTTCCAGCATGTAGGAATACCCTGTCTTCTTTATCAATCTTCTAAGCTCTGGAAACAAATGACAAGCAATCTTATAATATAAACTAGCAATACATCCGTCGATTTTATATAGTGTACCGCAATATCAAATCCATCCAAACATAAATTTACAGCTGGCTCACGTTCTCCAAATGTTGATAATAATATCCAATACTGGGCCACGTATCTTTCTCAGCAACACCGGTTCGAAAAGTTTTAAACAGTTTTCTAAAATCGTGGGAAGTGACCCATTTTTTATCAGCATATGTCAGAAGAGATTGGATCACAGTGCTTTATTCTCGATCTATGTTGAGGCAAAGTTTACATATATCTGCATAAATATATGCGCTAGTATTCTCTCTCTCTCTCTCTCTCTCTCTCTCTCTCTCTCTCTCTCTCTCTCTCTCTCTCTCTCTCTCAAAAAAAAAAAAAAAAAGTACAAATATTCTTATTTCTGTGTGTAGATTAATTATAATAAAAGTCAGAATGAATGAAGGGGTTTGGGACAAGGGAGATGGTAGATATTGAACGGTTGCCAGGTCATGGACCATCCTGAAAAACTACCCAAACAATTAGTGAAGTCAAGTAGTTCAATTAGGAGGATGCATTTATTACTGTTGGTCATTGTTACTGCTATTTCCTACCTCGGCTCTCCCCTCCAACTTTAACATCATCTCTCATTTGATACCCTTTTTAGGAAAAGCATCGCTAAATAATCTGAAAACCTACATCCACTTGACAGTACTGAGGAGAAGTTTTGTATTGTGGCAATAAGTGTTATTTAATATATAAATATATATGAAGAAAAAAACCAAATATTCCCCCACCATAGTCCATAAATAAAATAAATTGACCATGGGTTGCTCAAGTAATAATGTATGAAAGAATTAGTGAAGGTATAACGATTGTTCAGTGTGTTTTATTGAGGTGGTATTCAAAAGTGTATTGCAAACATTTTTTTTTTTAATTACTGAAATTTACATCTTTAAGAATATACAACAAGTAAATGTGAGAATAATTAAATAACACTTGATAATGGCATGAGAAGGAGCTATCCATTGGTAGCACTTTGATGACTTCTATGTCAATAGGTCCCGCGGCCAACGTCTGTTAAGACGCCTCGGAGGATTATCGGGAATAGTTTGGGATGAAAGGTTGTGCACTAGCGGGTTAATGTGGGCAAGGAGTTTGTAATTAAAAGAGGTATATCTATTTCGGGCCAAGTCTACAACAAAGGGGATATTGAGGTGTTTATGGATAATTCTAATTGTAACATAATAAGGACCATTAAGGATTCTTCGAAGGGTTTTGGTTTGATTAAATTCTGAGATTCAGCGAGGAGTGGATGATTAAAGGTTTCGAATTTCAAAAGCTTTTTAGTAATGATCCATAAAGATTTACCGGTAGTAGAAAGGTTTTCTGTAAAGTTCGTAAATTTAGAATTTTATATTTTGTGATTTCTATTTTTAATAAGGTGTGAATATGATGTGGTAAGTTAATTTCACGGAGATTTCTAATTCTAGGGTATGACATGTTATTGATGGTGGTTTCTATTGATATTGTGAGTTCTTCGATAAAGGAGTCAATCTGTTGTTTAGTTTTTAAAGAAATTTTAAATCTACAAATTTGTTTCATGTTTTGTAACACGGAAACCATTTGTTTAAAAGTCAGTCCAAAACATTTAAGCATAATTACAATAATTATTCTATAAATTATAGGAACAAACCGGTCTCTTTCATTATACCAATATTTGAGAATCACAGAAAAAGAACTGCGAATCATTGTATATTAATGAGGAGGTATCCACAGGTATTGAGTAAAAAATTTAAATATGATTTCCCAACAACTTCAATTTTTGAGTTCTATCTTTATTCTACGGACGAGAAAGACTAAATACCTCCACAAAATAAACGAACGCTTCGTCATGGATGGTGGGGGAGCCAACTTCCTTAACTGAATATTGTTAACAACTCAAAATTATAATTTTTTTAGTAGTATTTTTATTCTGCGACGGGTGTAATATGTATATCATGTACATTTAATATATTAACATTAATAAATGAGGACACAAGTTTTAAAAAAAGATAGAAAAACTAACGTTCGCTGATTGAGGAATCATTAGAGCAGACAATGAAAAGACCTAACAAACGTAGATTACAGAAATTACATCAATAGTCTGAAAAAAGATTGACCAAATAAAGATTCATTCCAAAACACCTTAGCATATGATGAAGGAAGCGGGAGGTAACATAAATACAACAAAGAAGTTTATATTCAAACAGCTGATCAACAGAAACAAAAAATCATACAATACACATACTCCACAACAAAAAATGTTCTAAAAGGCCATACAAATAATTTATAAGAATAATATAAAAAATATTAAAGTACGAACTAAAGAAAAAGAGAGCTGAAATTAGCACAACAATAAAGGTTATTCACAAATGAGCTGATTAGCTAAAACTGTAAAACACAAACTAGATGCATAGCTATAACTATAGCTGAGGCAAGACAAGACAGTAGGGGAAGTGCAGACCTCTCTTGTGGGACTAGTGTGTGTGTATAAACTTACCCCTACTATCATGTTTTGCCGGGGCATCTGGGAAATAGCACATTGGAATAAAATCATTTTTTCAATACATTTATTCAATCATATCCCACAACCATTTTCATAACTGTCACTGAATATTGTAGATTGCGATTCTCAGACAAGTTTTAACTTTATTTGATGGTTACATCAGTATAATAATCCTCCAGAAACGCACTATTTTAAACTTGCCTCACAACCGCTACTACTTGAATAATGAGTTTTCCAGATACCTTGTTTACAATTACCCCTAATGGCAAGGGCAAGCGCGTAATAGCTACTATTAAGTATTACTGAATTGAATTATCAATCTCATCAAAATGGACGTGGTTGAAACGTAGGCTTGAATGTAATATTTAGACATAATTGCCTAAGGATCGTTTAAAAAAAAAAGAAATTCTCATTGTTAGGGTACATTTCTGGACATAGCGCAAGCTTTTGAACGGGTATAGCACACCTGATTGCTCTTCAAGCTTAAAATCCATTTAACCAGTCTTTATGCCTAGTCCTCCGATCCTACCTCTCTAACCGTTTCTTCCGAGTCCTCTGTGGTACACAATTTTTCAAAAATTATCCAGTTGAGGCCAGTTTTCCTGAAAGCAGCATCTTGGAACCCGCGCTCTATATTTTATTTACAGCTGATATTCCTATTCATCACGATTCCTTCTTGGCAACATTTGCTGATTACACCGCCATCCTATCCTCCAACTCGGATCCATCCTTCCATCCATTGCATCCTTAAACCTACAAAGGCACATTTCACTGATTGAACGCTTGTGTAATAATTGGCGAATCAAAGTAAATGAATCTAAATGCATGTCACGTCCACCCTCTGACGCAGATCCTACTATGTAACCATACTATGCAACCAGTAATACCTACATCATGACCTTAATATCCCCTTTGTTTTAGACCTGATTCTATCCAGATTCTCCAGAACCTTAATCATCATCCTAATACTTCTGTAAAATCCCTATCCAGCTCCACCCACCCCTACAATCCTTCTCGAAGGTTGAAACGGTATAGACCGAAGACCTATTGTAATTATGTATATTGGAGTTCTGGTAATGGTCAGATTCTCCACTCAAGCTCTGTGCGTCTGCAGCTATAGCGCCCTTTCTCAGTTGCTACTGGTTTTCATTGCCAGTGACGCGATCGAGAGAGAAGCGCTGGAATATTCTGGAGTCCTGCTTGTCCATCCATTAGTGAAGGGGCAAGCCTGGCTCGGGGTTTCCAGGCTGATTGTTTAAAGTGTATATAAGTATACCTGCGTTTAATATGTTTATGTTTACTTTCTTTTATTTAAGTTTTACTTTTTTTTTGTATTTATTATTTTGCTATTATTTCAATATTTAATTTTCTGAAAATATAGCGTGAATGAACTTTTAATCATTATTACCGTGGTCCGTTATTGAGAAAAATGTAATATTACTCAATAAAAGTTGTTAAAAAAACAATCATGTAAAATCAGTGTTTGTAAAATAAGCGTGCTTACCCCTCATTACCTTAATTAAATGTATACTTAAAACGCAAAAGTAAAGACTTAGTGGTGTTCAAACACTTATTTGAATTGTCAAATCCACTTTCCATCTTCACATGTAATGACAGACATAAAAAATTTTAAACTGTTTGAAAAAAAAAGAAATCAAAATATGTTAACATTTTTTCTGAGACATCCTCCAGACGTAATTTTAAGGAAATGAAATTATTGATTCATTTTCATTGTTTACATCCAGTGAGCTTTTAGTATTCATTTTTTTTAATGAGATTATCTGGCATGGTGTTATATTTCAAAATCGGACAGGTTCCGCGGAACAGTATTTGCTTAATAGCCTCCTTCAAAGCGAGAATAATCCAAGTGGTCAGAAATACGGGCGGAATGTAGCCATATCATCATGTTACACGTTGCTATAACCGGCTAATTTCTATCCTCCATTTTGTTCAACAGAAATCCCAAGGATTCGATTTATTTATGCCGCTAGCTGAAGTCATTTAGAATTTCTCCTGATGCTAGGCCACTATTAATATTTGTAATCCACACCATCTATTCTACCTGTTAGTATACCTGATATTAATGTTAACTCAATGACATAGGCCACAATAAATTTGCGCAGAGGGGAAATTAATGTTTGAAATGCGCAGCTCCTTATTTATCCTGGCACCTAACGATATGGGAAATGTAATCGGCCCGTTCTGCTTCATTAAAATGGAAAATATCGAATAGAGCCAGGAGGGGATGGATATTGAGGAAGAAGGAGAATAATATTATCGGCGATAAATATGTTAATGAACCTGTTTCAGAAGAGGACTTCGGGTAATCTCCTGGATTAGGGGGTCTAATGCCCGATCTTGGGGAGTACATTCGAAAACGATTTGACAGTGGGGCTGCTAGGAGAGTTTAAAGAGGCATTACCCCCCTCCCCTCAGAGCCAGACCCCTACCAAAGAGCCAGATAATTATTTAGGACAATAAATTTCAATGTGTAATTAAGGTTCAACTATATATCGCACTGTATCTAACTTAGCACCTTCTGTGCTCTAAAATACGAGCGAACATTCTTAACGGGTAGGCTATAGAAATGTCTTCCCCTGAAACAGATCTTACTCCTTCGGATGAGTCATTCCACTTTTGTTTAATTCGTATATTTTATTGGGTCATTATCTCTTCCGTGCTATGGGAAACGGGGAATTATCCGGGGGAATTATTTCTTAATGTCGGATGACTTATTCCGGAAGAGCTCCTACACGTGCTGAACTTTCTGAGGAAAACTCTTATCTAAGTGGTGTGTTTACATAATGAGTAAAAATTATTCATAAGTATATATATTCTTCATTTTCTAGGGAGTCATCATTCACTTTTTATAGGTGTAAAGATGTGAAATATACACAAAAAATTATCGTGCATATTATGATGATATTATAATTCACATTAAAATATAATGATAATAATCAGTGGCGTAGCCAGAGGGGGGGGGGGGGAGGGTCCGCGGAGTCCTATTCGATAATCATAAGGACTGAAAAACATATGATCACATAAATTCAGGCCAGATTACACATCTCACATCAACATTATGAAAAGTGACTAACTGAATATAAATAGAGGTAGTACGTCACTCCAAGGCAGTTTAACATGAACTGAAGGAAAAGTCAAGTAATATTCGAAAAGCTGATCAGCAATACCAAACAAACTGAAGCCACTCAGCATTATATGGGTGAAAAATATATTTTTCTTTTCCACATTGCTTGTCTTTGGACTTTGATGTTAATTTGTAAGTAAACGGCGCATAGCTTAGAGGAAAAAATAGTGTGTTAAGGCCTGAAAATTTATGTTTTTACAGTTACTAATAGCGAATTGGGATCTTTTCGCTATATATTTAAAAAATAAAAACTGGATGGAAGGCTGCTGACCATAAAATCACAGTATGTATTTTAATTCACTCTCACAAATGTTTCCATTTTTTCATTAATATGTAATTTTACATTATTTAAGCCAATCTCATGCTTTACACCTACTAGACAAGCAAAAGGCACAGGCGTTAAAGTAAATTTTATCTTGAAATATTTAATAAAATAATAATATATAATAAAATTGTATCTTGAAATAGATGCAAGACACAAACGGAGGAAAATGATAGAAAAAAAAAAGACTTATTGAATATTGTAAATTTAATTTTACATTTAGCTCAAAGTATATGAGAACCTCTCCTGCAATCTTCATCCTGCAAAAGCTGTAAGCTAGACTAAGTATATTTATATATCTTTATATTTTTTTTTCGGTTGGCTCTTTGTAGACAGTGGAGATCCTTGGCCGCGCGATGTGGTATTCACACATAGGAGACCACAACGCGATTCTCAATTTTAGGTACACGGGGTAGGGTCATCACTCCTACACCCGGCCTTTTTGTGAGTTGCCTCCAAGTAGGCTGACGGGTCTCACATACCCGGGTGGGCGGGAAACATTTCTTGAATTATTTAATTTGATTGTATAAAATTCATGCCGGTGCCGGGATTCGAACTCACAACCTTTGGGTTTTTTGAGTAAGTGCGTTAACCCGCTCGGCCACCCCGCTCCATATCTTTATATATTTATGCAAAAAAAATATCGGATAATGAGGAAATTTCAATTTGACCATAGAAACGCGGAAAATTATTTTGTATAACATGTTAACATTCGCGAGTTTAAATCGTTTTTTTGCAATAAACATTTTTTTTTCAAACCTCAAACTCATATACCACTATCCTTTTATAATCCAGAGATAGTCAGGAAATGCTAAGTAAAAATAATTGACCGTATCTAAGCAACTTCAGGTTTTCCAAATTGAGCATCTTAAAAAAAAATGTTCAAAAACACGCAAGAGATAATGACCCAAAATAACATTGACGAATTTTATAAAAGTGGAGTGACTCATCCGATGTGGTAACATCTCCTTCAGTTGAATACATTTCTACAGCCATGAATGTCGATAACTGCAATTGTTGGAAATTCAATCAATATCCATCCTTCTTAACGTTCTACTTGTTTAAAATAAAAAAATACTATTCATGTGGCCACAGAAAGAATCGGGGGATAATAAAACTTTGATATCTTTGATTTTTATTGCATGGCATTTAGGTTTTGTGTGTAATAGTGTTTATCCGCAGTTCGTGACCGTAATGTGATTTATACTTCAAAGCTATTAATGGGAATACTAACTTCTTATTGAGCGACCTTCGTGCGCCTGTAGCGAGGATGAAGAATGTGCCCGATCTTCCAACCGATCGCTGTTGAGAAATGGTAGCCGGAGTGTGATCGTTCATTAACACCGCACTATTATATGAAATAATAATTATTATTTATTATTTTTTTTTTCAAAATTCAATAAATTACTTCAGTATGGGATGGACTAAATATCCATTAAAACCACGAGAATGTAAAAAAAGAGCATCCATATTTGTTATTTAAGAGAGATAGGACTATTACAATTTAATTTATTTCATTATAATATTAATATAGAAGAACAAAATCTGAAAAAAAGGCGAAAAATAATTATTAGCTTTTAAATTGAAAATGTCGCACACGAAGCCTAGAGTCTTTAATATAACGGATAAACAACTAACCTGTCGATATTCCATCAATTAGGACAGAAGAAAAAAATAAAAAAATAATCATTTATATAAAGACAAAATGTCCCACATTTCCATCCACTGTATAAAATGGCATATCAACTAGAGACAGCATCTCACTCCATGACATCTGCACACATACTGAATGAAATGGAGCTTACTTAACAACAGCTGGGAAAGGATAAATTAAAAATAGTTGATCATCGAAATAACAGAAAATACACATACTAAAGTACCAAAAAATGTACAAAACACTATAAAAATAAATCAAATAATAAAAAGAAAAATAGTAAATAAAAATGAAATAGTAAAGCAAAAATGCACAAGAGAGGAAGGAGTATTACCGTATCACGAAAACAGTGGATACAATATACAGCTGATATTCGGCAAAATATATTAATATAGGAGAGCAAAATCTCAAAAAGAGCAAAATAAAATAAATGTCAAGACATGAACGGAAAATTCCACATACGAAGCTTTGAAGATCTAAAATAATGGAAAACAACTAGCCTGTCGATATTTCGCCAATTCAGGTTTCATAGGGATAGAAGAAAAAAAATCACTCACACACACACATATATGTATATATATATATATATATATATATATATATATATATATATATATATATATATATATATATATATTTATATATATATATATATATATATATATATATATATATACATATACATACACATATCATGCGTGATCGGAAGATATTGAATCGATTGTTTCCCTTTTTTATAACTGCTTAATTAGCACCTTTTCCCCAGTATTACGATTTGAAAATCGTTTTTCGGTCCGCCCTATAATTGTCTAGAAAAACAAGCCAAATAGAGACAGTTCATAGCTTCTAAGCAATTCAACTTTGTTTTACCAAATGGATACTTAGTACTTAGAACTATTGCTGCTTACTACTTAGAACAGTGTTCCTTAATAGTTCTAATCAGAAAATATTCCAGAATAAGTATTTCGACATAACTATATATATATATATAAAGACAAAATGCAGCACATCTCACATCTATAGTCTGAAAATAAAATATATAAAATGACATATACACTAGAAACAGTACTTTACTCCAACACATCTAAACACATTCTGAAGGAAAAGGGAGGTTACTTAACAACAGCTGGGAAAGGTTAAATCGCTAACGGTTAAACAGCTGAAATAATTGCTAGGATATGAATGGAATATTCAATATACTTTTGCCAATTCAGGAATCATCGGTACAGAAAAAGAAAAAAAAAAATCATAAAGACAAAGTGCCACAAGCTAAGAAGCCAAGTTTGGTGTTGTGAAATGTCCTGCATTTTGTCTTTATGATTTTTTTTTCTTCTTCTTCTGTACCGATGATGCATTCAGGCAGGTCGAAAGTATGTGGAAATTTCCATTTATAAGAATAAAATAGAAATAATAAAAACAAAAAATATAATTTTTTCTTATTTAATTTTTTTTTTCTGTTATAACCACATCTAGACCGGCTCATAATTTAATATCCATTACATTTACTCAAGCTGAGCAAAAAAAAAAATCCCTGAATAAAATAGAAATAATAAAAGCAAAAAATATAATTTTTTCTTATTTAGTTTTTTTTTTTTTTGTTCTGCGAAAACCACATCTAGACCGGCTCATAATTTAATATCCATTATACTTACTCAAACTGAGCAAAAAATAAATCCCTGAATAAACCTTAGCACGTGCCAAAATATTAATTATTATAAGTGATGTTGCTTAGAACTTTCTTATAGTTTTTCTTTTTTCGTTTCCATAGGAGCTTAGCCTTTACACGAGGGCCTCTCAACTGTTCAAGCACTCTCAAGATAACAAAGCTCTGTAGCATTTATCAAGGAGGATGAGAAATATTGCAAATTAGGGATTTTGAGATAATATTATTCTTGGAGGAGTTTGAAGTTTATCGGCATTCTCACAGGAATATTGTTTAGTTTTTCAATTTATTCCGTAACCCCGGGCCATTTTCTTCATGCCTAAAGTTTTGGAATGCATAAAGCATTTCGAAGAAGTTTATGGGCAGGCAACGGAGATAGTTGTATTCTAGGTTTTATCGTGTCAGTGGTTAATGTGTTTATATTATGTTATAATTAAATTGTTTTATAATAATTAATCAATCATAGAATAAAATTATACCACTTTAAATCCTAAAAAAAAAAAATTTTATAAACAAAATTCCAATACAATTTTACCAAGTTACTTAGTTATATTGGCCATTTTCAAAACTTTGTAGTTTATATATGTATAAAATGTGAATACCATAGTCTATAAATTTTATTAATACGAACTCGAGGAAGACCATTAAAAGATTTTCAATTTTTTTATTCTAAAAGCAGTTAATATCTGACTGTTTCACAAATTTAAAGCCTAATTAAATATTAAGATTAAAAAAAATAAAATTACATTTAGGCAAAATTTATTTATTTTATGTCTATTGAACTAAAAATTATAGTTCATAATTCAATATCACCTTATTCAAAAATATTCATCACTATTTTTCCCAATCGTTCATTATCGATTTATTAAAATCGCATATCACTTATAATGGTCCTTACAGAAAAGACAAAGACTATTTAAGCGCACTCTGCATAATTTGTTTTTAACATTTGAAAAAAAATGAATAAAAAAATAAATAACCAAAGGCAATCCAGATAATCCGGTTAGTATGGGTAATAAGCAAACAAAAATCCTTAAATAAGTTGACTTACCCTTAATTACTATAAAAAAAAATACGTTTTGTAACAAAATTGCCTAGTATGCATTGCTTACAAGGCATTAAGAAATATAAAAATAAAATTCACATAATTTCTTAACGAAGAATTGGGATGTGAAAACCGAGAAAAAAATATCGAATATATATATATATATATATATATATATATATATATATATATATATATATATATAGTATCGATAGTTTTCGAATATATCGAAATAGTAGTTCGATATATTACAAAAAGATCGGGCCTCGATATTTTTAATTGTTTAAACTTTCTTCTTGAAAAGGAGGGGCTGTGGAGATGTTCCAAAAATATCGATATATCGAAATATCAATATTTTAAAAGAAATATATAGTTTTAACTCCATATATCGTATTAACTCCGATTAGGGATCGTAATATCGATACTGAAATTTGAGTATCAGAAACCGATTATTGTTCCAAAAAATAATTAAATAAAAAGTAAAATAATAACATACAAAATGTCTATAAGTTTGATAGGTTTCAATCATTAAGAATTCAATTGTGATTTTCTTCCTTCCTTTTATTACTCTGTCTTTCAATTCAATGTAAAAACCCTGTTATTTTTTTAATTATTTTATATTAAGCAATTTAATTCATTTTCTCTATTTCTTAGTATTGATTCTTATTAATAATAAATGTTAATATGCACTTTGATTGGTTTTTAGAAATTCGTTCAATATTGATTTTCTTCCGTCCTTTTTAATTTTTTTTTTTATGTTTAAGCAATATAACTAACGTTTTTTCTAGGTCCTAATATGTTTATATATATATATATATATATATATATATATATATATATATATATATATATATATATATACATATATTTTTTTATTCGACAAATATAAATAAATTAATAAATGTTTTTTTGTGATAAGCTGTTTATAAATATTTAATTGTTGCTATAAAATCTATAACAAATCTAAGACTTATTAATTTATATTATTCTGTCTTTCAATTCAATGTAAAAACCCTGTTATTCTTCTTTCAAAGATTAAAACAATCGAGACCCGATATATCGAAATATCGATAGTTTTCATTGATATATCGACCTACTATTTCGATATATTTGAAAACTCTCGATAAGATATATATCAATAGTTCTATTCGATATTTACATCCCTAACCAGAAACCGTTAAGAAGATGGCTGCCATTATAGATAGTAACACGAACACACTGCACCACAAGTTTTTTTTTATTCTTTGTCGAACCCGCCGTTCTTAGTTAATTTTTCTTATTTTATATTTAAAAAAAAAAATGGAAAAAATATCGGTTTTCAATACTCAAATTTTAATATTGATCTTACGATACATCGGATAAAAACTAAGGGACAAAATATCGAAATATTTAAAATAAATATCGATATATCGATATTTTTCCAACATCCCCACCACTGTCTCCGGTTTCAGACAAGTGTAATGTTTGAATAAAAGCGAATATTCGTACATAGTTACGCTATTGCTATCATATTTAAAAATTATTATCTAAAGCGAACATTAAATTAAAAAAAATATCTACAAATCTGATCCAAATAATCCAGGGATCCAGATAAGTGATGTTTTATTGTAATTTATGATATTGGTTCGAAAACTTGTTTCACTTGTAAGAAATTATTTGTTAATTAACTATAAATATATACATATATTTTTTTATTCGACAAATATAAATAAATTAATAAATGTTTTTTTGTGATAAGCTGTTTATAAATATTTAATTGTTGCTATAAAAGCTATAACAAATCTAAGATTTATTAATTTATATTACTCTGTCTTTCAATTCAATGTAAAAACCCTGTTATTCTTCTTTCAAAGATTAAAACAATCGAGACCCGATATATCGAAATATCGATAGTTTTCATTGATATATCGACCTACTATTTCGATATATTTGAAAACTCTCGATAAGATATATATCAATAGTTCTATTCGATATTTACATCCCTAACCAGAAACCGTTAAGAAGATGGCTGCCATTATAGATAGTAACACGAACACACTGCACCACAAGTTTTTTTTTATTCTTTGTCGAACCCGCCGTTCTTAGTTAATTTTTCTTATTTTATATTTAAAAAAAAAAATGGAAAAAATATCGGTTTTCAATACTCAAATTTTAATATTGATCTTACGATACATCGGATAAAAACTAAGGGACAAAATATCGAAATATTTAAAATAAATATCGATATATCGATATTTTTCCAACATCCCCACCACTGTCTCCGGTTTCAGACAAGTGTAATGTTTGAATAAAAGCGAATATTCGTACATAGTTACGCTATTGCTATCATATTTAAAAATTATTATCTAAAGCGAACATTAAATTAAAAAAAATATCTACAAATCTGATCCAAATAATCCAGGGATCCTGATAAGTGATGTTTTATTGTAATTTATGATATTGGTTCGAAAACTTGTTTCACTTGTAAGAAATTATTTGTTAATTAA
This sequence comes from Rhaphigaster nebulosa, assembly GCA_948150685.1. Lineage (NCBI taxonomy): Eukaryota > Metazoa > Arthropoda > Insecta > Hemiptera > Pentatomidae > Rhaphigaster > Rhaphigaster nebulosa. The sequence continues at coordinate 137,566,911 of OX411307.1, forward strand.
CAGAGACCACATTTGTACACAATTGCTTATTATTCTACCGTTCTTGTTTTCTTTTTTTAAGCAGCTCCCCGAATATTTGTTTTTGTTATGTGAGATAAATGTTTTAGGAAGTATTTTCTTTTTTTTTTTTTTTCTTTTTTCGGTTGGCTTTTTACAGATCTTGAATATCTTCAGCCGCCTCTACCAGCTTTCTCCGCCTCTGTCTATCTTGGGCGATGGATTTCCAGTTTATTACGCGTTGTTCAGCAGCGTCCTTCTTTATCCTGTCCACACATCTGAGTTTCGGTCTCCCTCTGGGATTAGTTCCTGCTACTGAGGCGTTCATAGTTAGGAAGAAAAGACCTGTTGGGTGGCTTCTTGCAGCATGTCCCGCCCATTATTTTGCTTTCATATCAAACGCGATCGATTGCTGCGTTTCGAAGATTATTTCATTATTAGTCTTTCTTCTCCAATTCCCTAATTCCTAATCGCACTTTAGGTCCACTATCATCCTGAGAACTTTTCGTTCAAATTTTTCAATATTTTTCTCAAGGGTGCCCGTAAGAGACCATGTCTCACTACCATACACCACTACAGGTTTTATGATGGAATTATAAATTCGTTGTTTCAATTTTTCGTTAGATCTTCTTTGATCTTAGGATATGGGCTACTGAGGAAAAGACTTTGAGGATTCTTTGGTCGATCTCACTCAGTTAATCATTAATGGAGGTTATCGTGCTTCCAAACTACTTGAAACTGTCAACGTTCAAGAATGTTTGACTTCCTACACTTATGACTTCTTCTCGGCTTACTATCATATAGTTTGTTTTATTTTACTTGTAAGCCTATATCTTACCAATTACCATGATTTTTTTTTTCCATTTCCTATTTTTCCTTCATAGGGACGAAACACAGATTTATCCACAAATTGTAATTTTCGCCGTCTTTCCACAGCTTCAGGGTAAGATGGCGAATGGGCTAGGGTCAGATGACGGACATGACCTGGGATTTCAAAACATCATAACGAGCAACTTAAACAAGATATTCTATCAAACTTTATTTACAACTAACTTAACCAAGAACTTCTGTGAAACTGTGAAATAAATAGGCCATAAAACCCACATCAACAAGTATTTTCGAGGTATGTTACTGCAGACTATAGACATAATAAATTTTAAAAGAAAATTATATCTTACTAATATAGACAAAATATGAAATAACGAGACTTGGTATTACAGAAGAAGAATACCAGGACGGAGAAAAAATCAGAAAATAAATTAAGGCCCTTGTAGTGGTAAATAAGAGGAGAGAAGGGAGAAAATGGACAGACGAGCGAAAGAGAAAGATGAGTGAGAAAATGAAGAGAATATGGGCTAATAAGAAAGCCAATAAATGATATACGCGAGGTCCCTAGATGGCCATTATCGCAAAATAATAATATAGATAATATCAAATACCAAATGTATAAGCATTCTTTTGACTTAGAAGTAAAACAATAAATATATGGACAATATAAGGAGTATAGAAAACATATATCACTTCATTTTTTTTTTATTTACTATAATTTTAGAAGAGAGTATGCACTATAATCCATGTTCTCATTTATTATCTCATTATCGTGGAAAATTATCTATTGATATTCACTTTATTTGATCCGGCAGGTAACCGATAAAACAATTTAAACGCCAAATAGGAAGAAGACCTATGCTTTGAAATATTAAAAAATGTCATTAGGGATTGATCAATCCCTAATTAGAATGATCCTCCTATACCATCATGCGGATGTCAACTGATTAAAAAATCAGTCATATTTTACTGTAAATTATTTGTTAATATGATAAAGGTTTTTGTATTTAATTCATTTAGTTCGTTGCGATCAAGGATGTGCAGGTCAAAGAAAAAAAAATTGATTTATTCATAGAATTTTCATTCTTTTCATTTCATTCATATATATATATATATATATATATATATATATATATATATAAAACAGAGATAGAAAATATTTATTTCGAATGTAATGGCCAATGCTTCAGTAGTTCCAATATTTAGATTAGAAAGAACGTTTTTTATTTTTTTTCAAATTTAACAGAAATCAATTTATTTCCTGTATACATATTCTACATTATATATATATATATATATATATATATATATATATATATATATATATATATATATATATATATATATATATATATATATGTATGTATATATAATACATAATTAATATATATTAATTAACACAAAAGTAATATTCAATTGAATATCTTGAATCTATTAGTGTTAATAATAACTTAATACAAAAAGAAAAAAAAAAAAAAAAAGGCATCCACTTTCCCAATCCAGCAGCTCGGTGTTATTAATACCCAATAGTCTATTCCCGGCCTCTCCCGCCCATACCAACACGCTTGCAATGATTTAAGTAATTTATTGATTTTATCAACTTTTTGTTATTTATTACCACCTTTTCTGGGTATTTTTTTTTCTATTTCAGCGCTTATTCTTCCTATATACCTAGTTATTTTTTAGATCCTAAAAGGTCATAAATTCGTGACCTGTCGGGCAATCTAAATTTCATAAGGGATGAAGCAATCTCAACTTATTCCCAGAGTTTTTCGAACCCGTTGGCCAGTGAGGAAATTTAAATATACCTTAAATAGTTATTCAGTGAATTGACTAAAAACATGATGATTACGGAATAACATAAAATTAATTATTAATTGATTAACGATATCCATTCCTGATATTATATTTTTGTAGTGTTCCAGTATTGTACATCCGCCGTATTGATCTTACGCTTTTATGGTTTATTTACAATGATCATATTTCTTGTGGATCCTCAGATACAAAGAAACGCTGTTCATCTGTAGTGAAGCACATTATGTAATTCAATAGATACTGTAAATAATTAACATTGACAATCACGTAAGAAAAGTACATAAATCTTGAACTAATGTATAGACATAAAGTACATATTTCTCCCACTGACGGTAAAAATGCAGCATAGAAATTTAGACAAATCATGAGATTGTCCCAGCAACTTGATTCGTAATATAGGAACGTTTCGGTTACAATATCGGTAATGCTAAGATACATAGAACACAAGTTTAATAACTCCAAAAGATTGTAAAGATGTAAAAAAGAAAGAAAAAAAACTACGAAATTGCTTTCGTAAGATAAGAACCAAAGGATCATTGAAAATTCAAATAAAGAAAACTATAAACGGTTGCTTGGAACAAATAAGAACTAGATTAAGTGGTAGACTTAAGCGTTTAGAAACAAAAAAAAAACAGGAAGAATGGAAGCCAATATCTAAGTCTCGTTAAAAAAATAAAAATAACCCATTTATGCCAAAATGATGATTCATTAAAAAGATTATAACATAATTAAAACCTAATGTTCGCAAGAATATGGAAGGAAATTTGGGTTTATAAAAGTATGAAGAAGTAACGGGTACTCCACGTACTCCAAGAAGTACGGGTAGGAGAAAATGAACAAAATTTAAGCTGAATGGAATATATGATCTCTTAGGAATTAGTGAAGACAAATCTTCCCTAACGACGTTTAGGGGTAAGTACCCCATCTTTACCTCACTTCTGCAATGTATCATTACATAATTGAGTTAGAAAATGATTATATTACATATACTACTGTCATTTGATTCCTATACATAATTATTATATATTAATGAATGTTATAATTTATCGTATTGGTACAGTGTGTCGTATTTGGGTTATATATATATATATATATATATATATATATATATATATATATATATATATATATATATATATAATATATAACTATAAACTTACTGAATTATGTAATGATGCATTGCAGATGTAACCTGAGGATTGGGTGACTAATCCGAAACGTTCTTAACAGCAATTGAATTTTTCAATAATGAACAAAAATTTGAAAGATTTCTCTTCACTAATCCCTAAGAAATTGTTTTAATTTCCCTGTGACGGTACCAAATTTAAGAATATCTTATATATTTGTGTGTCATGTAGAAGCCCTCGTCCAAATATGTCCAAAATCTTGGCTTAAGGCTATGGTGGAGCGTGTGATTTGGATTCTTCCTGCGGGAATCGAAAAAGTATAAAATATCTAGGAGGGGAATTCCACTTCGATATTCCACTTCGATGAAGTTCTGGAAAATTGAATCAGAAAAATCAATAATGTCTGTAATAAGATTAACCGACTAAGCTAATTAGGACATTTCTAAATGAATCTCTATCATAGTTATCCTCGAACATTAGTGGATGACTGACCAAGAAGAAAACTATAGAGCAGTGATTAAGACTTGTGGAAGATATGGATAATGCGTAGGGAAGGGAAAGGATTAGAATATGTCGGGAGCCAGGAGTGGATGGGATTGTGGAGGAGGCCCAAGGGATTTGATTTGATTGATCATCGCCATGGATATTTATCATGGAACAGAAATTGTGATAAATTTTATAGCATATCTTCTTTGTGAGACGATGATCGTATTAAAGAAGAATTAAGTTATACGTAACATACATATAGGAACAGATATTTGTTAATAAATATAAATTTGACAATCCTAATTTAATTTTATTGGATATTAGTCCTTGGTATACTCAAAAACAAATCGATGAAAGGGAATCATAGTCATGCTATGAAATTATATAACATCATTCTGAAAAAAACTTTCAGCTACCATCTTACTTAAAATAAATTTTGAAAGTTTCCATGGGAATTCCATTTGGTTTCCATAGAACCATTTAATTTTCATTAAATAACATAAAATTAGAAATAATTAACTACAACAATCACTTTATACGTTTTTCGTCACTCTACATTACCTTTTACGGCTTTCTATGTTAGATAATATTTATTCTAATATCTTTATCTTTTCAACGGTATATTATATTATACATATATATTTACTACTCCTATTTCCGGAAATTAGTTTTCTACCTCAGAAAATATTTCTCGTTTAGTAATTTATCAAATTCTTTCATAGTTTTTTATTTATCGATTGTTTTATTATTAGCAACAATGAGAGAGATTAATTATTATTGTAAAGGATGTTGAAATCGATTTATTCCAAGAATACAAAACTAAAGAAAAAAAACTTAGGAGTTTATGGTAAGAATGGAGGTCAAGACAGTAATAAAATAAATAAATAAAATGAATTGTACAAAACTGTTAGATGAATTCCGAAGTTTCGGCCAATATTGCAGGCCTTCTTCAGGGCTACAAAGAACAAGACGGAATCAAGACTTTAATCATAGAAGTATATAATTGGTAGAATTAAAAGAAAAGTAACGATAAGGGGTGATTAAATTATGATTAACAACAGGTAGCATATATAATGATATATTATATAATAATATCGAAAAAAATATGCTTTATATAAGATGTTTTATTTTATTTTTTTCATTTAGCTTTGCAGATAATTTAATTATCCTTCTTCAAATGAGCATTTGGAATGTTGCGAGAGATATAGTTTTTGAGTTATTCAAAAATCTAAAAAAAAAATAAGGTTTCCATGAGATCATGCTGAGAATACTTGGCTAAAAACTCCTATACGCCGTATTTTTGCCAATACTGGTACGATCTAGATGATCATATTTTTTTTTTTTTTTTTTTTTTTTACAGAATTTTCCGAAATTTTATACTTTTTGAGTAATGCGTAAATCAAATATACATTTTGTCATAACCTTTTTTCCATCTTTATTTCGGGGACTTACTATATAGCAAAAGTTGAAGGGGTTTTAAGAGATTTAAGGGGAAAGTTCCAATAAAATTGTTGGAGCCGTTTGAGCACTGCAGTCTATAGGACACTGCACGGTCCCCGATTTGGTACATAGGGGGGCCGGGCCCAAGCACCAAAAAACAAAAAAAAATAACAACAAAGTCCCTCCAAGAAAGAATCTTGGCACACACACGCCGATTGCCGAAAATGCGTTTTTTTTTGGGCTCAGGGACTCTTAAACTCATAGATCCGTTCAGTAGCAGATCCAGCATTAAATTTTGGAGGTGGCTAACACCGTGGGTATGGTGATAGGGATACACCATAGGAAGAGGGGGGAGGGGGATGACCTCCGGTAAATTTCTGAAGTCTCTTTTTACACCATTTGAAGCAGTGAACTTCATTGAATCATTAGAAATTCAGTTTTGAAGTATGCTTTTTTTATATCATATTTTTTATAAAATTGATATTATTTTAAATAAGGTACTGCGAAGAACAGTTTAATTGCAATAATGTGTTTACCATTATCGTACGAGGGTTTGATGTGTGAGAAAAGCGTATTTGACGCAAAATAGTCAAATTGAGGTTATATAAAATAGTGAGGTTATAAAATAGTCAAAATAGTCAATTCTTTGGCTCAGATCATTCATAGAAAAAATAATGGGCCACTGTAAAAACAACAACATTCTTTTGATTTTGGAGTGGTTTCTACCCAAAAGTCACCCCCTTGAATCCGCTAGTGGATCCGTTGAAAACTGCACATCGAAACTTTGACTCGATTACGATACTTCCCTTACCTAGTAGCGTAGAAATGGTTCACTGTTAATAAAGTAATCTCTATTCTGTAATTTTTACTCAACAATGCTAATAATAAAATTTACCTTTTCGCTGACATTGCGCAATAATTAAATGTTGTGTAATGTGTACGATAATTAACTCTTGGTAGAAACATTATTTTTCACTGTAGCATGCCGATAATATAGGATAGGTAAATATTTGTATTCAGGACTGTATCGCGCAATTACGAAACTATTGCTTCAGATAATTCATAGCGTATAAATCTTGAAAACAGATAAAAGATTAATTATGCATGATAAGAGGAAAATGAGGCAAGCCGTAGTTTGTTAAGAAATAGATAAGGATGCAAAGAATAATCAAATTTAGATTTAGGGCAACGACTGTTGTTTTTGTTCTATAACGCATTAGGAGCTTTTGTTAAATCATTCTCTATTTTCTCATTCTTTTTCATGTGTGTGTATGTAAGGTGATGTGGGGTAAGTGCGTAATTGTCTCGTTAAATCCAAACCCGATTGAAGGAGCAATAAATCAATTAAAGGAGCAAGACATTTCTCCTTGACAGTTTTCTATTTTTTTAAGCGCTTGTCCGCAGTCACCCAGCAAAACATGATAGGAGGAACAAGTGCAGATCTGTTTTGTGTGTCAAGTGCACGTGGTGTACACTTAACCTTACTTTAATGTTTTGTCAAGGCAACTACACAACTAGCGAATTAAAACACATTATATTCCATATATATTATAATAAATTCAATTATATTCCATATCCTACTTTCATAACTCAATGAAGAATGTAAAATATGAATTTCAGACTAGCTTTAAATTTTTTTGATAATTACACCAGTATAATAATTCTCCGGAACCGAACTATTTTGCACTTGCACCAAAACCGCTCTTGCTTCAATAATGAGTCTTCCAGATACCTTGCACGCACTTACCCCTTAAGGCAGTGGCAAGTGCGTACTAAGTGCTATTCAATTAAATTATCAATCTTATCATTGGACGTGGTTGAAAAGTAGTCTTGAAAATTATATTTAAACATAATCGTCAAAGGGACATTTTTATAAACAGAGAGCAAATCTAGCTACAGAATTTTTTTTTAATGTAATTATTTTTAATGATTTTACAGTAATTTAAAGTCGAACTTTGCAAAATCTAGTGCTCATTGCTTATAATCAGACTGATAATCAAGCGCTTGTCCGCAGTCACCCAGCAAAACATGATAAGAGGAACAAGTGCAGACCTGTTTTGTGTGACAAGTGCAGGTGGTGTACACTTACCCTTACTATCTATGTTTTGTATTATATTATTTGTATTTGTATACTATATTATAGTATTTGTGTTTTGTATTGTATTATCAAGCGCTTAATCAGATAATTAGATTGATCCTTCCATACCATAATGCGGATGTCAACTGCTCATTACCTTATGTGCATTTTGGAGATGCTCATTTCTCTACAGGCCTTCAGTTGATTTCTTAGTAACTTTTTCTGTTACTTCATTATTAGGTTTTCGTATTTATGGTTCGAGACTTTTCATGACTTACCGAGCATATATACCGAAGGTATATTTTAAAGGAACTTAAATATTATTTGATAAGGCTTCTGGATGGGCCGGTAGATGTTTAACTCTTTAATCTTTTGTGCATAATATACTGGTGATAAATAAGATAAAACGGAAGATATAAAAAGAAGATTCTGTATACATACATATACTGACGTATATATTCTGATCTCATGTGTACCTTCATATTTATCTCTGATTCCAAGCCTTTGATGTAAAATCTTCTTTATTTCTCATTAGAGAAGAGAAGATGATTAAGGTTTTCTTTTATTTTTTGAACTTTTACTCGAATTTGTTTTAGAAATTGTTAAAAGTTATTTAGTTCTTTTTTTTTTTTTTTCCATGTTCGAAGTAAATATCAAGCAGTTGAAACTTTAATTGTCTTAAGGGAAGGGAATGGTGGTGAATTTTAAATCCGTTCATAACCTTTAGAACACCGTTTTGGGGGTTTTGGTGATGCCTGATTAATATAGATTTATATACATTTGGGCACTTACAGTCCTTAGGATGAAATGAGCTGAAATTCGGTAAGTGCGGTTGTTTTATAGGCATAACAATATCATAGAAATGGGGATACTTCATTCATGCCACATTGCGGTATTTAATGTTTTGCGCATCTCAATGGCCCCCACAAATTCAGTCAGAGGGTTGAAAATGTGTATGTGAATTGAGCTGGTGTTAGAGAAGTGCCTTTGGGAGATTTCAACTTTTTTTTCTCCCACCCACGCCATTTTGATATTTTAAATTTTGTATTTTTTTTTTGTTTTTGTTATTAATTCTTTGTGAGACTAGAGAGTAGAAAAAGTAGCGACTGAAAACACTACTTGCTTCAATAACACAGGCCAACAATCTTTATAGATTTTTATGTGCTGAATCTAAATCTGGCCTTAGTTTTTTTTGGTATCACCCATAGTTTTCCGTAAGTTTCAGGCTAATCAAACATCCTAGCTTTTTAAACTTCTGTAACATGTTAGCTACAATGGAAACATACTCTGGGTCTTTTTCATTTCCCAAGAACTTTGTAACGATTTGCTTGAATGATACCTACGCTTCTTTCTCATTTAAGGTCATTGTGGATTCAAAGTTAACATCAAACATCATTTTTCTAATGTCAGGTCCTACAAAGACACCTTCTTTTAGTTTAGCTTCTGAAAGGCGTGGAAACTTTTGGCAGAGATACTTGAAACATGGTCCATCTTTAGGCAAAGCCTTTACAAATTGTTTCATGAGGCCTAACTTAAGGCCTAAGACTGAAAGCTGTTCAATTCTTTAAAAATCGTTTAATTTAATAAATTTAACTATAAAATGTGAAGAAATTGTGGGTGATACAGCTTTTTTAATATCATATTTGGATTCAGCACCCTAAAAACTATAGGAATAAGGTATTTTCAGTACAAAAGTTTTTTCATCGTTGGAATGTGTAATTTAAAATAAGTATAGATAATTAGTACTAATAATAATATAAATAATCTATTTACAGATGATTATATTTGTCATATAATATATGTCATATATTATATGACAAATATATAATTTTTAAAAAACGTTACGTGAAGGAAAATTGACAAATAAACTTTTACAGTTTATGATAACCAAAACAACAATAAATAAAATAAAATAGTATGAACGACTAACCAAATCGTAATAAAATAGACAATATATGAATTTAATTTAAGTATATGGTAAGTGTAAGTATTAATTATTTGTTAAAATACAGCACATGTTAATTAATATATATAATATAGTAAATATAAGAACAAAAAGTAGTTAAAAAGCAAATAATAATTATTAGATAATATTGATGTACAATGTTAATCAACAATATGAAAAGAAAAATACGCAATAATATGAATAGTAGTTATACTGAGATGTTGATTAGATGAATTATTTGTTTTTTAGATGAGATAGTATGAGAATGTAGACGGAAGAGAAAATTTGAGAATATAGTCCGAAGACAAACAAGACAAAATAAAGATTTTAGAAGTTTGAAGGTTTCATTATCAATAAACATCCAAAAGTATGTGATAGTTGAAAAATTAATTTCGATGTTTCCATTGGCACTCAAAGCAGTTCATCTGATTCCGGATGGCAGCCTTTTTTATACACCTATAATAAAATTTCTTTTATTTGCTATTTCTAGATATATATACATTCGAACCTCTATATAGCGAATATGAAGGTTCGTTGACAAAAGTTCGATTTTTTCAAATTTTGATACATACATACATTGTTTTTTCAGGCTAAAAACAATTACAGCTATTCTTTAGGGTTAAAGAAGTATGAAAGGCAATTTTTGGGGCAATCGATGTAAGAAATACAATTTTTTAGGGTTAAAGAAATACAAAATTTAAATATCAATAGCACTTATTTGAAAAATTGTACAAATTACATCTGTGATTGCAGACTTTTTTAAAATTTATGTTTATAATGTAATAAGGACATGAATTAAAAATATGCAAATATACATAAAATTTAATTTATTTTTGTTTTCGCGCAAGATAGCTTCTAATGTCTATTTCTGTATAATTAATCACCGAGTGTCTTAAACATGCTCTTAAAGCAATGTTCACAACAAGAAAGGCAATGATAAACTGAATTTGAAATTCAGAGAATTTAGGTGCTCCTGTGCTTCTGAAACAAGATCGTCTCTGAATTTCCATTGTTTCGCAAACCAGAGGAACTTTCTTTTTTTTCTTACTTAATTATTACCCATTCTGATGTACGTAAACTAAGGGCTCTTTTTGCTGACAATCACATCTAATATGTTTTTTTAATTGCAATTTCTTGTTCGATGTATAGAAATTTTATTCGATACACAGATTTTTTTGTTCTAATTCAAGGTTTCTAAAAAAAGTTCAATATACAGAAGTTCGACTGTATTTATATTTTATTGTTGTAAAATATAAAAATAAAAACAATAATAATATTATGTTCGTATGGTTGGTATATCGTCACTTCAGAGCAGGACTATCCTATCTACAAATCATGGATTTTCTGTTTTTTATCACTAAAGATAGTTCAGACTGCTGCGGATTTGATTTAGAAGTAGCCTATCTTTATCTATAGTACTTAACACTAAACTTGGCAATATTTTCACACATAACATTGTTATTTTATTCACTTATTCTAATGATACAGTTCTATTATTCAAATTTTCTGCCAAGTTTAGGAATATACACTTTTTAATAATTAAAAAAAAATTAATTAAAACATTGCTTTGAAAAGATTATTTTTTTTAAAAAACAAACGCAAAATGTTCTGCCAGGTTTAGGGCTAAGCTAAAAAGCCAAAAATTTGGTTTATACATTCATATTTTTAAACGATATAATAAAAATTATAAAAACCCTCTCCTGTGAAATTGAATTTTCGAAGTTAAGTTACTTCTGCTTTGAAGCGGTGATATATAAGAAAATATGTTGGTAGATTAGTAGTAGACATGTTCTAACAATTATTGTATTCCTTTTCCTTGTTCATGCGTTTTGTTTTTTTTTCTCAATCCTCGTTTATGCTACACTTTTTTCGGTTCATCTCAACCTAATTAATATATAATTTATCAATCAGTTCTACATAAAATAGCATCGTTTTTTAAGACAAATGGAGTTAGTTGATAATTATTTTAGTGATGCCTCCTTGCTCAGTACTTTGGTTAAGAATAGTACTCACCCGATTTTCCTGCCTAAATTTGAGTTATTTTTCCCCATGTGGTTTAGAACTACGCACTGCGGTAATCCCTTTAAAAAACCGAACAACAAAAACAAAAAAACCCGAAAGCTCGCCGCAGCCCCGGATCTACCTAGCGGAGCCCCGACCCTTAATTAAAGGGTAAAAGTGATTTCCGCAGGTTTCAATTCCGTGAGAAGTGACAATCGTTCCAAGAGCGAGGCAAGACCGAAGCAAATATCTGGAACTACAATCAATGCTTTTTAATGAGACACCTCACGCCAGTTTATTTACTGCCAGTATATCATATGGGAGGGGGAACATAATAAAAAACCACCCCCAACAAGACGGTAAACTACCGTCTCTGGTATAGCTTAAACTTAATTATGGCCTTCTGGTAGGAAATGGTTGTGGAATTATACTCTTCCAATAGTAGCTGAGATTGTAATTATTGTTAGTGTTTGAAGTTGATCGGTTGATCTGTAAGAGTTCGAAAAAGTTTTCATAGGCAACGATAATTACAGTTTGTTAAAAATTCATATGAAATTTCTGGGACTGTATGAGAGAATAACATGCTAAAGTCTGGGAAATATGTCCCTCCCCGCGGCAGTCTCTCCAAATTAAAAATAAAAAAATTAAAAATTAAATCCATTAAACATTTATAAAAGAATATATTATATAAATAATATATATACATATAATATATTAACCCATCAATGCCCAGCCAACCTTTTATGTCCCATGACACATACTTTTTTTAGTTTTACCTTCTCCAAGGGAGCGACAATACCGATATTTCATTTTTTTTATACGTTTCTAAGAAACCTTTCCCTTTAATTCTATCTCTTTTCCAATTCAGTTGTTTGAAAGCTATTCGTATTTCTGTTTCGCGAAATGTTCGGTCTTGATTTTCAGAATGAATATTGACAAATAGTAAGTTCTAATTTGTTTTTATTTGGAAAAAGCTGTCTCAATATAATATTAAATGATTTACATTAATTGACTACTTTCACCCATCTTTCTGCCAGTAATTGGATTTGATGCCGGTACCATTCTTTTGGTTTTGAGCCAAAGAACTCTTCACATCCAATTTTTTCTTCAATTCCAATTTTCACATCCTTGTAATTATCAAAGATCCGGCCATTTAAAAAATGAGCTATTGTTCTCTGTCAAACCATAATCTGATGGTGCAATATCTGGACTATACGCAGGATGAGGCAAAACGTTTCCTTGGTCAAACGAGAGCGATGTGCAGGGGCATTGTTGTGTTGCAAAATGACTTAGTTCCTGTTGACTAAAGCGGGATACTTTGCACTCAAAACTGCATGAAATCTGTCTAGGAGTCCACAGTAAAGGTTTGAGTCCACTGCCCGACCATCAGGAACAAGCTCCACCAAACACAGAGCATCACTTTTTTCCCAAACCGATCTTGGCGAATCCCCGGTTGTTCAGCTTCACATTTAAAAAAAACACAAGGAAACATAAGCAGCGGGTACGAGCTGCTTATGTTTGCTAGTTTTTTTTTTTAATATCCACTTTTCGTCACATGTGATAATTTTTTTTCAAAATGTAAATGGCCCCTAAAGCCAACTCAAGTCACAAGGAATTAAAGGATTAGTCAAACTAAATATTGAAATACATAGTAGGAACAAAAACATTCTTATAGGATTAATTATGAGAGTTGGAATTAAGGATTATGTTCATGCACCAGGACTTTTGTAACAAAGCAATCACCCTCTCGTACAAGACATCATTTCTTTCTATTCCCAAAACGAAGCAGATCCTGCGTTTATCTCTAATTTATAATCCCTAGCCTCGAAGGTAAGGTGGTATTAATATTGCTCGAGTTATATGGCGCATCTGAACACGTCTGTGAAAAAATAGATGCATGTACGCAAAAGGTTGGCCACCCTTGCCTTAAGTGCTCAGTGGGACATAAACATTCTGGTTTCGTGATGAAATATCATTTTTTTATTAATTCTTGGAGGACAAAGTAAATTAATCAACATTTTAATGAAAAAAATTATATTAGGACTAACAGTAGCCTTCTATCATTCTTAACAACAATTTTAGATTATTGAAGACATGTTCAAAATTCTAGAACAAATAAGAAGGGATTATTTCTTAAATATGTTCTATGAAATCATTAAATTAGTATTTTATGTTCTAGTTTAAATAATATAATACATACATAATTCTAAATATAGTTACTATGTTTATACAAGAGTTTTTAATATGCTAATCTATAATATGGAGTTGGGAGGCCCTCCTGGGACTCACCCTGCTTCTTTAAAGTTGGTACCGAAGCCTTCTTCAGTTCCTAATTTTAGCAAGATCTTGCATAACCGTAGGTCAAGATACAGTACATCCTTACCGAGAACCGAACCCAAGACCCTTTATGGGTTGTAGTGGTACAAGTTTTTTTTTTTTTTTTTTTTTTTTTTTTAATAAGCTGTATTTTAACTTTTTCTCACCTCAGTTGGAAAATCAGGACTTCTTGGAACCCCAACATTTCTACCCCAGCGATATCACAGTTTTAAAAACCAGTGGAGGCAGAGTAAGGGCGGACAAGCCCGATGGTTTTGAGCGAAATGCCTTCATATTTCACAAAAGATCACGGGGCTATTTCCATTTGTTTCTTCAAGATAGGGATGAGCTAGATAGACATTGTGACAGGGAATCAAGTTAAAATTTTGGAAGGCGCAAGGTGTTGGACATGTGCCATATTGAGATGTACTGTGCTGTAGGAAAAGCAGTAAGTAACGTTAACAAAAATCCTTAGGACTTTGGATTGAAAGGATTGGATATTTTTGACGGTCGGGAATTTTGCTTTTTTCCCACAGTTTCATTCAATTGGTCCATATGGGTTCGGGGATGACCTGGTATGTGAGTATTTTTTTGTAAATGAATAAATAGTATTAAAGTACAAAAGCTCCTATTTAATTAGTATACATATCTGGCAGAATCGGTTATATAATAAGTATTAATTCTTATATTTGTTCAAATAACGTAATTCTTAATCCTGAATTTTGAAATTATATATATATATATATATATATATATATATATATATATATATATATATATATATATATATATATATATATATATATATATATATATATATATATATTGCCGCATGATATAAAAAGTCTGTGCACATATCTTTTGTTTTGAAGCTGTTTGATCTTATTAATTTTTTTTTTTTTTTGTAAATATTGTGCGATATTGTAATAAACCATGACCTGGTGCGTTTGAATATTATTGCTTAAAGTAGTTTCTAAGCAATTGAATAGCTGAAAGGAAAAACATTTTATGTGGCATTATTGAAAAATTTGAGATTTTTACTTGAAAAATATTATAAATACTCTTTTCTACATAGCACCTTATATAATTTTTCTAAAACTTAAATTTTGGTAGTTTTTAGATGGTGGAAATAGTCAGATCCGGCCTGAACTATGTATAATAAATTATTTAATTAATTTTTTCTCAGATTCAAATTTTTGTAACATATCATCTTCTTACATTTAACTTTTCTATCAATAAACAACTTTCGAACTGCACCGTTCCGGGTATATTAGAATATGGCAATAATTTTTTCCGCGTTTTCTATACCATACAATTGAAAAGATCGCACCTGGACTCATCATAAAACATCACACGATCCCAATTATTTCGTATGCTTCTGCAGTTTTTTTTTTTTTTTTTTTTTTTTTTTTTTAGCTGTTCAGTTATATATTATGTGATGTGACTACACAACTGACAGATGTATTGCTATCACAAAAGACTGTTGGCACATGGAGAAATGACAGCAGATGGCGAACACTGAACGAATGAAGGTAAAATGTGATTCCTTGTGCCATGAGAAAACAATTGCCGTTTTATAGCCGTCGCGGCACGAATAAAAGACTCCGAAATCTGCACTTCAAAGTTACCCGCTTTTTAATTGTCTTCACTTGTTATATTTGTTCATTTCTTCAATGGGCGATAGTCCTAGTTTCCGCTTAATTTTTTGAAATGCAATTTGCAACTTTTTTTATAATATATATATTTTTTTTTGAAAATTACGATTTAACGAAAAATGTCTAAACCCTACAAGGCTGCAAGTCGGATAGCGGAAATGCCAATGATGCAGACATGGTAAAAAAAAAAATACTAAATACGAAATTCATAACATTTTATTTATTATAAAATCGATATCATTATAATTATCCAAATCTATTTTTTAAAATTAATTTGATCACAGAGATTTGATCCGCGCGGTCTAAAGGCTTTAATAGACGATTTATTCGGGAATAATTAATAATTACTAAGAATAAATACTATTCTAAATATTCAAAAATTTGGAAATATTGTTAATAATATATTTGTTTTTGAGATTGAGAGAGAGAGAGAGAGAGAGAGAGAGAGAGAGAGAGAGAGAGAGAGAGAGAGATTTAAATTAAAAAATAAAATAAATATAATTTAAAAAAATATGTACCTACATCAGAAATTAATACTATATAAAATATTTCCATATAAAATACTATATGGATAAATTTAATACTACCGAAATAAGTACACCTAGGTTAGGTTAGAGGTTTTATGGACACTCAACTACTTAAGTAGACCTAGAATTATAATGTTAGTAATTCTATATAAAACATTGATGCTAATACTTATTCATTTTTAGAAGATCATAGACGGATGGACGGGTGGGAGGGGGTTGATTGAATAAAAATAATACGAAACTATTTAATGTGAGCCAATGTTTCGCTCTTCATTGTTTGCCATCTTCAGCAAAATAAGAGACCAGAGAAAGACGAGAATGTAGCAGACCAACACACAAACAGTTGAATTAATTACCGTATAACACATGTCATTAAGTTGATTAAGTGTATAAAATATTTCATGTGTGTGTGTGTGTGTGTGTGTGTGTGTGTGTACGAGTAAATAAAATCATTAATTCTAGTCTCAAACAAGAAAGTAAAATAGGATTGGTATTAGAACAAATAAAATGTATTTATTACAAGTGTAAATCTCAATTAAATTATTCAAAAAATAAAACAAAAAAAAAACATTTTTATCTTCTCTAGAATCGAATTATTAAATAAGCAATTTCTTACGATTTAACTTAGTACTTATTTTATAATTATCGTAATAAAAGACGCTTTTAATTGTAGGAGTAATATTCAGTAAACTTTTATTACTCCAATAATTGTTGGATACATAATAGAATAATTTACCTATTCATATATTACCATCAAAAATAAAATCACTCATTACATTTGGTAGTTCTATATCTTGGACGATGAGAAGTACATACTAACATCCATATTGTAATGTGATTTTTCACTTCAAAAATATATATTGAAATAAGATTTTTTTTTTCACTACAGAATTGCTTTAGAGCACATCATATTCTTTATTACTTTGTGAAACTTTAAACTAATTTAATCTTCGTAAGAAATGCCCATGTCTGTCTTATTCTGAACAACCAAACACATAGGGATAGCAAACTCAATACAAATAAGATCCGTGTTTTGAGGTTTATAATAATGACCTTCAATTATTATTTAGAATTATTATTATAATGATTTTTATGCTTAAATTAATCGGAAAATTGGGATAAACTTAGGTTATTCCGTTTATTTGATCTTGATCATAAGGCATAGCACATTTAAAATCCTCTTGAGGATATTATATATATACAAATATTTTATATTTTATTATATGCATTATTATTATAATGATTTTTATGTTTAAATTAATCGGAAAATTGGGCAAAACGTATGGTATTGCGATTTTTTTATCATGATACTAAGGCATAGTATATTTAAAATCCTATAGAGTATATTTTATACATCCTTTATATATATATATATATATATATATATATATATATATATATATATATATATATATATATATTTATACCTCATCAGTACAGTATCGCATGCTTCTAACCAAGAAGAATGGTGTATGTTTAATGATTCGTCATAAGTTAGTTTGTAAGTTGTCCT
Organism: Rhaphigaster nebulosa; assembly: GCA_948150685.1. Taxonomy (NCBI): domain Eukaryota; kingdom Metazoa; phylum Arthropoda; class Insecta; order Hemiptera; family Pentatomidae; genus Rhaphigaster; species Rhaphigaster nebulosa. The sequence goes on from OX411307.1 coordinate 137,584,638, forward strand.
CCATCAAAACGGAAATTTCTATCAGTTCCGCTTGCACACGCTATTAACATGAAAGAGACCCATGGAAATATAATGATAATTTTATAGAAGAGGCAGTATGAAAAATTCATTTGCCTTATACCTGACAATTTTTCAAGTTATCTACATGATCTTATAGACTGGATACACAGATTAAATTAACAAATTTATGATAAACATTAGTGAATTTCCTTACAGTGCCATGGCTGTGAAATATTAATTTAGAAAAAAATATTATGCGGTACAGAAAGCATTTCTCTAGCGCAACTTATTCCTTCAAGATTGGTGATTATATATTTTTTTAGACAGAAAAATTTTATTTTAGCAAATCCGTTGGCATACTAAGAGCTTACTACTTATTTCGCTTATTATAATAAATAATCACTAATTATAGTTAATTTATATTGTATCATACGAGTATTAAGTTGATCACACGCCCCGAGTTTCCTGATAATTCTTGCTATTCCACTCTTAGAAACTACTCATTGCGTTTTATTTGGAGGAAGGTACATATTCCTGATTTGACTGGCTTCGATTGCTAAACAAAAAATGCATGACGAACTCATTTTTTTTTTCTTGACTGAAAATTAGTGGATTTTGTCGAGATGGAAACCATGGTTTGACACATGTTTCCTGGATTCATTCAACACTCTTGAATGAGTACCTGGGGCATTATTCAGGGATAAGTCAGGCGGAAAGAGCAGTGTTGACGAAATTTTTTCTCAGAATGTTCTAAGGTCGTAATGAAGGCAATGACCTCCAATTTAGTACATGGTGGGTTCTTGCATGACAGCATTTATTTATTTATTTTTTACTTATTTTTAAACGTATTGTGTATTCTATTAATCAGCTTGTTTTAAGATACGGAGAACTATATCAAGGCTATAAACGCCTATAATCATATTTTGGGTACATCTTTACAAACAGTGGACTCCTGCCGAAGGTCGCTGCACAAGCACTTTCTAGCACCATTTGTGTCAACGACCGTGATCTAATTAAAGCTCTAATAATTAAAATTGCGGTAAGTCCCTGACCTCAACTGAAAAGGATCCGTTGGGGTTTTATTTATCTCTTGGGCGAACGTAGAGAGCGGAAGTCGACAGCACTAATCATTTTGAATAATATCTAAGGTAACCAGCAATAATTTTAATAATTACAATGAATATGAATGTTACAATTGAATAAAAAGCAGTTAGTTAGCACAAATGACGCTTGAGGGTGCTAGTGCTGCGACCTTCGGGTAACTTCGGCAGGAGCCACTGATAATGCGTCCCGATTGTAAAGTTGTATCATATTTTGTTATGTAAAACTAAATGCATAAAGATATTTTTACGATACTAAAAATAAGCAATATTTCAAATGTATAAAGCAATTTCATGTGGTTTCAAGAACAAGTGGAGTTTAGAAAATAAATTTGTGGAAATTTATTTCATGATAGAGTAAGATATATTTCAATGGACAGGGAATTGTAATAAATCTTCTAATCAGTAATAATGGAGAAAAAAAATGTATTTAAAAACATTCATTTCAGACTTGTATTCTTGATAAAGATTTTCTTATAGGATACCTAGAATTAGTAAAATTAAAAAAAGAAAAAAGCCTTAACGTACAAATAATAAAATTAAAAATTTATTTCTTTTATAAATTGTTGTTCGTAAAAATAATAAAATAAGGTAAACCGCTGAGAAAGGAGCTAATTATTTAAATGCTCTTGGAATACTATGTAAAGTTGGAAGGGACGTTTATGGTGCAACTGGTTTTCATAGAATGTTTTATTTGTTCAAATAATTAATATACAATAACAAGTGAATATGATATAATGAATGTATCAACAATGTTCAACTGGTATTCACTGATTTGTCAATTTTTGTTGCGCTTTTTAATGACAGTAAAAAAAAAACTTTATAGGTTGTCTAGATACATTTATAAAAAAATATTGAGTTTTATTTTTTAATATGAAAGTTTTTTTTATTTATTGGAATTTTTTAGATTTTTTGTAATAAATTTGAATTTTTTCAAAATTCATTTTAATTTTTGTAATCTTTAGTTGAAATGCTCAGATGAATTATAAATTATAAATACTATATTATATTTTATATAAATATAATATATATTATATAATATATATTATATAATATACTATATTATATTATTTATATTATATATTAAATTATTATATTTTATATTATTATATTATATATTATATTAGTTTTATATTATTTATATTATATTATATATTATAATACATATTAAATTATATGACATAATATTATATTATATTATAAGTACATGAAATCATTGCATTCCTAAACTACTGTATTTAGGAAATAGTGTTACAACTTCAAGGCGTTTCCGTCACCGATTTCAATAAATATGTATTTGGTGATTCTAGATTATAAACAAATCATGCTCAACCGTTTCGTCTAATGGGACCTATGAGCTGAGACAAAAAATAAAACAAATTTAAACTGCTTTATTTTAAATTTCGAGTTTGGAGAATTTTATCGACATGGTTTTTCCATCAAAGCTATTCAAGTGCATTAATGTAAAGTAAAAACTTAAAAAAACAACTGTTTTTTGGCCAAATAAATTTTTAAAAGTATTTAAATTATTAAGTAAGCAAGCATTCTAATACAATACTATAAATTTTTATGTGTGTAAATAGAAATAGCTCCCCTCTTTCTAACGAGTCCAAGAACGTTGGAATCAGATAAACTGAAGACAAGACACAAAACATCAAAACGAAACGCAATTTCGTGGCTTGAAAATTTTGAACCTCGTCGGAACTGGAAACCTTTTTTTTTTTATGATACTTTCAACATAAAGATTTTCGGTGTTCTAAATAAAAATCATTTTTCGTTGAAAAAAAAATCATTAAGGCTATTTTAGTTAATAATTAAATCATTTTTTATAATTTATTTGCCCCAAAAGTAATTATTCTTTAAAGTTTCTATTATTCCATCAATATTCTTTGAAAAACAAATATTTTGCTGGAAACATTTTCCAAACTCTATAGAATTCCAACCAAAATAGAATTTTGAAATTGAGAGGTTTGAGCGGGTTTCATTGTTTTGTCACAGCTCATAGGGCCCATTAGACTAAACGTTTGTGGTGGTGTAGATTTGTTTTCAACGTACAATCACCAGAAAAAAATTGATTGAAATCGGCTAAGGGCACACCGTACACTTCCCTTATTAGTCAGCAATTTAAGCTGCTACCCTGGACAAATATAATTTTCAAAATTGACTACATATTCACTGGGACAGCAGATAAATTCGGAAGCCGTCTCACGAAATTTCGATAGTTTGTCCTATAATGTGTAAATAAAAAATCTTAGTATAGCAAATTAAAATTACTAACTTATCAATTCATTTAGTACATATGCCTAAAAATAAACGCATGTTCCTTATTACTTACAATTAGCTATAATGCAACATGAAGTCAGCTTAGGAATATAGAAGAGAGCTTCAATTTTCATTTTTCAGTCCGAAAATAGGTTGTATTAATAATACAGTGAATTATATCACTGTTTACAAATATACAGCAATCGTAAGAATTTTGTGGGGAATTTCAGATTTGTACTTATTTCCAATAGGTTTACCCAAAAAGAAAAAATTTATCAGTTGACATCTGCATGATGGTATAGAAGGATCAATCTAATAAGGTATTGATAAATTATTTGTCACTTCTATAATTTTATCGAATGTATAACATTCGAAAGTTTTCAATAAAAACAAAATTATAGAAGTGGCAAATAATTTATCAATCCCTAATTGGAAAAATTTATGGTATTTATTAGTCATTTCATATCTTTAAAATTGCAATTTAAAAAAAAAAAATGGTCTCTAATTACTTGGTACTCTAAGTATTAAATTAAGTGTATAGAGAAAAATAAAATAATTGATAGATACTTAAAGTAATATAAACAAAATGTCTGTCTTTTAAATTAAAAAAAAAAATTAGATAAAATTAAAACTAGGAGGAACATATTATTCTAAATATTCATTGATATACAGCGTGGTATCAATTATTATTATTAAAATCATTGTAATTTATCGATTTCATTTATAACTTTAAAAACTAAGTATTTAAATTTGTGTTTCATTTTTTTCTCGAATAAAACTTACCCACCAAGACCTTCTCGCAACTATATAATAACCATTTAAAAATGAAATACGCTCCTAACGACGCGAATACAGGCAGGACAACCATTAACTACTTCGTTTTAAGTTAATTAAAACTGTGCCTTAGAGAACAAAAGGTATTAAACGGTTTGAAGCATGGAAATTAAAATTAAAATTCATAAGCTCGTTTGCTCGAAATGTTTTATTTTTTCAATAAATATGTATTCATTTTTTTGTATAATCTATTTGGGAAATAAATTTTTGAAGTGGGATGTGGAAGAAAAAAAAATATAAATATGCTTTACAAAAATTTGTATCATATGCCATTAGAAGAGAAATCTAATAAATAATTTTTATAATACATATTATTTGGTCTCGATAGAAATCCAATCGTAACAGGGTAAGAACGGAATCAAAAAAGGACAAAAATATCTCAGAATTATATACGATTATTTGTTGTTAGTTAGAATAAGAATGGCAAAATGGGTTTAGTAGTTTTTATTTGGTTAAAACTGAAAACAAATAAAATAAAACATGTAAAAGGTTATTAATGCTATAACCATAATTTATAATTATAATTATGTATATATATTTTTTTTTTCATATTTATCAGCAATTGGTCAATTTGAATATAAATACATCTGTAATTTATATTAATTTAGAAATAATGTATCATCCTTATGCATATAAGTATGTATTCTAATTTACATTCCTTACATGAGGTTACCATTTAAGAAAAAGGTGAATTAAATATTATTTAAATATGCATTCTGTATCTTTAAAAATAGGTTGATATTACGTTTATGGATTATACAATACATGTTTGCTCATTATTTGCATATTATTCATTTTAATATGTATTTCTTTATTCAATCATTTTTTATTAAATCGTTTATATACATTTTTTTTAAAATACACTTTAAATTCAATAATTATTGAAGCATCGTTCCATAGTTTTTAGTAAAAAATTTACTCGTTTTATAAATTTTTACTGTACCTTCTTCAAGTATCAAAAATGTCCCGACAAAGGTCTGTTAAATTCAGAGACAGTGAAAAAATAAATGTTTTGAGAATATGTTTGCAACCAAACCTTGAAAATTTTAAAAATAAGCATAAACGTTAATGATAAAATATGAATAGATTTAATGGAATTGCGAAATGGTTGTTATGGTAAGAACCGTGTTAAAAAAAAAAAAAAAAAAGAGTGAAATATTTGTTTTTTTTTAGATTAGTTGACAGCCAAAAAATAAGTGATAAATCTAGATATCATGTTTTTTAAAAATCATTTATATTTAGTTTTAATTTATTTAAATTATCATTATATAATTGAATTTTGTGTATTAAAAAAAAAGAATTATTTTTTTTAAAAGTGCGTTCTTTACGAATCTTGAGCAATTACTACGTATGCAATTTCAGCGAATATAGTAATAAACTTACTAAATAGTAATATAATATGTAATAATAAAACGCGAGATTTAATTATAATAAATAAATACTATTAGAGAATAAATGATTTTACCTAATGTAACTAAGAAAGTAAAATTGCATTTATATAAAAGCGTATATCAACATATATACACGACTAAACAACGCAGAATTGCACCCGGTCAATATAATTAAAGCTATACTATAGCGGAGACTTAAAAGGTGTGTGACTTGTTGGTCTAGATAACGACAAAAATAGAAGGTTAATCAGTCTGAGGGGTACACCAAAACGTAGATGGTAGGATTGTGTTAGTTTTAACCACAAATTTAGGTTTTGTGGATGGGTCCTGTGAAGGTAGGTACGTAGGCAAGAGGTTATTGACAACGAGCCTTCGGGTTACTTAAGCCTTCTCTTGATTATTATTATCAATTTGGAAAGACACTGAATTGTTATTCAGGAAAAATTTGAATGGTGTTTTATTACAGAGAAATTCACGAAATGTTGTCAAGGTTACTTCTAATATGGAAATATGCGTGAAAGAAGTAAGTTAAAAAGATTTTTTTTTTTATTAGTCATCGGGAATTATAACAACTTAAGATGACGGGTTGTGTACATGTCTGTTAATGTGCGGGGTATTTATTAAGAATATTTTTTAAATGTTCACAATTCTCAACTGGCACCTGTGGAACGCACAGAGCCGACGGGATTAAAGCCTATAGGATCTGATAATTGCAGACTACACAGCTCGCCGGCCATTAAACACATGTGATTCTGAAGCTATGGTCGTGGGGAGGAGGGGGGGCATGGAAGGGACAATTTGCTTGATTCATCACATCTGACCAGGCTAATCCCCACAGCATGACCCTGCCTTTTGTCTCCATATCTACGCCTCTGTCTTAATGTCACCATTTCTGCTCCGTTCTAAATACATACGACCTTATAACGCATGTTAACCATACCTCTCCATTTATTGCACCCTCCATATGAATTCCTCTGTTTGCTTCTGGGAATCATTGGGCTGTTGTTGTCATGATGGCACGAATTGTACCTAAATCTGCAAGGGGATCCGCATGTCTTCGTGGTCGCTTAGAAAATTACGGATTATGGGAACTATTGATTAAATATTAGTAGAATTTGGTTTGATATCGGTAATTTAGGGGGAACTAAATATTAGGTATAGATCCATAAATGTAAAATTTGGACTGGTATGAATAATAATGGTGGAATTGTGGTAGGTAATTTTGAACAACAAATTAAACTTCAGATTATATTTATCAAACTAAGTAAATGATATTTAAAAAAAGGTGCAATTAAAAAAAAGAAATAATTTGGCCAAAATCATAATGAAAGAAAAAAAATTAAATTAAATCTTGCACACTAACAGATCCTCCTCCATCCCTCTGCTTGTTTGGTGGTCTGCTCTTCTACTCACTCATGTTAATGATTTAGATATAGAAAACATTTAAATGAAGAAGTAATGCCCTGGGAAGGGCACCCTACATAATTGATCTACACTCATTCACAACACATGGTAGACTCATGCCTGTTTCAGCTTGTCTCTAAAATGGATGGACCATAAAATGGTCTTTAGTTGAAATAATTTGAATTTCTATTTTGATATGAGATTTAGGAGATGATCCTTGAAAACCAGCTAAATCTCATTTTATATTTCTAAAGACTGAGGACAATCACTGGGCCTGAGGGTGAGAAATGTAAGTACTGACAAAGTTGACACATACAAATATTATCTTTGTACCAATATAAAGATTCCTAATTTTTTTTAAAGATACAGAATACATATTTAAAATACTATTTGATTCACCTTTTTAAAATTTGAAGAAGACGTATTTGTTTCACAAATTTTCAAGATTTGGTAGCAAAAATTTTCTCAATTCTTTTTTTTTTTTCAATGTCACTGAATTAACAGACCTTTGTAGGGTACTAATCTAAAAAAAAAACAAATATTTCACTCATTTTTTTTTTTTTTTACACGGTTCTTGCCATAACCATTTCGCAATTCGAATCGACAAACGATTTAAAAAAAAAAAATGATTGAATAAAAAAATACATATTATAATGAATAATATGCAAATAATGAGCAAACACGTATTGTATAATCCATAAACGTAATATCAATCTAACTATTTTTAAATTTACAGAATGCATATTTAAATAATATTTAATTCACCTTTTTCTTAAATGGTAACCTCATGTAAGGAATGTAAATTAGAATACATACTTATATACATAAGGATGATACATTATTTCTAAATTAATATAAATTACAAATGTATTTATAGTCAAATTGACCAATTGTTGATAAATATGAACAAAAGATATATACTCATTTATAATTATAATATATATTAAAATATTGATTATCTCGGGAGCTACTAAACACTAAATTATAAAAGATATATTAAAAAAATTAACAAGTCAACCCATTTTTTCAAGTTGTAATAGCATTAATAACCTATTACATGTTTTTTTTTTCAGTTTTAACCAAATAAAAACCTACTAAACCCATTTTGCCATTCGCATTCTTACTAACAACAAATAATCGTCTATAATTATGAAATATGTTTGTTATTTTTCAATCTGTTACGATTGGATTTCTATCTAGACTAAATAATATTTATTATAAAAATAATTTATTACATATCTCTTCTAATCATATATAATACAAATTTTTATAAAGCATATATTATTTTTTTTCTTTTGCATCTCAAATTCGAGATATAAAATAAAATAGTTTCCGTGTGTTTTATATTTTTTTTCTCAGCTGAAATGTCGACTTTTTTCAATATAGAATCCTCCGAAATATTTGAGCATCATTCGCGACAACAGTGACATTGATAGCAATGCTCATTAAATTTCAGTACTATTTGCTGATTGATAAATCGACTAGCCAAAGACATTTTTGGATTCATTAAATATAGAAAAGGAGATGAATAGCTTAACTTAAATAACTTATTGTGGGCGAAACTGAATTTTAATAATACTTTACAATATCTTCGCATGGTTTTAAATATTTATTCAACATATGTGACTTAATGAAGACGGTCTAGAACGATCAG